>JAVIAB010000041.1:67268311-67593311 GCA_032433765.1 Megaustenia siamemsis | reverse complement strand
TTAATCTGTGACTAATACTAAAATATTACAAATATGTCAATGACAGCCAAGAGACAAATGCTTGAAGAAAATAATAAACAACACAAGGGCAGATAGAGCATCAAATGTTAAAATCAGAGAAGTTATAATTAAATCATGTCTGGGATATACATACGAACCACAAATGAAACGGTATGGGCACTTAGAATGAAACTAGACTAAATGTCATCAAGGGCATTCTATCTAAGAACATCAAAACAGAAGGTAAGAGGAAGACCAAGAAAAAGATGGATAGATGGAATAAAAGACATATGCAAAGACCAAAATATTTCCTTTTTTAACAGCAACTAGATATGCTAAAGAAAGACATTTTTATTTATGAAAATAGATGATCAAACAACAAGTGACTAAATATATAGAGACACAATCTTCTTTTTCTTTTTTTCCTTCCTCATTTGCCTTTCAGAGCCGAGGGAAGATATAATTTGCGGTCTTTTGCTCTTCTGTTCACCGCTTCTGCTGTTATGTTTCCTAGTGTTTCTAATATTTCATCAATCCATCTTTCTCATGGTGGGCCCTTAGGTCTGGTGTTCTCGCAACATTTGTTGAAGGCTATGTTCTGTTTCTCTTTTGCAATATTCATGACTCCTGTTTTGTTGGTGTTAATTTCATGTTATATTTGGTGCATGTGCTGTTGAGTCTATTTAAGTGTTCTTGTAGGACTTATATTTTTCCATTTTTTGTGCCTGATCATCTGCAAATAGATGCTCATTGATCTCCTCTGTCTTTGGTGGTCTGGCTAACTTGCATATATAATTCATGTATGTAATAAACAGTAGGGAGGATAATATGCAATCGTCTTACACCTGATCTAACTTCAAAGTGGTCTGTGTAGCCTGCTGCTGTTCTAACTGTGCAGCTGTTGTTGATGTAGAGTTTTAATTAGGTTTGTTAGATGTTGGCTTACTTCGTATGTTGTTAGTATCTACCACAGATGTTCTCAGTTACTTAGTTGAATGCTTTTTTCCTGGTCAATGAAAGCTACGTACACATTTTGATTGTGTTCTGTCGTCTTTTCTGCTAGCTGTATTAAGGTGAATATAGCATCAATACAAAATCTGTTTTTTTTTTCAGAACCATTTGAGAATCGCTTAAACGACCTCCTTTCTCTGCAACACCTGAAGGCATCAGCAGTTAGATAAACGACTGCTACTAAATTTTGTTTAGAAAGAGGCTCACAGCTTTGATATAACTTCCCGTTACAGCCTGTATCTCCAAGAATGTGCTGATATCCTGAACCCCTCTTGACTATCTTTGATATAAGCCTTTGTATTCAGCACTCTGTGGTGGAGATCATGTTTCATTACCACAGTTAACCTGTCTACTGAATCTACATAGGATTGAGTGTCATAAATAATCAAAACAGCTGATGCCATTTTTGTGTCCATTGGTTCTGTATTTAAGGGAGAAGAAAGATACTATCATTACAGCTTTCCTCTCACTTCTAGGGAAATGTTAAGAGTTTTCTATGAAGCTGGAGAATAAAGGCTGCATGTCCAGTGTAACTATCAGAGATTTTAATTCTTGATAGAAAAAAATTGATTCACTGGTTCAAATTAGAGCTCACAAAGTTGGTTATTTGAATCATGAACATGCCACAACAACAAATTGGTAGCCCTTTCACTTGCACTGACAACAACTTCAATAGGCACAGAACATGCCACAACAACAAATTGGTAGCCCTTTCACTTGCACTGACCAACAACTTCAATAGGCACAGAACATGCCACAACAACAAATTGGTAGCCCTTTCACTTGCACTGACAACAACTTCAATAGGCACAGAACATGTCACAACAACAAATTGGTAGCCCTTTCACTTGCACTGACCAACAACTTCAATAGTCACAGAACATGCCACAACAACAAATTGGTAGCCCTTTCACTTGCACTGACAACAACTTCAATAGGCACAGAACATGCCTCCATTTTTCTGACACTTAATTTATAGAGGAGCCGCGATAGCTCAGTGGTTAGTGAACTGGGCTACAAAGGACAAGGGGTAGGGTTTGATCCCAACCGACGGCCTTCGGGTTCACCCAGCGTTTAATGGGTACCGGATTTTTTCTGGGAAAGTGAAGCGGCACGGGCGTAATACCGACCACATTACCCCAAAAATCATGTACCGAAGGTCTGTAAAATTTATGGTCACTAACACCATATTCCCTATACGCCACTTGGCGTGACGGGGGTACTTTACTTTTTTATTTACTTAATTTATAGAAGAAAGCAACAGTTGATGTAATAAATATTAAAATGTTCATATTACAGTGTTTTAACTATCTTAAAAATAAAAACTATCCCAACAACCTGTCAGGGGGTCTTCTAGGACCTGTGTTTTAAAAGATGCAAATAACACTGTTTTGTGGCCATAAGAAATGGAAATCAATTGGGAATGTTTCAACAAATAAACCAGGGGGTTAGGCAAGGTTGGATGCTGCCATTAGATTTATTTAATATATATAGTGAGATTATTTAAAGATCCATAAGGGGCATGCCTGGAATAACAGTCAGAGGTCATAATATAAATAATCTAAGATATGCTGATGATACAGTCTTAATTGCTAAGAGTGAAAATGAGTTACAAGAAATTTTAGACATTATAGTGAAAGAAAGCAAAAATAAAGGACTCAGCCTTTATAGCAAAGAGATAGAAGTAATGGCATGCTGGTGTAGATGATCGTATCTCTCCACAATTTTCAATCTCGATAGTTATTTATCATTTCTATTGTTGACCTTCTGCCAAGCCATTCTCTTATGCTGTCTGGTATCTTTTCTCTTTGCTTCCCTCTATCTCTTCGTCCCTCAATTTTCCCAGTTGTTACAATATATTCCAGTTGTTCCCTTCTCATTACATGGCCAAAAAATGATGATTGTTTCTTCCTAATATTGAAAATTAGCTCTCTGTTTTTGCTTTGGCCTCTTTCAGAACATTTTCATTACTCTTCTTGGCTGTTCCTTGAATTCTCAACATTCTTCTGTGAAACCACATTTCTACAGACTTCAGTGATTTTCTTGTCTGTTGTCCTATTGTCCATGATTCACACCCATATGTTAAGACTGGCTCTATAAATAACATTTAAGAACTATTTTTCTTGCTTCTATTGTCAAAAATAGATTGCATAGTATCTTCTTCATTTTTTGGAAAGCTGCTTTTGCCTGAGCCATTCTGCATCTCACTTCTGTTGTACATCTTCTGTCTGAGGATAACAAAGTTCCCAAATATTTAAATTCATTTACCTACTTTAATTTTGTTCCACTTGTCTTTATTTTGCATTGAGGTGATGTCTTTTCTTTGTTGTTACCATCACTTCTGTCTTTTTTCTATTAAGGCTGAGACCTTTATTTTTTCTTATTATAATATCTAACATTTCTTGTAACTCATTTTCACTCTTAGCGATTAAGACTGTATCATCAGCATACCTTAGATTATTTATATTATGACTTCTGTTATTCCAGGCATGCCCCTTATGGATCTTAAAATATTATCACTATAAATATTAAACAAATCTGGTGACAGCACATAACTTTGCCTAACACCCTGTTTTATTTGTTGAAACATTCCCAATTGGTTTCCAGTTCTTATGGCCATTGTTTGTTGATAGTACATGTTCTTTATTATTCTTAGATCTTTGCTGTCTACATTTATGCTTTCTAAAATTTTGATTATTTCTTAGTGCTTTACTTTGAGAAATCTTCTACTTCTTATTTCCTTCCTCATCTGCCTTTCAGCATTGAGGGGAGATATAATTTGCGGTCTTTTGCTCTTCTGTTCGCCTCTGTTGCTGTTATGTTTCCTAGTGCTTCTAATATTCCATCGACCCATCTTTTTCGTAGTCAACCCTTGGTCTGGTGTTCTCACAACATTTGTTGATGGCTCGTTGTGTTGTGTTTTGTTCTTACTGCCTTGTCACGTGGCCAAACCATTTTATCTGTTGTTTCCTTATATATTCTATGGCGGGGGCTATTCCTAGCTTTTTTCTCAGTTCTTCATTTCTGATCTTATCGCTCAGACTGTTTCCTGTCATTCAACTAACACATTTCATCTCTGTAGAGGTTATTTTGTTATTGTTCTTGCATCTAGGGTCCAGGTCTGGCATTGGTAGCACAACGTTGGGATGAAGATTGTATTGTATAGTGCTCGTTTTGCCTCCAAAGTTATTTCCTTGTTGGACAATAGTGGTGATAACTGTCAGATGATTTGACAAGCTTTGTTGCATCTTGATTCTATCTCTGCTTTTTGGGAATTATCATTTGTCATTAGACTTCCTAGGTATTTGAATTCCTCTACTTGTTTTAGTTGTCTGCCTTCTATAGTTATGTTGATGTTCTGTTTATTTTGGCGACATTCATGACTTCTGTTTTGTTGATGTTGATTTTCATGTTGTATTTTGTGCCTGAGATTTTGAGTTTGTTTAAGTGTTCTTGTAGGTCTTCTATTGTTTCATGTATTAGTGCCTGATCGTCTGCAAATAGAAGCTCGTTGATCTCCTCTGTCTCTGATGGGTTGGCTAGCTTGCATATATGGTCCATGTATGTAATAAACAGTAGGGGGGATAGTATGCACCCCTGTCTTACACCTGATCTAACTTCAAAGTGGTCTGTGTAGCCTGCTGCTGTTCTGACCCTGCAGCTGCTGTTGACGTAGAGACTTTTAATAAGGTTGATTAGATGTTGGCTTACTCCGTATGTTGTTAGTATCTCCCATAGTTGTTCTCTGTTTACTCTGTCGAATGCTTTTTCCTGGTCAATGAAGGCTATGTATAAGTTTTGATTGTGTTCTGTCGTTTTTTCTGCAAGCTGTTTTAGTGTGGATAGTGCATCAGTACATCCTCTGTTTTTTCTGAACCCCATTTGAGAATCGCTTAATTGTAGTTCTATTATTGGTCTCAGCCTTTTTTCCAAGATTTTGGTGTATAGCTTTCCTACATGGCTGAGAAGAGATATACCTCTATATTGATTTCAGTCTCTTTTGCTACCTATCTTTTTCCATATTGGTATGATGATTGCCTGTTGCCAGTCTTCTGGGGCATGTTGTTGGTGCCATGCTGCATTAAATATTCTGTGCAGCCATTGCATTCCTGTTTCTCCTGCTGCTGCTTTTATTTCTATTGTATGTTATCTATACCAGGGGCTTTGCTTCTTGGTGCATATTTGATTACTTCTTCGATTTCCTCTTTCATGATGTTGGGTTCAGTATTTGTGAGTTCTAGCGTGGTTTTTGTTGTCTTATTCAAACTTATTGGTAGTTGGTATGTTTAACAGGTCTTCGAAATATTCTTTCCATCTCTGTTGCATACATTGGTTATTTGATATTGGCTGTCCATCTTTGTCATTTATCAGCTCAGTAGGATCATGGTTTTCTTTTCTCGCTCTTGTGGCTTTTACTGCTTTGTAGAAATCTCTTGTGGCTGTCTTGAAGTCCCTGCTCATGTTTTGTCTGAATTCTGTCCAATTCTTTTGCCTAGCTTCTTTGATCAACATTTTAACTCTTTTTCGAACTAAGGCATATTTTTCATATTTTTCTTGGTTCTTATTCTCCCTCCAATTTTAAACAGTTTCTTCTTTTCTTTAATTGCTTCTCTGATTGTTTCGTTCCACCACGTGGTGCTCTTTTTCCCTTCTCTTGTTCTTAGCTTCGTTCCACAAACTGTTTTAGAGATGTTGGTTACTGTTTCCTTAAATTGTTTCCACTCTTCTTCTACTGTGCATACTTCGTTAGGGAGTTTCTTGAATTCCTCTGTTAGTTTTTCTTCTAGGGTTCTTGTTTCTTGATCTTTAATTGTTTTATTTTTATTGTCTGTTCTTTTCGCTTCTTTTGTTTGTTTTCGTATATTCTCTTTATTTTTGGCTGTCTTAGTGTGATCATAACCATCTTGTGATCCGTGTCGTCTGTAATATTTGGGATTGCTCTACTGTCGGTTACTATTTTCTTGTTCTGTTTTCTTGTTAGTATAAAATCTATCTGGCTTCTGCATGTTGTGTTATTCCATTTGTACCAGGAAATGGAAATACCAGGTGTATACTTGCGACTCTCTGTGTTTGAAGAATGTGTTGGTGATAAATAAATCATTTTGTTTGCATAGATCCAGCAGTCTGCTTCCATGCACGTTTATTTCAGCTGTTTTATCGCCAAAGGGTCCTAAGATATCACTGTTCTCACTGTTGCGTTTCCCAAACTTTCCATTGAAATCTCCCATCACTAACATGTCGTCGATTTCGCCAATTTTGTTAATGATTTCACTCAGTTTGTCGTAGAATTCTTCGCTGTCTTTTTCATTGTTGTTGCATGGTGCATAGATTTGAATGTAATTTGTTTTTCAATCGTCTTCTAGTAGTTTAATTGTGATAATTCTTTTTGAGTGGTATTTTATTTCTAGAATATTCTTTGCGTAGTTCATGTGTGTTTTCTTTATCTGTTGTCCTTTTACTCTGGTGTCCGCTAATCCTAGTATTTTAATTCTCCTTTTGTCATTTCTTCTATAAGTTCGACTTCTTTATTTTTTATCCCGCATATGTTTATCGTTGCTACTTTAATCTCCATCTTCTGTGTATTTCTCTGAGCATAAGACATTTATCCCTTACCGACCTGCTGAGTCAGTCGTAAGTTAAGGGCTTAACTTAAGAAAAACACGTTGGGGGTTTAGCCCGACTGATGTTTCCCCCCACGTGTTTGATCGCTAAGGTCTCACATGCGATCTTTTATGATCTAAATATAAAACATTAGCTGGTTACATTTAAAAAAGTACTTATCATTTCTTATCCTCCTCCTTGGTAGAAAACTCTACACCACTTTCCGAAAATTATATCCCGTTGGAAACCTATATTTAATCACATTAATGATTAATCACACAATCTACACTCCGAATATAAAACACCCGCCATCTTGGCTGATGTCCCTTTGTCAAATTCTTTGGTATAATCTATAAAACATAGGTATAGATCTGTTTTCTCATTATGGCTCTTTCTACTAAAGATCTTATGATGTATACGGCATTGCTCGTTCCTTTACCTCTAACAAAACCACACTGTTCATCGCTAATTTCTGGATTGATTTTGTTTCGCATTCTTTGCATGATAATTCTTAGTAATTTCTTAGTCATGTGGCTCATAAGGCTTATTGTGCAATTCTCATTGCATTCAATCATACCAGATTTCTTTGGTGGGGCTATGAATATTTATTTGAGCAAGTCGTCTGGTATATATCCGCTGTTATTGATATCATTCAATATTTTTGTTATTATTTCTATTCCAAAATCACCCATGGCTTCAATCTCTTCTTTAGTTATATTATCTGGTCCAGGAGTTTTTCCTGCTTTCATATTGTGCAAGGTGTCTTCCACTTCTTCTTTGAGTATTTCTGGTCCTTCTCCATTATCCTTGATATTTACTTCTGCTGCATTTCAACCTCTTTGCATCTCTGTTTTAGCCATGCTTCTTTTGCTTCATTGCATTTTATTACAATTTCTTTATTTAATCTCCCACTGTTCATCAATGCATTGTATCTTCTCTACTGCATTGTACCAATTCTGAATTGTGATATTATATATGTCTTGCAACTTTTTGTCTGATTTAAGTAAATCTAAATTTAACTTGATGTTAACTGTGGCTCATTTTGCTGCTTTTAATTCTACTCTAAGCTTTCCCACAACTTGTACATGATCACTATTGCAATCTGCCCCTGGTCTAGTTTTCACACACACCAGACTGTTTCTAAATCTATTACTTATCATTATGTAATCAATTTGATTACGTGCGTTGCCTCCTGGGCTTTTCCATGTCCACAGACGTCTTGGATGTTGCTTAAACCAGGTGTTTCCTATCATCATGTTGTGTGTTCTTGCCCAGTCAATAAGTTTCTCACCTCTTTCATTCCTCTCACCTAAGCCATAATAACCAACTACTTTCTCAACTCTTTCCTTTACTACTTTTCGCGCTGAGATCCCCTAGAACTATGGTGTTTTCATGTGGTTTGCATTCACGAAGTGCCTTATTTAACTCGTCGTAAAATTTATCAACTGTTTCCTCTAGACTGTCTGCTGTTGGTGCATAAACTTGTATGAGATTTATATCTATTGGCTTTCCATTCAATTTCACTAAAAGGACTCAGTCATATTTTGCCCAAAAGCCTTTCACCATCTTACTCTTTCTGCATCCAGGATGATACCTACTCCTCTTTGGTGTTCAGTACCTCCAGAATAGATTATTTTATGTTCATCAGAATATATCTCCCTGATCCAGTGTATCTCATTTCAAAAGGTCCCAATAAATGTAAACCCATTCCTGTTTGATGTTTTCCAGGTTACTCTTCTGCATGGGTGTTCTCACATTCCAAGTACCTATCTTTAGAGTTTGTTTTATCTTTATTTTGCTTACAGTAGCTTGATGACGATCGGGTATCACCTGTGGCACATAATGTCCCCTACCAAACGAGGGTTTTTAATAGGAATCCCCCTTAACGTTGTTGTGATTTCTATTATTGTGTCGATTCATGATTATACAGAGAAATTATGACGGAGGTTTTCTGTTGCCTTCCATTGGTTTGTTTACGGTTGGCTCCGCTAGCCTTTGACTAAAAAGTCTCACCCACAAGGCAGTGGGGTTGTTTTACTTCAGGGTACCCTCCCTTAGCCTTTTACTCTCCCGAGCATACCTGCAAGGCAGAAGGGCAGCTACAGGTTGTACTGTTTACTGTATACAGTAGCAGGTAAAATTACCCAACCTGACAATAGAAGTAATGGTAACAACAATGAAAAAGACATCATCGCAATACACAATAAAGACAGGTCAACAATATTAAAACAGGTAAATGAATTTAAACATCTGGGAACATTGTTAACCTCAGATGGTAGATGTACAACAGAGGTGAGATGCAGAATGGCTCAGGCAAAAGCAGCTTTCCAAATAATGAGGAAAATGCTGTGCAATCTATTTTTAACAATAGAGACAAAAAAATAGTTCTTAAATGTTATGTAGAGCCAGTCTTAACATATGGATGTGAATCATGGACAATTGGACAACAGACAAGGAAATCACTGGAGTCTGTAGAAATGTGGTTTTAC
Organism: Megaustenia siamemsis; assembly: GCA_032433765.1. Classification (NCBI taxonomy): domain Eukaryota; kingdom Metazoa; phylum Mollusca; class Gastropoda; order Stylommatophora; family Ariophantidae; genus Megaustenia; species Megaustenia siamemsis. Next base: position 67,584,210 of record JAVIAB010000041.1, on the reverse strand, counting down.
AGAAGAATGTTGAGAATACCATGGGCAGCTAAAAAGAGTAATGAAAACATTCTGAAAGAGGCCAAAAGCAAAAAGAGATCTAATATGCAATATTAGGAAGAAACAATCATCGTTTCTTTTGGCCATGTAATGAGAAGGGAACAGCTGGAATATATTGCAACAACTGGGAAAATTGAGAGATGAAGAGATAGAGGGATGCAAAGAGAAAAAATACCAGACAACTTAATAGAATGGCTTGGCAGAAGGTCAACAACAGAAATTATAAATAACTGTCGAGATCGAAAATTGTGGAGAGACATGATCACCTACGCCAGCTGACACAGTACTTGATAATGATAAACACTAACAATCAAAATATGCATTTCTATTGAAAGTCTTAACAAGAACACGGGAAAAAAATCACAAGAAAGAACAAAACTGATTACTTTAAATGCAGCACAGTTAGTTTCATTAAAGTAGCACACACAGAGAGAACACGGAGGCCTTGTTATCTATGGCCACCATATGGACACGGCTCCTAGTGGTTATCATGTAAACCTTCATTCAGGTGACTACACTTATATGAGCTGTCATCAACAATACATGACCAGGTTAGTTCTCTGGATATCAACTCTATCTAGCCAGCTGTTGCTATTGATCTCAATATGCTCCTGCTTTGCATTGTTTTTGTTTTTAATTATTTATGCAGCATAAACAATTAATGCTACCATAATCATACTGTGGGGACATATGATAGCTATTAGTTCTCATCAGCTATACTTGCAACATAATATTTAATGTTTTTATATTTCTGCTTATTGAGTTATTTGCGGGTCATCATCATTGCACTCCGAACATGTCCATAGGTGCTCAGATCCCCTCCTCAGCAATTCCCGCAGTGTCCAGCGACTGACGACTCCAGTTCTATGTTGGTTGATAAGTCTTCTTACACACCCACTGAGTTTTTTGTTTCTGGCTGTGCCCATCTTAACTCCCATTTCCATCATCCGAAAAAGTGACGTGGATCTGTGTTTGTCGAAGTCCTGTGCTCTTCCCACATCTCGGAGGGCATTGATGATGTCCGCCCGATCCATTGGTTGCCCGTCCTCAACGACAGCACAGCTAGCCAACCTGTCCACTCTTTCACTTCCCAGTACTCCCGCATATCCAAGGACATAGACAAAGGTGACCTCACGTTTTTGGATTTCTGCAACGACTCTACCCAGTGCATGCATACAGAGCCTGCCTCCACTTTTTTTATCATGCTCATCGAATCACTCAGTATACATGCGTGGATGTAGTCTTGTGACTCTAACCATTTCTGCTTATCTCCATGTATATACTGTTGTGACTTATTGTTTTCTCCTTGTAATCTCTCACCGTCACGCATCTTACTTTTGCTATGCCTACATCCCCCCCCCCCCCTTTTTTTCAGTTCTCAAATTTCAGACTCTACGTAAATCCTGGCCACACTGTCTTGTTTTTTTCTGGCTTGGATTTATGTGTCTATTTTGTATAGTTTGTTTGTGTTACCCGATGAAAGCTTTTGTTGAAATGTTGTAGTTTGTCTTGTCTTTCTGTTAGTTTAGCTGCTTCATACCTTTTTATGTTCATATGTTCTCTGCAGCTATACTCGCGGTCTGCACATAGAATTTAATATGTTGTATATTTGTGTGTATCTCCATATGATAGCTAGACAGAGTGATTGGTAATATATTGAGAATTTGAAGGGTGGATGATGAAGAAGGGTAATCATTGTCAGGCGAACACAGAAGTTGTTGGACATGTCATGAGAAGAGATAATAACTGAATAGCAAAGCAAGCCCTCAAGTGGGAAACAACAGGTAGGAGGAAAAGAGGCCGACTGAGAGAAACACTGAGAACATTGATCAGGGAGGCAAGGGCAGCAGGAATCGGCTCCCTCAGTGAGATCAAGATGCTTGCACAGAACAGAGACAAAGGTGAGATTTGATAAAATATCTCTGCAAGGATTGATTCTGCTAGAAAGAATAATTTTTGAAACAGGGAATGAGTAACTGTGTCTATGCCCTAAGGGCCAGTTATGGCTTGGGTGGGTGGGTGGATGGATGAGATAGACAGACAGACATAGACAGGCAGGCAGGCAGACAGACAGACAGACAGATAGACATACGGACGGACGGACGGACAGACAGACAGATGGACAGATAGATAGATAGATAGAAACACAGAAGAAGACCACTCTCTATGCAGACCTTCTGATACAGTCTTTTGAAACAACAAATGATGCAAAGAACTCAAGCTGATAGTTCCTGTAGCTTGGGGGCCTCTGTAGCCTAGTTGGGAAAACCACCCGACTGGACTACTGACGTTTGGACAACCCGTGTTCGATTCCCGCTGGGAGCAGTGTGAATTGTACTCGTGGTTGGAAAAAAATATACCCCCACGGTCGACCCAGCCGTTGGCAGAAATGGGTACCAGGGTATTATCCTGGGAAGGTGAGGAATGTTGCATCGCATCGTGAGTTTCAATGCTTGAAGCAACACTATCCAGAAATCTCCAAACATTTCTGGATAGGCGGCTGAGCACATATCGGTGGAAACTCGTTTGCTAAGACACCAGTTCAAGTCTTGCACATTACCTTTTATCTTTACCTTTTCCTGTAGCTTGCTGGCTTTACACACTCCTGACACCAATCCTCTCAGTTGCCCTATCTTACTTGTAGCCACCCTGAACCTCATTTCTCTGACTCTTATAAATGTCTGCTCGTTGGTCATTGTGTCACATTCAAATAAAAGACCATAGACAGACTTCAATACATTTCTCTTGTCAGACTCTAAAGCTTCTATCAGAAATAGGAAACTCTTTATACAGAGCTTCGCAGCAGGAGGTAATCTGATCATCAGAAGTAAATTCCATCGAGCAAGTGTTTCAATCCTTTAGCTTCTTGACACTCTACGGGAGGTGGGCCCACCTGGGTCATGATTCCCAGGTGTTGACCTCCTGCTGTATTGAACTTGAAAGTTTACAATACATTCATGAAGTAAATCTGTCAGCTCATTCATCGCCATGGATTCTTAAGTGACCAAGACACTAAATTCACATAAATTATTCAAGACTTGAGGCCTTATAGCTCCCCATTAGTGGCACCTGACCTTTTAGCTGCATGAAGACCAAACAGAATATGATGTAATGCAGCACACACGTGTATAAAATTACCTAAGACTCCTGACAGTAATGCCTGACAATCTTCTATTAGTCACGTCTTTTCAGCACCTTGTGAAAGTTCCTTTCTGATAATTCTATAGTTTTGTCCTATCATCTGATATTCTGCCAAATGCAGTCAGTCAATACTTTTCTCAACAAAAATCAGCAGCCAATTTAGACCAGTCCTTTTTAATTGCCAAGAGTTCTTTTATATGAGCAGAGTACTCACAGAACACTCAGTTATTCACTATTATTCAAAAGGACTAGCCCTAGGATCTTCTGGCCAGGGGAAGGTAAGATCATGAATAAATCACAAATTTAAAGAGAAAAATTTCCACTGCTTGTAACAAGATTTGTACTGAGACATTCTTGTCCAAAGGCTGATGCGTGTCCCTAGACCACCCAGTCCCCTAAATGACCAGTTTATTCCTCTAGGTTAATATTAGTAAAAAAAAAAAAAAAAAAAAAAAAAAAAAAATAATCGTTTACATCATGTTTTTAACCATGGCATATGATACCAATAATTGGTCTGCTCTTTACAAATAAACTTGTCAAAAATCTGATGAGCAATTGAGATAATATACAATATTTTAAAAAAAAAATAATAATAATAATAATGCTCTAAAACATGTACTATGTCATAGAAGAGTGATACTAAAAAATGTCACTGTACTATATGGCCACACCATTTGGAAATGAGGGGGTCAGTGCTTTTCTTCACTGCTATTTCCTTTCCCCAACTCAATGAGCCTGATATCCATTCCTTTTTCAGATGGATCAACTGAAGAACATCAAGTTGCATTCAAACTCACATTGAGTTTATCGCCAAGCCAGTGTATTATAACTATACTGCTGATGTAACAAAAATGTTGATAAACCAAACACTGACCAAAATCTGTTGACACCTGATAATAGTTAATATAAATTTAAATACTGAACCATATCCTTGAGATATAAAATGTACCTGAATTCTGTTTAGTTTAGTTTAGTTTAGTTTGGTTTAGTTTAGTTTAGTCTAGTTTAGTTTGGTTTAGTTTGGTTTAGCTTAGCTTAGTTTAGTTTAGTTTAGTTTAGTTTAGCTTAGCTTAGCTTAGTTTAGTTTGGTTTAGTTTAGTTTGGCTTAGTTTAGTTTAGTTTAGTTTAGTTTGGCTTAGTTTAGTTTAGTTGACAGGTCATTCTCAATATACATCAAACATGATGTCCATAAGTACTCAGATTTCCTCACATGTATATCCCTCATATATGGATACGAAAGCCAGAAATCCACCCAGACTTTAGATAAGAAATTAAATGCCTTTGAAAACAAATGTGACTGAAGAATCTCAAACATAAGATGGCGAGAAAACAATTCAAACAAATTGATAAGATATGAAACTAAATAAGAATACATGTTGTACTTTATAAGAAGAAAACATTGGCATTACATAAGTCATGTGCTCAGGGTGGATGAAGAAAGACTTCCCCATGAGACATTCATGAGGAAACCATCTGGTAACTGAAAACAAGGAAGACCAAGAGAAATACTCAGTAGAACAATTACTAGGGAAGGCTCAGAAACAACCTTGGCGCCTACAAGAACTAGCAGTAAATCATCAGTCGTAAAGAACTAGCAGTAAATCATCAGTCGTAAAGAACTATGACTTTCGCCCTATTTGCCACCTTCAGCCAGAGAGGAAAATGAATTTAAAACCCTCAACGTGTTGTAGTGTGTTGATTTACAAGTCTTCTTTGGTTTCCTGTGTAGCACCCCTATCTGGCATCTCCCACCATGACTTGATATTTGTGCAATCTGTTCATGGTTGCAGATTCACAGTCATTTGTACAGTCAATCTTTCATACAATGCTCTGACAGTATTCAGAGTCATTTGTACAGTCAATCTTTCATACAATGCCTCTGACAGTATTCAGAAGTACACTAAGGTGCGTGTGGCCGTGTGGCTAAAACCACTGTTCCGCTGGCTTAAAAGCTGACATACGGTGTTCGAAGCCCGCGGTAGACAGAAAGGATTTTTCTATCGGGGGGTGAAATAAAAATCCGAGTCACACACATCGTGGCGACTGCTTGACCAAGCGGCCTTTATTCCTCTGGCTCTATCGTTGCCCCCCGACATACACCAGCAATGGTACTATGTGTCGCAAAGATAGTTTTTTAATCTTTCATACAATGCCTCTGACAGTATTCAGAGTCATTTGTAAAGTCCATCTTTCATACAATGCCTCTGACAGTATTCAGAATGTCAGTGCAGTCCATTGCTCTTCTGCACTTCACAACAGCCAAACTGGCAAGCTTGTCATTATGCTCATTACCTCACACCTTCTCATTACCTCACACCTTCTCAGTACCTCCTATCAGGAAAATGAATCAGATTTTTGTCACATCTGACCAACCCAGAGACTCTGACCAGTGCCAGTTGAGCCCAGCAAGTTGCAATCTTTCTGAGCATGCTCGCTGAGTTACTGAGGAAGTACCAACACAGATAGTCTGTGTTTCAAGCCACGTCAATGTTTTAGTGACAGTTATAACTACCGTAGTGAGACATAGTGCAAAAGCATCACTGTCTTTCTTTACACTTCTACATACAGCCTGAGCCATGAAAACCCATGAGCTCCAGTGGTACCAAATAACAGACCCATATATCTATTTATTGTGTCATTATCAGAAGAGTTGAAAATCAAGGCCTAAACTTCGGTCTCAAAGACAAGGAGTTATATTGTCTGCATTCAATTCTCTATCCAATGAGATGAATATGGAAAAGGATGTACAAAGACCATGATGGTACTCATATTCATTCTACACAGGGTTCTACGGCCTCGAAAGAGCACACCTGCTGAACAATTCCCATATTGATGATTGTCCTATTTTTACCTACTGCCTTTTGAGCTCATAAATTTATTGTAAAGTGGATGCTGTGTGTCTGTTCTGATTTGGAGGCAGGTGCTTAGAAAGGTCCTGTTCTGTCTGCTATGGTAGAAAAATCTAGGAGGTAATTAATGCATTGCCCTGAATACTGGAAAACTAATAGCCTTGAAGATATAAATAGCATACTAAAAAGATATCAAGGATAACCAGTAAAATGTCAAAGAGAAGTGAAGTATTAAACTTCACCACATTATGTTACAATAACTCCTCTCACTGTTAACTATGTTACAATAACTCCTCTTGCTGTTAACTATGTTACAATAACTCCTCTCACTGTTAACTATGTTACAATAACTCCTCTCACTGTTAACTATGTTACAATAACTCCTCTCACTGTTAACTATGTTACAATAACTCCTCTCACTGTTAATTATGTTACAATAACTCCTCTCACTGTTAACTATGTTACAATAACTCCTCTCACTGTTAACTATGTTACAATAACTCCTCTCACTGTTAATTATGTTACAATAACTCCTCTCACTGTTAACTATGTTACAATAACTCCTCTCACTGTTAACTATGTTACAATAACTCCTCTCACTGTTAATTATGTTACAATAACTCCTCTCACTGTTAACTATGTTACAATAACTCCTCTCACTGTTAACTACGTTACAATAACTCCTCTCACTGTTAACTACGTTACAATAACTCCTCTCACTGTTAACTACGTTACAATAACTCCTCTCACTGTTAACTACGTTACAATAACTCCTCTCACTGTTAACTATGTTACAATAACTCCTCTTACATGCAGATACAGAACCATGCAGATATAGAAACATGTCTCATAAAAATTGTTTACCAAATGACATACAATTGAAAGTGGTCTATAACAGAAACATAACCCTTATCCACTGATGTGGAACACTGCCACCAGAGTAATGTGTCATGCTTCATCCATGCAATCCTTTGCCTTTGACTTATTCAGCCCTCTCCCTCCCTCCCTCGGTCCCAACTGTTCATAACATTAAATTTTTAGTCCTAGTCCTAAAATTAAAAAAAAAAAAGACCTTTCATAATTGGTCCCATTTTCTGAGGTATTTTAAAGGATTAAATGAGGACCTGAGAATGATGATCAAGGTTTATAATGTTTTACTTTAATTCCTCTATTAAAAAATTATCTTCATAGATTAGTTTAGTTGATATATCATCTTCGGTGCACAACAGACAACTTCACAGTGCTCAGATCTCCTCCTCTGCATGTTCTCCAGTATGAGACATGCCCACCACACACCAGTGAAAACTCTGAGGATGGCCTCAGCTCAGATGCACAAACTCCATAGCACCAGCAATGACCTTAACTCCAACTGCCTTAGTCACCTCTTACAACAAGCATGGCAGATGACATAGGTTCTATTCTTTTCTCCCCTGACCATGGTCAGGGCCCAGAAGCTATATTAGCACTTTTTAAAATAACCTTTGACTCTTCCAGGAACCAGACTTGCACCAATTTCAATTGAAAACCACTGTTCTGATCCACTTGGTATTTTGATGTTCAAGTTTTATACTATTATCTGTTATCTCTTATTCTAATTGGCATGTATCTCTGTGGCTGTTATTTCAGTTGCAAATGTTTTAAGTTTGATAACCAGCACTTGTTGCTGACTAGCAACCTTGACCAACAAGAGGAATGTTATCAGGGGTACAAAGTACGTATTGGTCTTTTTCCATAAGGCATGGTGGTCTTTACCAACTACAGATTTATGTTATGAACTATAGCCTGCTTAAGGTAAAAAAAAGTGTATGGTAGATGAGTGAATGGTGGAATTGAGTACTTGTTTACATATCAACATTTAGGGCTGTATAATCCAAAACACTTCTATCCTAGATATTGTTAACTCTGTACATGCTTTATCTGAAAATATATCTTTAAAAAATATACATTAATCTTTAAGTAAGTTTATTTCATTTTAAAAATGAAAGTATAAACCACAACTATTTATACTATGGAATCAAGACTGGTGCAAAATAAGAGAAATGACAAAGCATCCAACAATATCATCTATAATCAAGAGAAGAAGGTGGTGATATGTTGGCCATGTGATGAGAAGAGACAACAAGAGAAGAAGGTGGTCATATGTTGGCCATGTGATGAGAAGAGACAACAAGAGAAGAAGGTGGTGATATGTTGGCCATGTGATGAGAAGAGACAACAAGAGAAGAAGGTGGTGATATGTTGGCCATGTGATGAGAAGAGACAACAAGAGAAGAAGGTGGTCATATGTTGGCCATGTGATGAGAAGAGACAACAAGAGAAGAAGGTGGTCATATGTTGGCCATGTGATGAGAAGAGACAACAAGAGTTAACAAGACTCTCAAAGCAAGTCCTCAAATGGGAACCAGAGGGTAAAGGAAAAAGTGACAAAAGCTAGGATCAACTCATTTGCTGAGGTTGCAAGGCTCAACCAAAACAGGGACAAGTTGCAAAATACAATGCAAATTCAAACACCTGATAACAAAGATCATCGGACAATGACAGTCTAAAATATCTCCCCTATGTGCAGTCTTTAGAGAGCCACGATAGCTCAGTGGTTAGTGAACTGGACTACAAAGGACAAGAGGTAGGGTTCAATCCCAACCAATGGCTTCTGGTTCACCCAGCCTTTAATGGGTACCGGATTTTTTCTGGGAAAGTTAAGCGGCATAATATCGACCACATTATCCCAAAAATCATGTGCCGAGGGTCTGTAAAATTTATGGTCACTAACACCATATTCCCTATATGCCACTTGGTATGACAGGGGGTACTTTACTTTACTTTGTGCTGTCTTTGGCTTGAAAGGACAAAAGACAGATAGAATAGATAAACTACAGATTAGGCATTGTTTTTGTGATTATTTTTAGTGCTTCTGCATTTAAAATTATAACACCACTTCATATACATTTTTAGAACAACTAATATAGTAAGCTCTGACACCATTAATCATCATCATGATTACTTTAAAACATAGATAAAACTGTAGTCCCCAACAGGTATGTCTGGTGATATAATGATGAAGCAAATTTCATGACTTATGACTCATCCATTTTTTTTATAATTCTAATCACATGGATGGAGTCATTCTATAAATATATCGTTCTTTTGAGTTGAAGACAGCACACAGGGAAGAAACTCTAGTCTTTCTGAAGTAATTACAGTAAATGAAATGGTATTAATATAATTATATTTATTATTATTCATTTCTTCTTCCTTCTCTATATAAAATTATAGTAATTAACCACACACATAAAGATAGGAAACTATGTGTGTGTGTGTGTGTGTGTGTGTATACATTGTAGCATTTGGCATGGGATGTAGAACATTGTACAATAGCAAAGAAGACCTTGAATCTAAGTAGTTCATAGTTTTCTGTGCAAGATAACCTTGTAATAAAATCTAATAAAAGGTAGGACTTTATTGTTGCATTGTTTATCTTTTCATTGTTTTAGAATTAAGTATCTTCTAATGGCAGATTAGAGAACCACAGATTAAAGTGAAATGGTACTTACGGAGACTTTACTCTTTCAAACTTAAATAATTTATGTGCATAAACTAGGACTTTACCATTAATAATTAATCTCTGACAGGGACTCCAAGATTTTTATCATTCAAAATGATTCATTTACCAACTTTTAATTTTAATATTAATATGAACGATTACTAAATGATGAATGATTTTATCATTATTTTATGGATACCATCACACAATATATGCAAATTAGCATGCCCAATCAAAGGAAATATACCAACACGGATGATAACAAGCGATAACACAAAAGAGAACTAAATATACGTACCAGAAAACAACAGAAGAGAGGAAGAAATAAATGAAATACTATTTGCAGACAGCCAAGTTCTGATACATGAAACAACTGAGGACCTACAAGAACATATCAACAGGCTAAACAACACTTGTAAACAATACAACATGAAGATCAACATAAGTAAAACCGAAGTAATGGCAATAGCGAGAAAGAAAGAAAAACTAAACATCATAATAGATAATACGACTTTGAAGCAAGTAGACATTTTTAAATATCTGGGTAGCACGTTAACACAAGACAATAACCAAGAGACAGAGATAGATATAAGGTGTAACAAAGCATGCCAAGTTATAGGCCAAGTATCAACACTATTGAAAAACAAAGCAATAACTACGGAAGTAAAAAGGGCAATATACAAATCAATTTTTCTACCAACTCTGTGCTATCAGTGCCAGAATTGGACGCTGGACTCTAGAACAATAAGAAAGATAATGACCACCGAAATTAAATGTGTCAGAAGAATGACAGGAAACAGCTTAAGGACAGAGTAAGAAACACTGAACTGAGGAAGAAACTCGAAATTGAACCAGCCATCGAATACATAAAGAAACAACAGATAAATTGGTTCGGCCACATAACAAGACAAAAAGAACTAACAATGACTCAAAGAGCCATAAACAAATGCTACGAAAACGCCAGATTAAGAGGAAGACCGAGGAAGAGATGGATTAAGGGAATACTAGGAGGAATAACATCAGAAGAGGCCAACAGAAGAGCAAAGAATCGCAGATTGTTTCTCCCCTCGACGCCAACGGCAACAGAGGAAGGATAGAAGAAGAAGAAGAATCACACTGTTTTCGAACAAACCTCAAACTTACTAAATGTACATCTTAAAAATTGAATCCCGCTATTATTCATCAAGAGAATTCATATATTATTATGCTCAAATAAATGCATTTACTGGTTTACTACAGTTACGGATCTCAGTTTCAACACACACTGAGGCATATTAGGGAGGAGATCAGAGCACTTGACTGTCTCATCTTATAATCTTAAGGAAGTCTTATTTTATATCTTAAAGAAGTCTTATCTTATAATCTTAAAAAAACTCTTATTATAATATATAATCTTAAGGAAGTCTTATCCTATAATCTTAAGGAAGTCTTATATTATAATAAAGTATTATATTATAATATTTAGAACGTCTTATCTTATATTCTTAATTAAGGAAGTCTTTTATATTATTAAGGAAGTTTTATCTTATAATCTTAAGGAAGTTTTATCATATAATCTTAAGGAAGTTTTATCTTATAATCTTAAGGAAGTTTTATCACTTTTATCTCACTACAATCTTCTTAACTAAGTACTATCTTATAATTTATAATCTTTAACAAAACTTTAACTCTCATCTTACAACAATCTTAAGGCTTAGGGTAGTGGGATGAGAAGGCAAAATAATTGCAATACTGGGGTAAAATTTGAAAGAAAATTTGACAAAAAAATCCCCTAACAATTTCTCGCAGTGGATTTTCAAAATAAGGAACAGGCAAATAATTCCAGTATGGGAGCCGCGATAGCTCAGTGGTTAGTGAACTGGACTACAAAGGACAAGGGGTAGGGTTCGATCCCAGCCAACGGCTTCCGGGTTCACCCAGCCTGGGCACCGGATTTTTTTTCTGGGAAAGTAAAGTGGCACGGGCGTAATACCGACCACATTACCCCAAAAATCATGTGCTGAAGATCTGTAAAATTTATGGTCACTAACACCATATTCCCTATGCGCCACTTGGCGTGACAGGGGTCTTTACTTTACTTTTTTACTAAATAATTGCAGTGCTGCGGTAAAGCTGGTAGCAGGAGCAAATAGTGGGGTGTAATGTACTTTCCAACAAGGTCTGGTGACAGCTTTCCAAAAAAGGACACAACAAAAATACTGATGTTTCGACCTACATGCGGTCTGGGTCTTATTCAGAAAACCAGAACACAAACGAACTAAAGTAAAATTTGCTACATCTACTAGGATGAGAGGGAAGGTAAAACTGGGAGAAATAAACTAGATGAAATCATGGAACGAAAGAGAGATGTGATACATGTCAGAGGATACAAAAATGGATGCCCCTTTGACTTTCACTTAAGAGAAAGTTTTTATGATATAATTTTTAATAATCCTACGTCTTTAGGAAGTATTAATAAATAATCTTACCATCTTAGGGAAGTTTTAACTTATAATCTTAAGGAAGTCTAATCTTATAATTATAATCTTAAAGAAGGAGGAGGTGCCTGGCAATCATCAAGCTGATGTGCATGCACTCAATCTCAGAAGCAGCAAGATTCGACATGATCTTGATTTTGGTAATTTCCTAGTTTGATCAGATATATTATTTCAGTTTGGAAGAGTGATGTCCCCTAAAATATGTCTGCCAAAATACAGTGGTTCTACGCATTCTTGGCGTTGGGGTCATTACGCTGGCATGTGTCACTCACACTGGCGTTTGGGTCAGCGTGGCGTTCGGGTCAGCGTCTGCGTCCAAATCGAGATATTAATTAATAATTGGCTGAACCCCTATCCTTTCTTATGCTTCTTCTTACTAATTATCCGCCTATATATATAGGCTAGTTTGTCTAATATTTAAAAACCAGCTAAGCAGTTCTGAGTTCACTTACTTGAATTTGGTACTACTGTATTTGCAAAATGACCGGGCGACCTAGAGCCCCAACTGAAGTTGTGAATGTTGGGCAGATCATGACTTTTCATGACATCATTGCAGAGGATAGATGGAATTTACTAACTCTGATTCCCGAGATTGCCACTAATAAATTGTGTATTCAGTGGTTAGCTAAGCGTAGACTAATAATAAATACGTGTCTATGCAACATTTGTCATATGCCTGCGCGTTTAGTAGCCTACAGCAGAGGAGTAGATGGCTATCAGTGGTCATGTCAGGGGTGCAGTTTTGGAAAGTCCGTTCGTGATGGATCATTTTTCACAAAGAGCCATCTATCACTAAAACAAATTTTAATTATGATCTACTGTTGGAGCAGCGATTTTCCACAGAGCTTGATCCAGCATGAGGCAGGCGTCAATAAAAATACTGTAGTGGATTGGTGTAATTTTTTACGCGAGGAATGTGAGAAATACATGGTCAGACACTTCAGTCAAATTGGTGGTATGGACATTCTAGGCCAACCAATCGTTGTGGAAATTGACGAGTCCAAATATTTTCACCGAAAATATCACAGGAGACAATGGAATGAGGGTCACTGTGTGTTCGGTGGAATAGAAAGGATTTCAGGAAAATGCTTTCTAGTAGAAGTACCAGATCGCTCCGAGGCTACTTTAACAAAAGAGATAGTTGCCCATATTTTACCTGGAAGCCACATTATTTCTGACGGCTGGTCTGCATATGCCAATATCAGTCGAATTGCAAATGGTATTTATACCCATTGTTCAGTCATCCATCAAGAGAATTTTGTCGACCCAGATGATCCCGAAATTCACACACATAATATTGAAAATATGTGGATGCGGGCCAAAAGGAAATTGAAGAGACAGTTCGGCACTAGGCGTACATTGTTCCCATCGTTTCTACACGAGTTCGCCTTCAGAAATGAAATCAGACAAGGAAACGTCCTAGGGACGCTAATTACAGGAATTGCAGAGAGTTATCCTGTGTAAAATCATCACATCCCTGCAAACTACTGTCCTTTTCAGGACAACATAAGATTGCTCCAAACCTGCCCACTTCACAACTGTCCTTTTCAGGACAACCAAACATTCACAATTAACTATTTTAGATTGCCTAGAGTTTTCACTATGGTCCTTTTGAGGACTTTCATCACACTCGTTGTTATTCTCAAGCTCCGCACCAGATTGCTAATCGCTGACAGGTAATTTGAGGTAATACAGACGTTGCATTGTGTTTCGTAAAGCTATTTCTAGATATTTTTTGTATTTATGTGTGTGTATGTGCATTTTAATTAATAGCCAAAGTTTGACAATCTTCCAACATTTGGCAGTAAATTACGGCGATTGGTAATCAACCGCACAATTCCCTTCGATCAGAAGATCATAATTAGGCCGAGTGGCGTCGTTTTTGTCACGCGTTATAATATATTTATAAATATTTAACACTAAAGCTAAACCTAACCCCTGGACCCAACGCCCAATCAACAGATACTCCGAAATGATTACATGCCAGCGTAATGACCCCAACGCCAAGAATGCGTAGAACCACTGTATTTTGGCAGACATATTTTAGGGGACATCACTCTTCCAAACTGAAATAATATATCTGATCAAACTAGGAAATTACCCTTGATTATATTGAAAGTGAAAGAGGATCACAATCAATCAGTCAGTCATCCAGTGAATGACTCGATCAGGCTGATCTGTCTACTAAACTTAAACTATAATATAATATATAATAAGCAAACAGTAACAGGGTTTACACACAATAACCATACACGAATGTATCAAACCACATTATTATAAACATAGGTATATATATATATTATATATATTCCAAGTCAGTAGTTGTCATTTTCTAAATCCACTTACCCCCGAAAGGAGCAGAAGACAAACCTCCTAAAGAACGAAGAGAGCTCTACAGCTGGCTGAGCTGGGCTATTCTCAATTCTTTTGGTACAAGCGCTGAGTGAGAGTAACTTCCCTTGTACAGCTTATCAAACGTTGAAGCTACCACCGCCCACTTTAGCCGGGTAGACTGGTACGTGATTATTCAGTCCAGGATATATATGGGACAATATGTGCGGCGGATTAAATTCAAATAGAGATCCCATACATCACAGCGCATACGCTGTCAGTGACCTTTAACTGAGAGGGGGCAACGAAGTAGAACTGATGGAAAATCTACTTTACCGGGTGGTCCTCTCCCACTAGTCCCGGATATTGGCTACTCAGTCAGGTCAAGATATAGATTAAAATTGGGAGGCAAAATTTGTAAGTGATTTAATTGGATTGTTCGTGTCCTGGCAGTAGACTGTTGAACAATATAAAAAGCTTAATTATCGGAAAAGTAATGGTATATATGTGTGCGCGCATGAAGAACGCGAGGTTGTAAATGTTTATTCTATTAATTGAATCAGTTTCACTGCAGTCCCCATATCCGCTTCAGCGCCCGTCCCAGCATTTCTCGAAGCGTATGCAGCAGATTGATTATTCCTGTAAAGATGTTGATTATAGACTAGGGTGACCATTCGTCCCCGATTTTCGGGGACAGTCCCAGAAGTGTAGAAGTTGTCCCCGAAAGAAATTTGTCCCAGATTTTGTCCCCGATTTCAGTGAATAAATAAATGTTCATAAACGGAATCGGCCCTCTTTTAAAATAATCGTTAGGACTCAGGACGTTACTGAGTTGTGTTTCTTTATCCCAGACTGAGCGGCATTAGCAGGAAGATAAAAGAGAAAACTTGGACGCGTTGTGTCGGAGATAGCTCTTTGAACCCTTGTAGCGCGGTGCTACGGCACTTCTATTCCACCCACTGACTTCTATTGGGATGGGTTTAATTTTTTTAAAAAGCAGACACTCTCTCTCCACTCCTGCCTTTCCGGACATCTCCCGCCAAAGTATCTTTCCCGGCCAATTTTCAACTCAGTCCGAGTGTAATGACAGTACAGTGCAGTCGTGTTTTCTATTTATGATCAGTGGACGTCTGTTGCATAAAAACAATGCTTTCCAAGTGTCATTTTAGTGTTTCGCTGAAAGCTGAATTTCCATTTATTATACAAGCAATTTTAGAGTATGGAACGCTAGTGAAATGTAATATATGTAGTTCAAATGTTTCTATAGCAAGTGGTGGAAGGACATCAATAACTGATCATCTACAGGCAAAAAAGCATAAGGATGCGCTGCTTTGTAAGTCTCAGTCTGGGTGTATGACAAATTATTTTTGTAAAACAGAACCCTCAAAAGATGTATACACTCTAGCTGTTAATGAAGGAACCTTCGCATATCATATTGTACTTCATAATCATAGTTTCCGCAGTATGGATTGTACAACAATTCTACAAAAGAAATTTTCAACGAAACAATTTTCCTGTACAAGAACAAAGTGTGAATCCATAATTACCAATGTTTTTGCTCCTTGGGCTATTAATGAACTAAAAAATGACCTCAAATATGTCAGCTTCGTAACGTTGTCTTGCGATACATCTAATCATAAACATGTTAAGCTACTTCCTATTTTAGTTCGTTATTTTCAGGCTTGTGAGCTGGAAACTCCAGTAAAGACCAAACTGATTGCTTTCATAGATATCACATGTACCAGTAATTATAGTAGTAGTACCTTAACGACAACTGAACGTCACAATTCGCTTACTGAATATTTTTAGTTTCCACTTGATAAATTAATATACATATGATTGTTGTAAATATAATTTTCATTTTATAAATTATAAGGTGTGTATTATATATTACAATTACAAATTGTCTCGCATAAGGGATGAAATAAGTCTCGATAGATATTTGTATTTAGGAAGAAAAGGCACTATGTATTACATAGTAATATAGACGATTTTTTTTTTACGTTAGTTATATTATTATTATGTTAGTTATATCTTATATTACAACTTCACAACTACAATTGACAGTTACAGACAAAGCACAGAGAAAGAATGAAAACAACAATTTTGCTTCTGTGGGGAGAACATTTGACGTGAGTTCCCGCCAAGCGACCAGATTATCTATCCCACATTGCTGTTGTTAGTTAGGTGTCGTCCTGTTATCTCTACCGCTACCGTAGAGTAGAGCATAAATAGACAATTTGACAAAAAATTCCCAAACAATTTCTCGACGTGGATTTTCAAAATGAGGAACAGGCAAATAAATGCAGTGCTACGGTAAAGCTGGTAGCAAGAAGCCAGCAGTGGGGTGTAACGTACATTTCTACAAGGTCTACAAGGTGACAGCTTTACAAGAAAGGAACAAAAAAAAATGCTGATGTTTTAGCCTACATGCAGTTTTCTTCAGAAAACGAGAACAACATCAAGAAACAATAACATACAGATCTATCTATCTATCTTTCGTTCGCCTGAAGCATTGTCTATATCTGCAATGTCGTTTCCTGTATAAATGTTACTGTCTTTTGTAATTCTTGCAGTGGCCCATATAGTTTTGTCTGTAGTGTTGTATCTATGGGCCAATGGATTTTCCTCAGTCTACTATATTCAGTGCAGTCTTGAAGTATGTGTTCAGCAGTCTGGGGCGCCTGTCCACATGTACAAGTAGTTGAGGTGCCGATCTTGAATTTTGTATACATGTGACTATGGAGTCGATTGTGTCCTGTTCTGAGACGTATAATGATAACTTGTTCATATCTATTCATATTATAAAAGGCATCCTGATTTGGGGCTTGTGGTCCTCTGATTGATTTGATTATCTGTTTCTTATGATGGTATGTAACAGGTGTATCTAGTTGTGTGCCTGTTGAACCTTCCTTTGCCAACTGATCTGCTTTCTCATTTCCTGGTATTCCACAGTGAGATGGGATCCACTGCAGGGCAACCCTGTGGTGCTTGCAGAGTTCAGTCAATAAGGTCTGCAGATGTGGTAATTTTCTGGATTGTAGTGCCTGGAGTACTGATCTTGCATCTGTCAAAAACACTACAGGCTGCGGGCTAAGATTAATGTTCAGCAGTTTTTCTATTGCTAACTTTATTGCTTGTATTTCTGCATCATAATTGTGACAATATTTCCCTGTTGCTATTTTATTCATATCCCTAGTGTTATTTGGGTATTCTATATATGCACCTGCTCCCCATTTTTTACTGCATTCTGTGCTGATCCATCTGTATACACACGAATCCATAGGTCTTGTGGGTATTCTTCATCCAGGAAACTGAGAGTTATTGTTTTTCGCTGTAGACTATTCTGTTCCTCTTTATCAACTATTCCTTTCACTTCTGTCCGTATTTGAACTGATAATCCAGATTCCTCTGTCCAGGGAGTCTGTTCTGGTATGGGCAGTAGGGGGTTAACAGCTCTTGGCATGTCTGGTGTTTGTCTACTAATACGCTTGGCTTGGTGGATAAAACTGCTTCTCTTAAGTCGTCCCAATGCAAGATTTTGGAATCGGTCCTTCATTGGATATCTCGGCATGCAAGCAAATTTTTCTGCCTGTATCAGCACCTTTGTGTCCCTCCGTTCTCTCAGTGCTGGTATCCTCCACAATTTCTCCATCTCTAATATTGGTGTTGATTTCATTGCTCCTGTGATGACCCTAAGTGCCTGGTTTTGTACTTTATCCAGTTCTTGAAGTGTGGTGTTTGATGCTGAACACCATGCAGATGATCCATATTCTAAATGTGGGCGTATACTCTGTTGGTAAACTTTACTGAGTATTTTCCCACTCGCACCCCACGTAGTTCCACACAGCTTTCTTAGAATAGCCAATTTTCTCCTTGCTTTTTGGGTTGCCTTATTTATCTGCTGTTTCCAAGATAGTTTGTTATCAAATGTAACTCCGAGATACGTAGCCTGTATGTCTTCTTTCACAGGCTCATTGTTTATATAGATGGCTCCTGCTTTTTGTTTTGGGGAAAGAGTGAAAAGTGTAGTACTGCATTTGTCTGTATTGATGCTGATACACCATCTATTTGTCCATGAATTCAGTGCATTCATAGCTCTTTGTAACAATTTGGAGGCCACTGTTGCATACTCCTCTGTGCACCACATTACCAAGTCATCTGCATACATTGCCACTTTGATACCATGTGGTAGTTCAGTAACTAGGTCATTGATGTAGATCAGAAAAAGTGTTGGAGATAGTACCCCTCCCTGTGGAACGCCCTGGCGCAGTAAGACCTTCTTACTCTTAAGACCATCCAGTTGCACTCTGGCTCTCCTGTTATGCAGGTATGCTTTGACCCATTTGTACATCCTGCCATTTACTCCATAATTTCTCAGTTTCTTCAAAAGCCCTTCCTTCCATACCTTATCAAATGCTTTCTTTAGGTCTATCCATGCTGCTAGTACCAGTTTCTTTTCTTGAAACGCATCCTCAATTTCCTGGGAAAGATAGGTTGCCTGATCTTCGGTAGAGTAACACTGTCTAAGGCCTGCTTGTTGTGGGACAAGGAGATTTTCACTTTCCAGGTACCACTGCAGTCTGAGATTGATTATACGTTCCATTGTTTTACACAAACAGCTTGTAAGGCTGATTGGTCTATAGCTGGATGTCATTGAACCATCTTTTCCTGGCTTTAGTAATGGTATCATAATTGCTTCTCTCCATGCCTGTGGCACTTTACCTGTGATCCAGCAAATGTTGTAGATCTGCAGTAGTTTTGCTTTAGCTGCAGTTCCCAAGTTCTTAATCATTTCATTAGACACTCCATCACTACCTGGTGACTTTTTCATTTTTAATTTGGATATTGCCAGCTCTAGCTCTCTTTGTGTAATGGGTATTTCCATGACTTCATGTGCAGTCTCTTCTTGTCTTGCATTTTGTTGTTTTAGACGGGTCTCTTGACGTTTCTCTAGGCTAATTTCAATATTGTTGTCATTTGCAAAGGAGTCTGCAAAGTGATTTGCTGCATGTTTACCTGTTAGAATGTTTCCATCCTTCTTCAGTGTAATTTTTGTGTTCCCTTCTGTACCCTCATCATTCAGCTGTTTTACAAGCTTCCACACTTTTCTTGTGTCTCGTTCTAGATTCATGTACTCTGTTTTCTCTTTCCAACTTCTCCGTCTGGCTTGTAGTTTAGCCCATTGAAATTTGGCTTTAGCATGCTGATAGTTATTGTGGTGTTCCTGGCAGGGGTTATTTTCTGCTTGTTTTCGAGATGTTTCCATGTCATTGTGCAGTTGCTCTAGTTCACTATTCCAGTATGGTTTGTAGTGTTTCCGTGCCCCTCTGGGTATTGTTTCAGAGTAGAGCATAAATAGACAATTTGACAAAAAATTCCCAAACAATTTCTCGACGTGGATTTTCAAAATGAGGAACAGGCAAATAAATGCAGTGCTACGGTAAAGCTGGTAGCAAGAAGCCAGCAGTGGGGTGTAACGTACATTTCTACAAGGTCTACAAGGTGACAGCTTTACAAGAAAGGAACAAAAAAAAAATGCTGATGTTTTAGCCTACATGCAGTTTTCTTCAGAAAACGAGAACAACATCAAGAAACAATAACATACAGATAAATACTACTACATCTAAGATGAGCGAATAGGTAAGCCAAGGAGAAATAAACAGAGGGACAAGAGATGAAATGATGAAACGAGAGGAAGATATATATATATATATATATATATATATATATATATATATATATATATATATATATATGAGACTCAATGCAGCAGTCTTTGTCTATGACGTCTTCGAAGGCTTCCACATAAGAGAGGAGACATGTGCTGCTGCTATAGATTTTGAGGATGCATACAACAGAGTACCATTTGAATACCAAATGCACATGCTCCTCAAACTGGCGGTGCACCCCTTCCTCATTAGATGGATCGCTACTGCGCTGTTTCATAGGAAGGTAATACTCAGATGTGGAAGTTGGTCTTCCGAGCCAAAGTCCATTTGTCCAGGGCTGCCACAAGGCTCACCATTGTCACCTATTTAACGTGTACACAAAAACGATCACGGAACAGCAGCTGGATGGGAGGGGAAGAACTATGACTTTTGCTGATGATATTCTGGTATATCGACAGGGAAGAGACATGGCGGGAAATCGCCTCCACATTGCAAAACAAACTATCGCCTCTCTTCCTGGTGTGGAGTATCAGGTGCCTTGATTACTCCTAATAAAGCATCAGTTGCATGGTTCTACCTTAACAATCATATCGCTAACACGGAAACACCGGTAGTACGAATGGGAGCTGATGAGGTAACCAGGGGTAGGTTAATGTCGTACCTCGGAGTTAAGTTTGATCGTAGCCTGGGTTTTAGGGACTACGACGACCGTCTGATAACAAAATCCCACAAAGGATTAACCGCCTTGAAGGTCATGGCAGCTGCCAACATCGAACAGAGGCTACTTACCCTTCTGTTCCAGTGAACTAGTCCTCGCACAAATCGAGCATGCCCTAGCAATTCTTACTGTCAGTAAGACGCAAATTGACAGGCTGGAGAAAATACAGAATGAAGCGATGTGCATTATCTTGGGGCGTACGAGGGACATTGCCTGTGTAGCACTGAGGTATCTTCTTGACTTTGCAACCATGGATGAAAGGATCAAGATCTGGAGGACACGATCATACCCGAAGATTAGTGCAGATAAAGGACATCCATTGCACCACAAGCTCAACACAGTGAAGGGTGTCAGGCTAAAAAGAGGCAAATCATGGGTGGGCCGAGCAGAAGATGTCATCAAACAGGTCTGTGGGCTTACCAATATCAACGCTAGCGAGGAGTGGATACCGGTGCCTGCGTCATTCAGGGGGACGACATTCTGTGTATTGTCACACTCGACAGGAAATGTAGGAAACATAACTCAGTCGTGGTCAATGCGGAGGTCAACGTTCTCATCTGGAATAACAGTGATGACAAAGATTCAGACATCTATGCAGACGGATCCGCAATACGACACCAAAGGAGTGTATAGGGCATTTACAGCACGATCGGCAGGCAGAATAGTCAAGGAAGACAGTGGTGCATACGTTATGACCACAAATAGCATGACGACAGAGGTGATAGCAGTGACCAAGGCATTCATCTGCAAGAGTCACACGACTACGCCCACGCCTGCATACTAAGTGATTCGATGAACTTGATAAAAAAGTGGAGGCGGGCTCTGTACGCAGATAATTAGTCATTGCAAAAGTAAAATAAACGTCGGGCCACCTCTATCTACGTCCCTGGACATGCGGGAATATGGGGCAAAGAAAGATGGGATAGGTTGGCTAGCGGCGCTGTCGTTTGAGACGGTCAACCAATTGATCGGGCGGACATCATCAGTACTCTTCGAGATGTGGGAAGGGCACAGGACTTCGACAACTATGAGTCAACGTCACTCCTTCGGATGAAAGAGATGGGAGTTAAGACTGGCACATCCAGAAACGAGAAACTTAGTGGGTGTGTTAAAAAGACTAATCAACCAACATAGAACTGGAGTCGTCAGTCACTGGATACTGAGGGAATTGCTGAGGATGGGATCTGAGCACCTATGGACATGTTCGGAGTGCAAGGATGATGACCCGCAAATAACTCAATAGCGTATAGTGATATACTTCTGAGGAGATCTGATCACTCAGAGGCGTGTTCGATGTTCAATGAGAATGACCTGTCGACTAAACTAATTGTCACAGTCTGCTATGTGTGCAGGTTCGGGGGTGGACAGTAACAAAATAAGGCACAAACTTGGCATCGCTGTATCACATAGTTTAATGTGGAACAGAATACAAAGCATATAATCACAACCAGTTCTAAGTATTAAAATAAAAGTGAAAACCCTGCTTTTACATAAAAAACAACCCCAATGCAATGACAAAATTCTAAAAATAGTAACTTACAAAGCTTGAATTTATGTTAGGGGCCACTTCCATGTCCCATATCAGGCAACAGAACCAACTGCCAGTGTTTTTTAAAATTACAACCAACTTCAGAGTATGCCAGCTTGTAACCCTACTAGCGTGACGTGCTCAGCATTGAGAGTGGGGGTGATTATGGGAACGATTAAGCACTATCTATAGCGCTCGCAAAGGTGAACCTTGACCGGAGACGTCACGCTAGTGGTGTTGCGCGCTGGCCTTCTCTAAAAATGGCTGTGCTTTAACTCACCCTTCTTCCAAATGATTGTGCTTCTTGTTATATCCAGTATTCTTATCAAACAATATTTGTGAATGAAGGTAATGAATGAATAAAGGTGATCTCTGTTGTTTATGTTAGTGAGTGAATAAAGGTAAATTATATTGTTTAAGCCAGTGAATGAATAAAGGTGATCTCTGTTGTTTATATTAGTGAATAAAGGTGATCGCTGTTGTTCATGTTAGTCAATAAAGGTGATCTCTGTTGTTTATGTTAGTGAATAAAGGTGATCTCTGTTGTTTATGTTAATGAATAAAGGTGATCTCTCTTGTTTATTTTAGTGAATAAAGGTGATCTCTGTTGTTTATGTTAGTGAATAAAGGTGATCTCTGTTGTTTATGTTAGTGAATAAAGGTGATCTCTGTTGTTTATGTTAGTGAATAAAGGTGATCTCTGTTGTTTATGTTAGTGAATAAAGGTGATCTCTGTTGTTTATGTTAATGAATAAAGGTGATCTCTGTTGTTTATTTTAGTGAATAAAGGTGATCTCCATTGTTTATTTTAATGATTAAAGGTGATCTCTGTTGTTTATTTTAGTGAATAAAGGTGACCTCTGTTGTTTATGTTAATGAATAAAGGTGATCTCTGTTGTTTATTTTAGTGAATGAAGGTGATATCTGTTGTTTATGTTAGTGAGTGAATAAAGGTGATCTCTGTTGTTTATGTTAGTGAGTGAATAAAGGTGATCTCTGTTGTTTATGTTAGTGAGTGAATAAAGGTGATCTTCATTTATGTTAGTGAGTGAATAAATGTGATCACTGTTGTTTATTTAAAGGCATCTTTATTTTTATGATTGAATGTGAGTGAATAAAGATGTTCTCTTACATTTTGTGAGTAAATAAAGATGATCTATGTTTATGAATTAATAAAGATGATCGCTGATGTCCGAGACACATATAATGAAACAAAAACAAATAATAGAATGTTTTTAAAAAGCTAAGAAAATATAGCAGTTACAAAGACAATGTAAAAATATATAGAAATAAAAAGCTGGCTAAAGTAACATCGACTACATAATGTTAATAAGAATTTGGTTCAGCAGTTCCAGCATGGTGTAAGATACTCTAAAAAATATAAAAATAAATAAAACAAAGATTTGTTACAAGGAAGCTTTGAGACAAGCCAAACATAAACAACATATACACATATAAATGCAGGCTGAACTCAGATATGACAACTGCAGACAGATCAGCTTATTATATGGTCACATGAGCTATCAATGTATTAATGACTTGCCAACAAAGTTACTTTTTTTACGTTGTGGGAGAGGACGGTTTGAGGCCAGCTCTTTGGTTTAAACTGTTAAATAAACACCATGATGGATATATTTTGTTGAGTTGATTTAATTAGTAGAACTAGTCAAGAACTTCAGTCCTATTATATGGCTGTGAAACATGGAGAACAACAAAAACAACAATCATGAAGATATAGACTTTCATTAATGGATGCTTATGCAGAATAGAAGGATGGAAATGGCAGGACAAATTCACTAACATAGAATTATGGAATTGTACCAGTCAAATACCAGTGGATAAAGAGATACAGCGAAGATGATGGCGCTGGACAGGACACACACTGCGGAAGCCAACTGAGAGTATTACACAACAGGCCCTTTTTTAGAATTCCCAGGGGAAAAGACAAAGAAAAAGACCAAAGAATTCTTGGAGAAGACAGATAGAAGCAGAGATGATGATGATGGGGAAGACATGGAATGATCTTAAAAGAATGGCAACAAACAGAACGACTTGGAAAGTGTTTGTTGAAGACCTATGCGCCACAGGGAGCTGAAAGGTAAAAGAGAGAGAGAGAGAGAGTCAAGAACTAGGAGAATTAGATCTTATGAAGCAATGAAGGTTTGAGGCCAGCCCTTTGGCTAAACTTTTATCAGAAATGCCATAATAGATATATATTTTGTTGAGTTAGTTCATTCTAATGACAAAAGGTGCAGGAGATAGGAGATGTGGCCAGACACCACAAATACATCTTGTTCATTCTGTGGTCGGATCTGTCTCATCAAATATTGGCAGATTCAGCCATGAGAGATGATGTTCAGTAAACCAGCATAAAACACTATTTTACCAAACTATTGAATAATCATGCTTGCTTGCTACCAACCATCTGTCAAGGCACCAAAGGCCATATAGTTGATTAAATTAGCAAAACTAGTCAAGAACTAGAGAAACATGATCTGTAGAAGAAATTAGTGTTAGAGGGCTGGGAGTGTAAAGGTGTTTTAGTTAACACTCTTGCTCTAGGGTATATATTTGAAGGTCCCAGCTGCCTCTTATTTTAGCATTTGGTTCAAAGTTATCCAGCCTGTTATTTTAGCAATTGGTTCAAAGTTATCCAGCCTGTTATTTTAGCAATTGGTTCAAAGTTATCCAGCCTGTTATTTTAGCAACTGGTTCAAAGTTATCCAGCCTGTTATTTTAGCAATTGGTTCAAAGTTATCCAGCCTGTTATTTTAGCAATTGGTTCAAAGTTATCCAGCCTGTTATTTTAGCAATTGGTTCAAAGTTATCCAGCCTGTTATTTTATAACTGCTACTCAAAAACTTATGTCCATGTAGAATTTAATTAAGAGAAACTTTATGAAACAGTAACTTTGTTAATTACAGAAAGGGTGACTGAATGGAATGATCAAGTGATTTTCCAATCAGAGGATTGATTATAAAATTTCCATTAGGGTCAATGATTCTCCCACACATTACCCCAAAAATCATTGCCGAAGGTCAGTAAAAATTATGGTCACTAACACCATATTCCCTATATGCCAATTGGCGTGATGGGGCGTTTTACTTTTACTTACTTACAATGGTTCTCCTGTTGATATGATTAAAAATAAAACAATCTATACATAAAATGGTGACTGCTGGGCAAGAAATCTTTATTGTCAGCCCTTTGGTTAAACTCTTATCAGAAATACTATAATGGATCATTTTTGTTTAGTTAGTTGATTAATTAGTGAAACTAGTCCTGAGCTAGAGACACAAGATCTGTAAAAGCAATGAAAACTTGAGACATCTTACATTCTATCCACTCATGTCACATTCATCCATTTGTTTGAATATTTGGAAGCAATTAAAACTTGAGGCATCTTACATTCTACCCATTCATGTCACATTCATCCATTTGTTTGAATATTTGGAAGCAATGAAAACTTGAGGCATCTTACATTCTATCCACTCATGTTACATTCATCCATTTGTTTGAATATTTGGAAGCAATGAAAATTTGAGGCATCTTACATTCTATCCACCCATGTCACATTCATTCATTTGTTTGAATATTTGGAAGCAATGAAAACTTGAGGCATCTTACATTCTATCCACTCATGTCACATTCATCCATTTGTTTGAATATTTGGAAGCAATGAAAACTTGAGGCATCTTACATTGTATCCACTCATGTCATATTCATCCATTTGTTTGAATATTTGGAAGCAATGAAAATTTGAAGCATCTTACATTCTACCCATTCATGTCACATTCATCCATTTGTTTGAATATTTGGAAGCAATGAAAACTTGAGGCATCTTACATTCTATCCACTCATGTTACATTCATCCATTCATTTGTTTGAATATTTGGAAGCAATGAAAATTTGAGGCATCTTACATTCTATCCACCCATGTCACATTCATTCATTTGTTTGAATATTTGGAAGCAATGAAAACTTGAGGCATCTTACATTCTATCCACTCATGTCACATTCATCCATTTGTTTGAATATTTGGAAGCAATGAAAACTTGAGGCATCTTACATTGTATCCACTCATGTCATATTCATCCATTTGTTTGAATATTTGGAAGCAATGAAAATTTGAGGCATCTTACATTCTATCCACTCATGTCTCATTCATCCATTTGTTTGAATATTTTGAAAAATGACTAATAATCTGACCCCCTCCCCCCCCAAAAAAAAAAAATTTGTACTTATATTATTACATTCAAAAGCCACTTTACTACTTTAAATCTACAGTTGAAAGTCCAATATTTTGGTCTGAATTGTGTTAAAATTACACGTTGACTGTAATCTGTGACACAATGTAACTTGTGGCTGTAATCTGTGACATAATGTAACTCCTGGCTATAATCTGTGACACACTGTAACCTGTGGCTATAATCTGTGACATAATGTAAACAATGTAACTTCTGGCTGTAATCTGTGACATAATGTAACTCCTGGCTATAATCTGTGACACAATGTAAACAATGTAACTCCAGGCTGTAATCTGTGACACAATGTAACTCCTGGCTATAATCTGTGACACACTGTAACCTGTGGCTATAATCTGTGACATAATGTAAACAATGTAACTTCTGGCTGTAATCTGTGACATAATGTAACTCCTGGCTATAATCTGTGACACAATGTAAACAATGTAACTCCAGGCTGTAATCTGTGACAACTCTTGCAAAATTTACATTAAAAAAAAAATCTGTATTTACTGCCTCATATTTTATTCTTACACTTTAGGTCAATATTTCACACACACACTCATCTTTGCTCTGTGATCATTTTTCTTTGCTGTATTTATGAACAATTATAAACACTGATCAAAACATGAAACATAATAAAAGTAAACATTGACATTTGTCAAATAGGGAGAAATTAATAGCTGTTTAGAATTATTCACAATTTTGACAGTAAAATGATTAAGTTATTTTGACATATTTGATTTGCATTTTTATAACAGTAAATAATACACAAATCATTTGCATTTTTTTTTTTATTAAATAAAAAGTTGGCAACAAATTAATACAAAATTAAATAGAATGGCATGACAGCCTCACAACACAATATGCAATTTGATATGTATGGGTATGTTTGATTATACATTCATAACAATCGTTTCTTTAATATAATACTCCATTAAGCATCCATTTTAAATGGTTAAAAATAGCCCTGATGTTAGCTGAGAACAATTTTGTACAGGTGATATGTTGTTAGTATATGTAAATAAATATTTAATAAAGAAAATTATTAAGCACAAATATATGTAAAATTAAATCATTATATACAGATAAGTAAATCAGCTTGATGTAAAAACAAATACAGATGTATACATTGTTGTTTCAACAGGAATGATAAGCTATGTTTGAATTTCCTTATTATAATACAATGACACCATCAAGGTAAAATTGATGTACTTTCATAAAAGAAATGTTGTCCTTAAATTAACATTAATTTAATTATGAATAATCTTTTCTTTTATTTTCATCTCAAACGTCACACATTTTTTTTCCCCAATTATTTACATCGTTCGTTCGTTCGCTTTCGTCAGCTTTGACCTCTGACGAAGTCCCACCCACTCAATTTGTGGGACTGAATTTGCGTGTAAAGTCTGTTTTTATCCCATTACAGGATGCCCCTCGCCATGCAGGCAGATTTACTCCGACTTCAGAGGTACTAATTTTTAGGGAATTAGTAAAACCCAGGTGTCCTCGCCAGGGTACGAACCCCGGCTGTTGCCGTGGTAAGCCAACCGCCTATCGATTGCGCTAACCGGACACCCATTATTTACATCAATGTGTGAGTGGTTATAATCTCTCATGTAAATAATAAAAAGTTATGACATTTGCAAACAAATATGTACAAACAAATTAAGACGTAAAAAGACTTAATGAGCAAATATTTACACAGCAACAAATAGGGTATTAATACAACATAACTATCAAAACAATTTAGTTATTCAACAGATCATCCTCACAGACAACAATTTAATAACTGGAACTAAAATTTAGAGTCACATTCTTTTGCCTATCAAAGATGAATGATCTTAACAGATGTTTAAGCTATAAGCAAGTCTCATTGTTCTTATAACTGTTAACAGAACATCTTAGAAAAAGTTGGCATGTGGCTGCCAATGCCCCGAACATAGACAGGGTTAAAAAGAATAGATGCCCTGAACATAGTCAGGGTTAAAAAGAATAGATGATCTGAACATAGTCAGGGTTGAAAAGAATAGATGCCCTGAACATAGTCAGGGTTGAAAAAAAAATAGATGTCCTGACCATAGTCAGGGTTAAAAAGAATAGATGCCCTGAACATATTCAGGGTTAAGAAGAATAGATGCCCTGAACATAGTCAGGGTTGAAAAGAATAGATGTCCTGACCATAGTCAGGGTTGAAAAGAATAGATGTCCTGACCATAGTCAGGTTAAAAAGAATAGATGCCCTGAACATAGTCAGGGTTGAAAAGAATAGATGCCCTGAACATAGTCAGGGTTGAAAAGAATAGATGCCCTGAGCATAGTCAGGGTTGAAAATAATAGATGCCCTGAACATATTCAGGGTTGAAAATAATAGATGTCCTGAACATAGTCAGGGTTGAAAAGAATAGATGCCCTGAACATAGTCAGGGTTATAAAGAATAGATGCCTTGAACATAGTCAGGGTTATAAAGAATAGATGCCTTGAACATAGTCAGGATTGAAAAGAATAGATGCCCTGAACATAGTCAGGGTTAAAAAGAATAGATGTCCTGAACATAGTCAGGGTTGAAAAGAATAGAACCACTGTCATCTGCCATGCTTGTTGTAAGAGGTGACTAAGGCGGTTTGTCTTCTCCAGTGCCACTACGAAGTTCATGCATCAAAGCTGAAACCATCGTCAGTGCTTTTGTGCTAGTGTTTGATGGCCGCGTTTCATATTGAGGAATTTGCTGAACAAGGGATTGAGTACTAAAAGAGTTGTCTGTTGAGGAATGAAGATGATTTGTCAAATAAACTAAACCGTATACAATGGATGAACAAAGCTAGAAAAGTTGTTCTCAAATGAACACATTTGGAAATGCCACCAGCACAAAATAAAAACTACACTAAGATGCAAAAAAGGAGCATATATTGAGAGATTCTTGTCCGGATCTAAATGATTGAATTGAGAACAAGCAAAATAATGAGAAATTAAAAGTGTCAGAAACTTCAACATCCAATCAAACAAAATCGGGAATCAAACATTATTCTTCAAAAATACACAAAATGATAACAGATAGACACTGAATGTAGTTGAGCACATATTTAAAAGCAATAAAAAAAAACTGTCACATCATCATCATCATCGAGTGCCTTCTCCGCAACAAAGGTTGGCTACCATGGATCACCATTCTACTTTGTTTCTTGCTTTGATGGTGCAGGCTGTCATAGATTGACTTGTCCATCTTTTGATGTTACTCGTCCATGTTAATTAGTGGATTTATGAAGAAAAATGATGGAGAAGCAGATCACATACAATTTGGTAGAGAGAGCAGTCAAAGAAGAGTTACACATTTTATTGATCAGCTATGAGTCACCCAACAAAATGTAATCACAAACCTAAACAAATTGGAAGATCATGTTGGCCAGTGATGTTCCAGTCAGTCCATGACCAAGATGAAGAAAACACTACACAAATATTTTGTAGCTAACATTAGACACATTAATACCAAAAATGGTGATAAACTATTCATTGTTATCACATTTAACATCACAGAACTCCTGGTAAACCCACAGGTGCTCAATTATATTCACATTAAAAAAGTGTAAACCCAGTTAGGGTTTAAGCCAACACATAGCCAAGAAGAAGAAGCAAATACTATAACAATATTTTATAGTTAGAATTAGATTAATACCAAATAGGGTGAATATCACAATGGTGATAAAAAATATTGTTCATCGTTGTCAGATTTGACATCACTCTGGATAACCCATAGGTGCTCAGTCACTTTCAGGTAATGAAGTGCAAGCACACTGATGGTGCCAGTAGCTTGATGGTTGTGTACACATTTTGCTCATCCTTACATGTTTGTCATTCTTACTTGATTGAAGTATTTCAAATTGTTGTAGTCACAGGACTATATCCTCACTGAAAGTTGGGTGTGATAAAATATATTATTTGTATACTATACAATTTCCTGCGTGTTACCAGGGCCTCATTATGAGGGAAGTAAAGAATAGTGACACTGTGACCTTCCAGGCTTGTCGTAAGAGACGACTAAGGAGGTTAATCGATGGCTTGACAAGCTGTTATTGTAAAAAGTATTGCTATGGAAACAGCGCCATATATTTTGGAGTAGAGATCTCTGCAATATGTGCCACTTTGGCACGCAAGGTTTCTGTTTTTGAAATTGTGGTTCTGCCCTATGTGCTTTCTTCAGCTCGAAAGGACAATAGATAGATACTATACAATATACTTGTACAGCATAGAGAGTCTCACTTGGTACAAAACCTAGTATTTCTGTCAACGGTTCTACCACTAAAACTCACTCCTCCAGATAATCTCAACACATTCTCCAACTATCCCATGTGAACTCACCGGTAATTGTACACTAAAAGACATGAAACATAAACCATATTGTTTAGGAACTCTTAGCCAAATCAGAAAGATCACAAGAGAGCCACTTCAGGCACTACTCCCTGTCACAACATTTAGACACTACACAATCTACAGACACATTCCTTTTCATTTATGGATACAACAGTCATATTTCTGTTCAGATCTCATTGCAATATCATCATTGGTGTTAGAATTATATATAAAATGGCAGACTCCAGGTAGCGAGTGAGACAAACTGTATGTACTATTTGGCAATATAATATATAGATAGTTTATCTTTAAACAGAAAGTAGACCACTAATTAATGTGACTTCTATTCTACTCACTATTCTAAGTGAGAGATGGACAGGGCAGACAATGATTATTTCTTAAAGAACTGAGGACACAAAGATAAAAATGTGGCGCTAAAAGAAGGTTGACCACAAACCAACTAAATCTGAGAAAGAGAGAGTATGTTGCTCTCCTACATAACACAAAGCACAAATTTTTTTCAATGATACTTTAGTTGCTCTGTTGTGGTACTTATTACAGAAAGGCAATCTATATATGACTCTCTTTTGTGAAACAGCCAAAGTTAGTAAGTTTATGCTTCTGCTCTTGCAAAACTCTGGTTAATTCTTCTCATCACTAGCCCGACTGATGCCCACCTCTTCTCATCACTAGCCCGACTGATGCCCACCTCTTCTCATCACTAGCCCGACTGATGCCCACCTCATCTCATCACTAGCCCGACTGATGCCCACCTCTTCTCATCACTAGCCCGACTGATGCCCACCTCTTCTCATCACTAGCCCGACTGATGCCCACCTCTTCTCATCACTAGCCTGACTGATGCCCACCTCTTCTCATCACTAGCCCGACTGATGCCCACCTCTTCTCATCACTAGCCCGACTGATGCCCACCTCTTCTCATCATTAGCCTGACTGATGCCCACCTCTTCTCATCACTAGCCCGACTGATGCCCACCTCTTCCTGTTTATCAATGAGACTTTGCATACATCTCTTACTTCTGCACTAGTTTTGAATTCACAAAAACTACATAAAGCAAAGAAAATACATAAACTCTGACTTGTCAGTAAAAAATACATCATCATCATCAAGTACCAGGCCTGCTGGCTTTGGTGATCATGTCTCTCCACAACTTTTGATCACAACAGTTATTTATCATTTCTGTTATTGATCTTCTGCCAAGCCATTCTTTTAAGCTGTCTGGTATCTTTTCTCTTTGCTTCCCTCTATCTCTTATTCCCTCAATTTTCCCAGTTGTTACAATATATTCCAGCTGTTCTCTTCTCATTACATTGCCAAAAAATGATGATTGTTTCTTCCTAATATTGGAAATTAGCTCTCTTTTTTCTCTGGCCTCTTTCAGAATGTTTTCATTACTCTTCTTAGCTGCCCATGGTATTCTAAACATTATTCTGTAAAACCACATTTCTACAGACTCCAGTGATTTTCTTGTCTGTTGTCCTAAAGTAAAAAATACATACAGTAAACAAATAACAGAAACATGTTTAAAAAAAAAAAACAGTCATGGATGACTGCAGTAAAGCTAGTGAACATAGAAAAGAAATGAAACATTTTTATGAATGTACTCTCACAGCTTTACCTGAAAGGTAAACACTAGATGATGATTTTCTTTTGACCAAAATTACTTTCAACAGAAAATATGAAATAAAATTAACAATTTAAAAATGTATAAAGTAAAATGCAATAAAATAAATTACAAATTAATAAAAACAAGAAAAATGAAACAAATTTAAATACTCATCATCATGTGCCATACCGGTTGGCGTAGGCGATCATGTCCTTCCACAATCTTCTATCTACAGTGCATCGTATCAGTTCTGTTGTTGACTGTTTTCCATGCCATGACACCAAGCTATCCAGTATTTTCTCTCTTTGTCATCTGTGATCTCTCTTTCCTTTTATTTTGCCAGTTGTAACCAAGTATTCCAACTTTCCTCTTTTCATGATGTGCCCGAAAAATGTTGATTGTTTTTTTCTGATGTTTTTAAGGAGCTCCCTTTTTGTGATGGCCTCTTTGAGAATTTCCTCATTGGTCTTTTTAGCTGTCAAGGGAACTTTCAGCATTCTTCTGAGAAATCCAATCTCTGTGGCCTCTAATCGTTAATTTTAATACTAAATCAAAATTTAAATACTAAACACTACAAATTCATAGCCCAAAGATAAGGACAGAAGGAAATGACAAAAGAGTAATTATGAAGTGACAGGATAAAT
Source organism: Megaustenia siamemsis (assembly GCA_032433765.1). NCBI lineage: Eukaryota > Metazoa > Mollusca > Gastropoda > Stylommatophora > Ariophantidae > Megaustenia > Megaustenia siamemsis. Next base: position 67,551,050 of record JAVIAB010000041.1, on the reverse strand, counting down.
CATAGTATTGACTAACTCGTGTAAATATAAGAATAGGAGATAAGAGGATCCTAAGAAGATGACAAAAAAAAAAGAAATGAATAACTAATTAGAAATAAAATACATGTGAGAAATGTTAACGCCATGTGGAGAAAATGATACCTTACTGATTATAATCATCAAAGATACAATACTTTGTTCTAGTGTAATTCTATTTTTCAATCATCTCATAACTGAAATGTTGTGACTACTATAGTTTATAGTTTGATATTGTAAATGTGATTTGGACTGGGTTTATTTACTCTTTCCATTGTCATAGTTTCAATGTAGTTCCACTTTCTTGTTTAAGTTCATATGTTGTTCCGTTATTTTATAGTTCTAATGTAGCTCCCAATTTCTTGTTATAGTTCTAATATAGTCCTAATGCAGTTCTGCTATTTTGCATCTCTAATGTGGCTCCTGCTGTTTATCAAAGTTACAATACAGCTTTAATGTAACTCATGCTATCAATCAAAGTTCTAATATAGTTCTAATGCTGTTCTATCTTACAATTTGAATGTAGCTCCTGTTATCTAACACAGTTTTAATGTAGCTCTAGCGATATTCTACTCTGCCATGATTTTAATGTAAGTGAAGCTATCTAGTTATATTTCTAATGTAGCTACTGCTAACTTGAGATCATAGTTCTAATACAGTTTCTAAAACTTTATCAAAGTTTAATATAGCTCTTACTCTTGTCATAGTTCTTTTATATCTGGCATTAAATCAATTACTTGATTTATTTACAGGTCATCATCATTGCACTCCAAACATGTCCATAGGTGCTTAGATCCCTTCCTCAGCAAGTCCTGCAGTGTTCAGCAACTGACGACTTCAGTTCTGTGTTTGTTCTCTTATACCCCAACTAAGTTTCTCATTTCTGGCTGTGCCAAATGTAACTCCCATCTCTTTCATCTGAATGAGAGATGTGGACTCATGGTTGTCAACATCCTGTGCCAGATCCCAGATCATGGAGGATACTGATGATGTCTGCCTGATCCATTGGTTGACCATCTTTGGAGACAGCACAGCTAGCAAACCTGTTCACTCTTTCTCCTGCATGTCCAGGGATGTAGACAAAGGTGACTATGTATTTTTTACTTCTGCAATGACTCTACCCATTGCCTGCGTACAGAGCCCGCTTCCACTTATCATGCTCATTGAATCACTTAGTATACAGGCATGGGTGTTGTCTTGTGACTCCAACCAGATGAATGCCCTAGTCACTGCCACCAACTCTGTCGTCATGGTACATGTGGTCATAATGTATGACCACTGTCTTCCTCTTATTCCTGTGTACTTCCCGTCAAATCTACTTTACATACTGAAACTACTGTTGTTTTTTCCTCATTCTGACAGAGCTGGACCCATTTTCACCACAATTTTAAAGTTATTACAATCTATACTTTTCTTATAATTTCAATGTAGTAATGGTTACCTCATACTTCTATTTTCTATCTATCTATTGATCTTTCAAACAGAAGATAGCACATAGGGCATAAATTCTAGACTCTCTATGTCCAATGATCTTTGTTATCAAGTGTCAGACCCTGCACAGGAGCCACATTGTATCTCCCCACATGTCCCTATTCTGGGTGAGTTGCTCAATCTTAGAAAGGGAACTGATATCTGTTATTGTTGCCTCTCACCTCAGTGTTCATTTTAGTTTTACTCTGTGTCTGCCTCTTTTTCTTTTACGCTCTGGTTCCCATTTGAGGGCTTGTTTTGAGATTCTTTTGTTATTTCTTCTTATCACATGACCAGCATAGGACCCCCTTCTTCTCTTGACTATAGAAGATATTTGTGGATGCTTTATCATTTCTCTCATTTATCCACAAGTCTAGAATTAATTTCATGCTATACAAAATATTTTCCTAGGACATTTGTTTTCAAATGCATCCAGTTTATTGTCTATTTCTTTAGTTGTTTTCCAGTGCTCACATGCATAAGCAAGGGTGGATAATACATTTGATTTGAAAATCCTAAGCTTTGTTTTTGTGCTTAGTCATTTTGATTTCCATATTTTATCAAGGTTTCTGAAAGTCATTACTGTCTTTGCTATTATGATTATAATTTCCTTCTATGTGTCTACTTCTTGATCTATGCAGCTTCCAAGATACTTCTACTTTATTTGGTTACAATATCTTGTACTTTTAATTAGCTTTTCTCTGTTCTATGAATTATAATTTCCTTGTTTTTCCATTCCCTACTTTATTACACTTGGTATCTTCACATTTATAGTGATAAGTTCAGCTGGGCCAGGCAATCAACGCTTGCTTGAAAGCAGACAACTTTAAAGTAAGACAAGTGGCTAACTGTAGACAAGGACAATAAAAGCAACAACAAATTCAAAGTAAGACAAGCGGCTAACTGTAGACAAGGACAATAGAAGCAACAACAACTTCAAAGTAAGACAAGCAGCTAACTGTAGACAAGGACAATAGAAGCAACAACAACTTCAAAGTAAGACAAGCAGCTAACTGTAGACAAGGACAATAGAAGCAACAACAACTTCAAAGTAAGACAAGCGGCTAACTGTAGACAAGGACAATAGAAGCAACAACAACTTCAAAGTAAGACAAGCAGCTAACTGTAGACAAGGACAATAGAAGCAACAACAACTTCAAAGTAAGACAAGCAGCTAACTGTAGACAAGGACAATAGAACCAACAACAACTTCAAAGTAAGACAAGCAGCTAACTGTAGACAAGGACAATAGAACCAACAACAACTTCAAAGTAAGATAAGCAGCTTAACTGTAGACAAGGACAATAGAAGCAACAACAAATTCAAAGTAAGACAAGCAGCTAACTGTAGACAAGGACAATAGAAGCAACAACAAATTCAAAGTAAGACAAGCAGCTAACTGTAGACAAGGACAATAGAAGCAACAACAACTTCAAAGTAAGACAAGCAGCTAACTGTAGACAAGGACAATAGAACCAACAACAACTTCAAAGTAAGATAAGCAGCTAACTGTAGACAAGGACAATAGAAGCAACAACAACTTCAAAGTAAGACAAGCAGCTAACTGTAGACAAGGACAATAGAACCAACAACAACTTCAAAGTAAGATAAGCAGCTAACTGTAGACAAGGACAATAGAAGCAACAACAGCTTCAAAGTAAGACAAGCAGCTAACTGTAGACAAGGACAATAGAAGCAACAACAACTTCAAAGTAAGACAAGCAGCTAACTGTAGACAAGGACAATAGAAGTAACAACAACTTCAAAGTAAGACAAGCAGCTAACTGTAGACAAGGACAATAGAAGTAACAACAACTTCAAAGTAAGACAAGCAGCTAACTGTAGACAAGGACAATAGAAGCAACAACAACTTCAAAGTAAGACAAGCAGCTAACTGTAGACAAGGACAATAGAAGTAACAACAACTTCAAAGTAAGACTAGCAGCTAACTGTAGACAAGGACAATAGAAGCAACAACAACTTCAAAGTAAGACAAGCATTTACTGTAGACAAGGACAATAGAAGCAACAACAACTTCAAAGTAAGACAAGCAGCTAACTGTAGACAAGGACAATAGAAGCAACAACAACTTCAAAGTAAGACAAGCAGCTAACTGTAGACAAGGACAATAGAACCAACAACAACTTCAAAGTAAGACAAGCGGCTAACTGTAGACAAGGACAATAGAAGCAACAACAACTTCAAAGTAAGACAAGCAGCTAACTGTAGACAAGGACAATAGAAGCAACAACAACTTCAAAGTAAGACAAGCGGCTAACTGTAGACAAGGACAATAGAAGCAACAACTACTTCAAAGTAAGACAAGCAGCTAACTGTAGACAAGGACAATAGAAGTAACAACAACTTCAAAGTAAGACAAGCAGCTAACTGTAGACAAGGACAATAGAAGTAACAACAACTTCAAAGTAAGACAAGCAGCTAACTGTAGACAAGGACAATAGAAGTAACAACAACTTCAAAGTAAGACAAGCAGCTAACTGTAGACAAGGACAATAGAAGTAACAACAACTTCAAAGTAAGACAAGCAGCTAACTGTAGACAAGGACAATAGAAGTAACAACAACTTCAAAGTAAGACAAGCAGCTAACTGTAGACAAGGACAATAGAAGTAACAACAACTTCAAAGTAAGACAAGCAGCTAACTGTAGACAAGGACAATAGAAGCAACAACAACTTCAAAGTAAGACAAGCAGCTAACTGTAGACAAGGACAATAGAAGTAACAACAACTTCAAAGTAAGACAAGCAGCTAACTGTAGACAAGGACAATAGAAGTAACAACAACTTCAAAGTAAGACAAGCAGCTAACTGTAGACAAGGACAATAGAAGTAACAACAACTTCAAAGTAAGACAAGCAGCTAACTGTAGACAAGGACAATAGAAGTAACAACAACTTCAAAGTAAGACAAGCAGCTAACTGTAGACAAGGACAATAGAAGTAACAACAACTTCAAAGTAAGACAAGCAGCTAACTGTAGACAAGGACAATAGAACCGACAACAACTTCAAAGTAAGACAAGCAGCTAACTGTAGACAAGGACAATAGAAGCAACAACAACTTCAAAGTAAGACAAGCATTTACTGTAGACAAGGACAATAGAAGCAACAACAACTTCAAAGTAAGACAAGTAGCTAACTGTAGACAAGGACAATAGAACCAACAACAACTTCAAAGTAAGACTAGCAGCTAACTGTAGACAAGGACAATAGAAGCAACAACAACTTCAAAGTAAGACAAGCAGCTAACTGTAGACAAGGACAATAGAACCAACAACAGCTTCAAAGTAAGACAAGCAGCTAACTGTAGACAAGGACAATAGAAGCAACAACAACTTCAAAGTAAGACAAGCAGCTAACTGTAGACAAGGACAATAGAACCAACAACAACTTCAAAGTAAGACAAGCGGCTAACTGTAGACAAGGACAATAGAAGCAACAACAAATTCAAAGTAAGACAAGCGGCTAACTGTAGACAAGGACAATAGAAGCAACAACAACTTCAAAGTAAGACAAGCAGCTAACTGTAGACAAGGACAATAGAACCAACAACAACTTCAAAGTAAGACAAGCAGCTAACTGTAGACAAGGACAATAGAAGTAACAACAACTTCAAAGTAAGACAAGCGGCTAACTGTAGACAAGGACAATAGAACCAACAACAACTTCAAAGTAAGACAAGCGGCTAACTGTAGACAAGGACAATAGAAGCAACAACAAATTCAAAGTAAGACAAGCAGCTAACTGTAGACAAGGACAATAGAAGCAACAACAACTTCAAAGTAAGACAAGCAGCTAACTGTAGACAAGGACAATAGAAGCAACAACAACTTCAAAGTAAGACAAGCAGCTAACTGTAGACAAGGACAATAGAAGCAACAACAACTTCAAAGTAAGACAAGCAGCTAACTGTAGACAAGGACAATAGAAGCAACAACAACTTCAAAGTAAGACAAGCGGCTAACTGTAGACAAGGACAATAGAAGCAACAACTACTTCAAAGTAAGACAAGCAGCTAACTGTAGACAAGGACAATAGAAGTAACAACAACTTCAAAGTAAGACAAGCAGCTAACTGTAGACAAGGACAATAGAAGTAACAACAACTTCAAAGTAAGACAAGCAGCTAACTGTAGACAAGGACAATAGAAGTAACAACAACTTCAAAGTAAGACAAGCAGCTAACTGTAGACAAGGACAATAGAAGCAACAACAACTTCAAAGTAAGACAAGCAGCTAACTGTAGACAAGGACAATAGAAGTAACAACAACTTCAAAGTAAGACAAGCAGCTAACTGTAGACAAGGACAATAGAAGTAACAACAACTTCAAAGTAAGACAAGCAGCTAACTGTAGACAAGGACAATAGAAGTAACAACAACTTCAAAGTAAGACAAGCAGCTAACTGTAGACAAGGACAATAGAAGTAACAACAACTTCAAAGTAAGACAAGCAGCTAACTGTAGACAAGGACAATAGAAGTAACAACAACTTCAAAGTAAGACAAGCAGCTAACTGTAGACAAGGACAATAGAAGTAACAACAACTTCAAAGTAAGACAAGCAGCTAACTGTAGACAAGGACAATAGAAGCAACAACAACTTCAAAGTAAGACAAGCATTTACTGTAGACAAGGACAATAGAAGCAACAACAACTTCAAAGTAAGACAAGTAGCTAACTGTAGACAAGGACAATAGAACCAACAACAACTTCAAAGTAAGACTAGCAGCTAACTGTAGACAAGGACAATAGAAGCAACAACAACTTCAAAGTAAGACAAGCAGCTAACTGTAGACAAGGACAATAGAACCAACAACAGCTTCAAAGTAAGACAAGCAGCTAACTGTAGACAAGGACAATAGAAGCAACAACAACTTCAAAGTAAGACAAGCAGCTAACTGTAGACAAGGACAATAGAACCAACAACAACTTCAAAGTAAGACAAGCGGCTAACTGTAGACAAGGACAATAGAAGCAACAACAAATTCAAAGTAAGACAAGCGGCTAACTGTAGACAAGGACAATAGAAGCAACAACAACTTCAAAGTAAGACAAGCAGCTAACTGTAGACAAGGACAATAGAACCAACAACAACTTCAAAGTAAGACAAGCGGCTAACTGTAGACAAGGACAATAGAAGTAACAACAACTTCAAAGTAAGACAAGCAGCTAACTGTAGACAAGGACAATAGAAGTAACAACAACTTCAAAGTAAGACAAGCGGCTAACTGTAGACAAGGACAATAGAACCAACAACAGATTCAACACACTCTTACACAGATACTGGATCCACTGTCTTTCACTATTGACAAGACACTACCATCCTTTTATATATGTCTAATATACTCCTTTTTTCCCCACATCATGTTTAAAATTTACTTGGATCTCTCTTCTCATACTTCCAATTTGCTTGTTGTAATTGCTCATTTTCTTAACTCGTGGTGACACATAATAGTTACATAATACCAAACAGCTGAAGAGAATGGCTTTGCAGGATGTCAACAACTGTAAAGATAGAAAGTTGTGGAGAGACATGTTCACTTGCACCAGCAGTCATGCTATCTGATGATCTTATCATAATACTAAGTTAGTTCAGTTTAGTTTTGTTGACGGATCATCCTCATTGTACATAAGATGCATTTATAAGTAATTAGATCTCCTCCCCAGCATATTTCTCAGCATGTGGAAGTGATTAAATAGTAGTATAGATATAGAAAATCTCTAAGTACTCTAATTTACTTGTTTCTCTCTACTATTACTTCTAATTTACTTGTTTCTCTCTACTATAACTTCTCACTTGTTTCCCTCTGCTATTACTTCTTATTTACTTCTTTCTCTCTACTATAACTTCTCATTTGTTTCCCTCTATTACTTCTTATTTACTTCTTTCTCTCTACTATAACTTCTTACTTGCTTCCGTCTACTATTACTTCTTATTTACTTCTTTCTCTCTACTATAACTTCTTACTTGCTTCCGTCTACTATTACTTCTTATTTACTTCTTTCTCTCTACTATAACTTCTTACTTGCTTCCATCTACTATTACTTCTTATTTACTTCTTTCTCTCTACTATAACTTCTCATTTGTTTCCCTCTACTATAATTTCTCATTTGTTTCCCTCTACTATTACTTCTTATATACTTCTTTCTCTCTACTATAACTTCTCATTTGTTTCCCTCTGCTATTACTTCTTATTTACTTCTTTCTCTCTACTATAACTTCTCATTTGTTTCCCTCTGCTATTACTTCTTATTTACTTCTTTCTCTCTACTATAACTTCTCAATTGTTTCCCTCTACTATTACTTCTAGTTTACTTCTTTCTTTCCCTCTACAATTACTTCTAATTTACTTATTTCTATCTCTCTACTACTACTTCTAATTTACTTGTTACTCTCTACTACTCACTTTTCCCCCTATACTATTACTTCTAATTTACTTGTTTCCCTCTAATTTTACTTCTAATTTACTTGCTAGTTACTTCTCAAACTTCTATAGTGATTGTTGTTTTCATTTTGTGCTACCAAGAATCCATGTCATAGCCTTGGCTACTCTGGCAAACCGGTTACTGTGGGTGTATGGATGTATTTTACCACATCGGTCACTCCCTCGGCTCACAATGCCAGCTAAAACATAACTGTCAGACACTGTGTCCAAACACATCAAGGGACCACCACTATCACCCTGGAAAAACACAATAAAAATGACATCAGAGATAGAAAAGTAAGTAACTACAATAATAAATCAACTGACTACTTCCACTCTGACGTTCTGGGAGCCATGGTTGAGAGTTGTGGTTCATGGGAACTATTATACATGCTGAGTTTGATCATCATCGATGGTATCTTGGTTTCTATCTATCTATCTATTGACCTTTCGAGCTCTCTATGGGCTTTCGGCCCATAGGGCATAGACCAAGTTACTCCTTCTCTTATCTAAATTTTTATTCTAGCAGTTTTAAATTCTTTTAAAAATATTTTATCAAATCTTGCCATTTGTCTCTGTTCTGTGCAAGCAGCTCTATCTCATTGAGGGAGCCGATTACTGCTGCTCTTGCCTCTCTCATCAATGTTCTTCTCAGTGTCTCTCTGGGTCTTCCTCTTTTCCTCTTGGCTGTTGTTTCCCACATAAGGGCTTGCTTTGCTATTCAGTTATTATCTCTTCTCATCACATGTCCAACATATGACCATCGTCTTTTCTTTATTACTGAAGATATTAGTGGTTCTTGGTTTACTCAGAGCTAAATGGGTACTAGATTTTTCTGGGAAAGAATGACAGTACTGGCAAAATGCTGACCACTTTACCCAAAAAAGTGTTATAGATAAAAATAAAATAGTCACATGCACCACATTCCCTATATGACATTGGGGAGTCATCTCATTCATTCTTTTTTTTTTCTTGTCTGTTGTTTGTCCTAGAGAATATTGTTACTTTGTGTTGAGCTTGTAATCATCTTTCTTTTTTTTTCTTCTTCCCTTCCTCATTTGTCTTTCAGCATTTAGTGGGAGATATAATTTGCAGGCTTTTGCTCTTCTATTGGGCCGCTGTTACGTTTCCTAAAATTTCCATCAAGCCATCTTTTTCGTGGTTGGAAAGGCTCGTTGGTCTGGTGTTCTCTTAATGTTTATTGAAGGCTTATTTGGGAATGTGCTTTAATCTTTCTGTCTTATCACGTGGCCAAATCATTTTATTTATTGTTTCTTTATGTACTCTATGGTAGCAATTATTCCTAGCTTTTTTCTCAGTTGTTTATTTCTAATCTTATCTCTTAAGCTGTCTCCTGTCATTCATCTAACACATTTCATCTCGGTATTTGGTTATTTGGTTACCAAGCCAGGCCCAGCTGAGATTTCATCTCGGTAGTGGTTAATTTTCTTATTGGTCTTGCATCACAGGTCCAGGACTGGCATTGGTAGAACAACATTGGGATGAAGATTGTATTGTAGAGTGTCCGTTTTCCCTCTAGAGTTATTTTCTTGTAGGACAATAGTTGTGATAAGATGTCTGATGATTTGATAAGCTTTGTTGCATCTTGAATCTATTTCTGCTGCTTGTGAATTGTCGTTTGTCACTAGACTTCCTAGATATTTAAATCCCTCCACTTGTTTTAGTTGTCTCCATTACATCATTATGTTGATATTCTGTTTCTCTTTTACAATATTCATGACGTCTGTTTTGATGATGTTGATTTTCATGTTGTATTGAGTACCTGTGATGTTAAGTCTATTTAAACGTTTTTGCTTGTAATAAGTTGTAGGTTTATGCTTTCAATCTGACACAACTTACTTGGCCAGGTAGGCTTGACCACCGCGTAGAGGTAAAGTAGAATCTTGGTAGAGGGTCAAGATGCCAGATTGTCAATGTTAAAAATAGTAACTCACAGCTGATTACTGGCATCAAGATTAGTGACAAGCTGTCAAAGGTTCCCCACATGACCATGGAATCTCCAGTAACAAATTAACTAGTCTGGCCAAACAAGTTATCAAACAAATGGAAGGCAACCTGGCTTGCCAAATTTTAAACACTGAATATGGATGTATTGGTCCAGAAGTGACAGCTATCACAACTTGCTGTAAACCATAACACAATGCAGTCCACTTAACATTCTTTTAAGATGAAGAGGAGTCATTGAGCGAACACTGAAGAAAGAGTATCTTGGTTAGCTCTGGCTCTCTAACTCCAGCACCAGGGGTCAGTTATTCTGTTAGCTGGTTCACTTTATGGCATTATCATCATCCTCAAATACCATGCTTGCTGGTGTAGGTGATCATGTATCTCCACAACCTTCGATCTCGACAGTTATTTATCACTTCTTTCGTTGACCTTCTGCTCAAGCCATTCTCTATAAGCTGTCAGGTATCTTTCTCTTTACTTCCTTCTCTCATTGTTCCTCAATATTCCCAGTCGTCACAATATATTTTAGCTGTTCCCTTCTCATTACATGGCCAAAAAAACATGATTGTTTCTTCCTAATATTGAAAATTAGCTCTCTTTTTGCTTTGGTCTTTTTCAGAACGTTTTCATTACTTTTCTTAGCTGTCCATGGTATTCTCAACATTCTTCTATAAAACCACAATTCTACAGCCTTCAATGACTTTCTTGTCTGTTTACCTATTGTCCATGATTTACATCCATATGTTAAGATTGGTTCTACATAACTTTTACTTTATGGTATATGTTGGTTCTAAGTTTTACTTGTCCATTTTAAGGTAAAGCCCAGGATATCTCAGGTGTTAGAAGTAGTTACTAAGTCGAGTAAGCTTCATTATTGAGTACATATACCTAATGGTTGCTTTTTCTTATGTCATATAAGTCTATGGAGTCTAAGGTATTTATTGAATTTATAGGCAATATGTCATAGCTGAACGGACAAGTGAATGTTGGAACACACTGGAATATGATGCCTAAGCCGGAGGAATAAGGCATATTTTTAAAAGTAATTGGGAGCCGCAATAACTCAGTGGTTAGTGAACTGGACAATAAAGGATAGAGGTCAGGTTTGATTCTGACCAACAACTTCTGGGTTCACCTAGCCTTAAATGGGTACCAGATTTTTTTTCTGGGAAAGTAAAGTGGCATGGGCATAATACTGACTACATAACCTCAAAAATTACCTCGACATTGTGTTGAAAAGCTGTAAAAATTATGGTCACTACACCGTATTCCCTATACGCCAGTTGGCGTGACGGGGCTCTTTTTTATTTTTTTTTTAAAAAGTAACAGCTGGAAATTACCACTTTGTTCAGTGATAAACTTTTTTTGGGTTTATTTATATACAATTGTGTACATGTGTTTTTTTTTTTCATTTACCAAAAATCATTGTATAAATACAAAGAAATAAAAATAAAAATTGTCAAATATTAAAAAATAATAGCATACACAAAACTGTGATTTATTTGTGAAGAAAGTGTTTATTTGCACAAAGTGGTGATGGATCATAAAAATTCAACAACAATGTTGACACAGATGGTTTCCCGTACTAATGCTGTGTTATATTTATTGTTTTACACGCTTCTTCTTCTTCAATATTCAAGTCTTTTGATCGTCTGAACGTGACACTTTGTCCTCCGTGATGGAGGGGTAGGAACAACATCATGACATTAGATAAGCTGGTTGCATGGTCAGCACTCATATATGAACCCCTAAATCTGGCCAGCGGCTGATACCCTCCATCTTCTGCAGGGCTGTTTTACATACAATCTCCGTGATGTATTTGACCAAGAGAAGGAGTATCTTGGTCTTAAGAGAAGGAGTATCTTGGTCTACGTCTATGGGCCGGCTACGGCTCGAAAGGTCAATAAATAGATAGATTTGACCAAGGCTAAAAAGATATGTTTAAAAAATATCTGTTTCCATTTAAGTAAAATCTCTTTAAATTAATAAAAATGAAAAAATAAACTACTTATTTTTTAATTTTTAAATATTTACACTCTCAGTAATATAAATATCAACTGGTGTCACAGCAGTTGGGGCTTTCCTCATCCATTTCAAGAACCATTGAAGTCTTTGTCTACTGATTGTTCCTGTCTTGCATTGATTGAACATGTTGCATTTGTTTCCACTGAGGATGCTTTTCCAGCTTTAATCTGTTTATTTCTGTTCTTATTTACAGAAATTATCATCATCATCATCGAGTGCCATCTCCGCATCGAAGGTTGGCTACCATGGAGCGCCATTCTGCTGTCTCTTGCTTGATGGTGCAGGTTGTCATAGACTGGTTTGTCCATCTTTTGATGTTACTCGTCCATGTTAGACTTGGTCTGCCTCTGCCTCTTTTACCTTGTATTTTCCCCTTCAGGATTACTTTTAGTAGGCTGTTGTGTCTTTTAACATGCCCCAAAAATCACATTTGTCTTGTTTGAATTGTGATTAGTAGTTCTCTTTTCATTTTTAGTTGTTTTAAGACTTCATCGTTTGTTTTCTTTTCTTCCATCCAATTCTACCTATTCTTCTATATATCCACATTTCAGAGTCTTTAATTCTCTGTTCTGTTTTCTTGTCTAATGTCCATGTTTCTGCACCATAAAAGAATGTTGAGAAGACATAACATTTTGCTATTCTTAGTTTTAGCCCTGGTGTTATTTGTTTTGAAGTTAGTATGTTCTTCATGACATTAAAATTACTTTTTGCCGTTCCTATTCTTTTGTTTATTTCAGTTTTACATTTTCAATCACTGGTTATAGTATGTCCAAGGTAGTTGTAGTTCTGAATTGTCTCCAGGTCTATTCCTTCAATTTTGATATCCACTTGTGGGTTTTGAGTATTTTCTTTGTTTATGATCATAGTTTTAGTCTTTTTGATATTCATATCTAGTCCATATTTTTTGCTTATCATGTTTATTTCATTAAGTAATTGATGTAGATCTTTAGGATTTTCTGCTAGTAGAACAGTATCATCAGCATATCTTAGGTTATTGATTATCTTTCCATTAATTTGTAGGCCTGGCATCTCTATGATGTTTTTAAAGATTTGCTCAGTGTATAGATTGAACAAGCTTGGTGATAGGATGCATCCTTGTCTTACTCCTCTTTTTATATCAATGGGTGTAGAGTTCTCCTTGTTATATTTTATTATTGCTGTTTGCTCCCAGTATAGATTACTGATCTAACTATCACTAATTTAAAGTGCAGAAAAATTAGACATTTGATGAGATACAATGCGAGACCTGTTCAAAGTCTGACAACTAATACCAAAGATTGTTGAGCAAGAAGAGTCTAAAATTTATGCCTTACGTGACGTCTTCAACTTGTAAGGACAGACAGATTAGATAGATAGACTGGTTGACAGATAGATAGATTAGATTGACAGATTAGATAGATAGACTGGTTGACAGATAGATAGATTAGATTGACAGATTAGATAGATAGACTGGTTGACAGATAGATAGATTAGATTGACAGATTAGATAGATAGACTGGTTGACAGATAGATAGATTAGATTGACAGATTAGATAGATAGACTAGTTGACAGATAGATAGATTAAATTGACAGATTAGATAGATAGACTGGTTGACAGACAGATAGATTAGATTGACAGATTAGATAGATAGACTAGTTGACAGATAGATAGATTAGATTGACAGATAGATAGACTGGTTGACAGATAGATAGACTGGTTGACAGACAGATAGACTGGTTGACAGATAGATAGACTGGTTGACAGATAGATAGACTGGTTGACAGATAGGTAGACTGGTTGACAGATAGATAGACTGGTTGACAGATAGATAGACTGGTTGACAGATAGATAGACTGGTTGACAGATAGATAGATTAGATAAGTAGAAAAAGTAAACAGAAAGTAAGATAGAGCCAGAATTCAGTTAATAAAACAGACAAAGCAATATATATAAAGATAGACAAAAGTGAAGTAAATAATTGGCAGACAGACAGAAAATAAGTATACAAACAGCAGGCAAATAGATAATAGTTAATTAATCAGATTGAACGCAGTAAAAAAGAACAAATAGACAAATTGTTGGTAGACATTACATATAAAAGTAAACCGTAGATTCTTGTACAAAAAGACAAAAGTCAACAAAATAGGGAAGTATATCAACAGACAAGAGAGCAGGCAGACAGACAATATCGCTTAAAACAGGAAAACGTATAAATAGATGAGACAGCAGGCACCAACATTCAATATAAAAATAAGTATATAAACAGATGAGACAGCTAACAGACAGACAAATGTCTGTAAAAGTAGACAGAAAATACCTGACATGCAGTGGGTCTACCAAGCAGATAACCAGCACACAATGTGGAGTTTGTGTTGACCACACGTTCCCCAACCACGGTGTTGTCACGGCAATGATCTTCTGACCACAACTGCATCCTGGCATCCCTTAGCTGGCTGGTCCTAAGGTCTACGCAAAAATCCAAGGTGACAAAAAAAGTATTAGGCTGAGCTGCAAAAGTCATGACATTACACTCTGGACAATGAAAAAATCATCATTATTATCAGGTACCATACCAGTTGGCATAGGTGATCATATCTCTCCACATCTCTCGTTCCTTCATGCTTGTCATAATTTCAGTTAATCTTTTATTTTTATATTTTGATAAGATTTTCAATATTTTTTATCTTGGATTTTTTCTGCTCTTCTATCCGTTCATTCTGTCCATTGTTATAGTCTTCTCAATGCCTTCTTTTCACATCACATGCCCAATAAATGTAGTTATTTTTTTAATTATGATTCTATTGATATTTCTGGTTTCTCCAGCTCTTTGAAAATACTCTTTTTAGTGATATTTGCTGTCCAGGGAATTTATGGCATTCTTCTGATATACCACACCAGTCCTCCAATGTTCTCTGTGTTGTTTTGCTTAATGTCCATGACTCACTTCTTTATAGTAGAACAGAACAGGTTCAACATAGCACTTTAGAATCCTTTTTCTAAATTAATGATAAAATATTACAGACTACATAATTAATGTCACAGGCAGTATAACTAAATGTCACTGGTAGCATAACTAGATGTTATAGGAAGCTCAACTAAACATCACTGATAGCATAACTAGATGTCACTGGAAGAACAACTAAACATCACTGGTAGCATAACTAGATGTTACAGGCACAACTAAACATCACTGGTAGCATAACTAGATGTTATAGGAAGCTCAACTAAACATCTATCTATCTATCTATCGATTGACCTTTCGAGCCACAGCTGGCCCATAGGGCGTAGACCAAGATACTCCTTCTCTTATCTAAATTTTTATTATAGCAGTTTTCAATTCTTTTAAAGATATTTTATCAAATCTTGCCATTTCTCTCTATTCTGTGCAAGCAGCTCATTAAAATAATTGTGTTAATGACCGATGTTGGTCATTTACTAAGCTTGATTTTCTCATATTTTACATTTTTCTTTAATGAATTATTATTTTAATAATTATATTCCTTTGTCCAACAAATTACTACTATTTTTATAGCCCATGAATTATTTGAATCTATCTATCTATTGACCTTTCGAGCCGTAACCGGCCCATAGGGAGTAGACCAAGATACACCTTCTCCTATATGAATTTTTGTTCTAGCAGTTTTCTTTTAAAGATATTTTATCAAATCTCGCCATCTGTCTCTGTTCTGTGCAAGCAGTTCTATCTCATTGAGGGAGCCGACTCCTGCTGCTCTTGCCTCTCTCATCAATGTTCTTCTCAGTGTCTCCCTGGATCTTCCTCTTTTCTTTTACCTGTTGTTTCCCATATGAGGGCTTGCTTTGCTATTCGATTCAACTAAACATCACTGATAGCATAACTAGATGTTACAGGAAGCTCAACTAAACATCACTGGTAGCATAACTAGATGTTACAGGAAGCTCAACTAAACATCACTGGTAGCATAACTAGATGTTACAGGAAGCTCAACTAAACATCACTGGTAGCATAACTAGATGTCACTGGAAGAACAACTAAATGTCAAAGGAAGAACAATTAAATGTTACAGGAAGCATAGCTAAATGTCATTAGTTTGTCCACATATACTGCAAGGAACTTGAACTTACGCTGACGGACATTGAGAACTCCCCAACCTGCCACATAACAGTAGGATTTTGGTGAGAAGACATGGACCTCCTGAGTAGGCAGACACACGGGTTGGACAAAATCTGATATTCTCACATTTGATTCCAGCTGTAGTAATGCTATATCCCAATCAACACCGCCACTGACAAGCAAAGCTCTTTTTGGGTGGAATATAATCTTTGACACCCTTACAACTTGAGGTAGTGGAAGACTTTCGCTATCGTCGTCAGATTTGGCAGTGCTAGTCATTGTGGTATTTGTAGAAATAGTGACGGCCCCTGCAGTGACTGAGAAGTAAAAGGGTGTTCTGCTGTAGTCATGGTTACCTTCAGTTGGGCTGTAAAGTAGAGAGAAAGTGAAACAATGAGAGTTATTTATCTATGACAGTCTTACAGCACAACAGCACTAAACAGTCAATCTAATTTAAAATAATTCTTAAAACATCATTTTACCTACAACAGTACTAACTGTATGATAGTATTGATAGTACTAAATGTACCATCAACCCTTACATATGTATGGAGCTGGAAAACAACAAATGACATAGAAACAAAGTTGAACACATTTGACAATAAATGTCTAAGGAAAATACTTGGTATATCGTGGAACGATTCTATGTTGTGTGAGCTGATATCCTTTGGTCTACTAGATTCTATTTTGTGTGAGCTGATGTCCTTTGGTCTAGTAGATTCTATGTTGTGTGAGCTGATGTCCTTTGGTCTAGTAGATTCTATTTTGTGTGAGCTGATGTCCTTTGGTCTAGTAGATTCTATGTTGTGTGAACTGATGCCCAATGACCCACTAGATTTAAACAAAAAGCTTCTTTCAGGTTGCAGTTTGAGCTAACAAACTGTTAGTGTTTAGGTGGATCAAGATTCATTTTCTCAAATGTAGCTAATTTATTTTTCAAGCTGACATGATTTCTCATTTCACTCAGTCTTTCAAATAAGTAGCAGATATTTTATCGGTGAAAGTGGGGTCGCTTGGTGTGATACCAATCACATCACCACTAAATGTACAGATGATCGTGAAACATTTTGATGTTAACACTGTTAACATTACTCATAGTTATAGTTATTCCAAGGCTCAGGTATCACTTCAAATGAATGAAAATCCATAATTGCTTAACTGCCTGCGCCAGTGAATTCATCCGAATTAACAACTCATCGAATATCCAAATAAAGAATGACAGCTGCAGTCCCCATCATAACAAACACAGCACATGTCAAAAGGCATAAGGCATATAAGCACTGAAGGTGAACACAGTCGATCTGTCCTTCATCATATGATATATCATTCATCATAAGCATTCTGAATATAGAAGCACCATCCGAATGAAGCACACTCCTCACGGTGTGCACAGAGCACTAAACTTAGTAGCTCCGGAAGCAAGTCGGTCTTTGAATATGAGGAAATTTCAACAAGGAACACTTTTCTGACAGTGCCTCAACAGTTCCTTACCGCCTATCTGCCATATTGACCGGAAGTTCTCAGAGAGAACTTTATTACTATATAACACATATATTTTTTTTACTTACACATTTATTACTATATAACACATATATTTTTT
This sequence comes from Megaustenia siamemsis, assembly GCA_032433765.1. Classification (NCBI taxonomy): domain Eukaryota; kingdom Metazoa; phylum Mollusca; class Gastropoda; order Stylommatophora; family Ariophantidae; genus Megaustenia; species Megaustenia siamemsis. The sequence goes on along the minus strand of JAVIAB010000041.1, from coordinate 67,533,455 downwards.
TACTCACACATTTATTACTATATAACACATATATTTTTTTACTCACACATTTATTACTATATTACTCATATATTTTTTTACTCAAAATTTATTACTATAAAAAAAAAGTAAAGTAATGTACCCCCCTTACGCCAAGTGGTGTATAGGGAATATGGTGTTAGTGACCATAAATTTTACAGAACTTCGACACATGATTTTTGGGGTAATGTGGTCGGTATTACGCCCGTATTTTTTTCTATATTAGTCATATATTGTTTTTTTTTTTTTTTGGGGGGGGGGGGGGACTGGTTGGTCTCAAGGCAAGACGCTGGCGGGTTAAAATCCTGACTGCACCAGTTGGGATTTTTATCTATGATTTCTCTCTGCGGCAATCATCCCTGGTCTCAGCAGCGAGGCCCGGCTTGAAACGTCAATTACTCATCGACTGAAAAAATATGAGTACCTCTGAAGACAGAGTAATCTGCCTGTGTGGTGGGGGACCCCTGTGCACACGGCTGCCAGGGAAAAATGGATTAACACACAAAATACAGTTCCTAGTCTCTAGGGACTTTGTCAGAGATCAAAGCTGGCGAATATATAGTTTTACTCATATATTTATTACTTTAATACTCATTTATTTTTGTAAGAGACCACTACAATCTTCTTCTTCTTGCGTTCACCAGATGACCAGAAGAATAGTTGATCTCCTGGATAATCCTGGTTCATCAATCCCAATGCTAGCTATTTTTTTCATCATCATCATCATTAAGTACCGGATCTGCTGGCGTAGGTGATCATGTCTCTCCACAACTTTCGATCTCGGCAGCTATTTATCATTTCTGTTGTTGACCTTCTGCCAAGCCATTCTCTTAAGCTGTCTGTTAATTTTTCTCTTTGCTTCCCTCTATCTCTTCGTCCCTCAATTTTTCCAGTTGCTACAATATATTCCAGTTGTTCTCTTCTCATTACATGGCCAAAAAATGATTGTTTCTTCCTAAAATTGTAAATTAGCTCTCTTTTTTGCTTTGACCTCTTTCAGAACATCTTCATTACTCTTCTTAGCTGTCCATGGTACTCTCAACATTCTTCTGTAAAACCACATTTCTACAGACTCCAGTGATTTTCTTGTCTGTTGTCCTATTGTCCATGATTCGCATCCATATGTTAAGACTTGCTCTACATAACATTTAAGAACTCTTTTTCTTGTTTCTATTGTCAAAAATGGATTGCATAGTATCTTCCTCACTTTTGGAAAGCTGCTTTTGCCTGAGCCATTCTGCATCTCACCTATTTTTTACATCTTTCGTCTGAGGTTAACAGAGTTCCCAAATATTTAAATTCATTTACCTGTTTTAATATTGTTCCACTTGTCTTTATTTTGCACTGAGGTGATGTCTTTTTCTTTGTTGTTACCATTACCTCTGTCTTTTTGCTATTAAGGCTGAGTCATTTATTTTTGCTTTCTTTCACTATAATGTCCAACATTTCTTGTAACTCATTTTCACTCTTAGTGATTAAGACTGTATCATCAGCATACCTAAGATTATTTATGTTATGACATCCAATTGTTATTTCAGGCATGCCCCTTATGAATCTTAAAATAATCTCACTATAAATATTAAACAAATCTGGTGACAGGACACAACCTTGTCTAACATCCTGTTTTATTTGTTGAAACATTCCCAATTGGTTTCCAGTTCTTATGGCCGCTGTTTGTTGCCAGTACATGTTCTTTATATTCTTAGATCTTTGCTGTCTACGTTTATGCTTTCTAAAATTATTTCTTGGTGCTTTACTTTGTCAAATGCCTTGGTGTAATCTATGAAACATAGGTATAGATATTGTTGTGGCAATTCATGATTGTACAAAGAAGTTACGACGGTGGTTTTCTGTTGCCTTCCGTTGGTTTGTTTACGGTTGGCTATGCTAGCATTTGACTAAAAAGTCTCACCCACAAGGCAGTGGGGTTGTTTTACTTTACTTTACTTTTTTATGATTCACAGTCCCCTCCTCTCATTATACAGTGTGAAACAGTTATAGGAGTAAACACTTGCTCAATATTTGAACCCTTCTGATGATCAACTTGTCTCCTTCAGCAAAACTACCTTTAAAACAGTACTGTCCAATGCAGCACCCTCAACATACTTTCCTTGCGCCCGTGACATGCTTTACTATTGTTCAATTTTAATTAGCCAGCTTGACCCCTGTACTACTATTCTATCTATCTATCTATTGACCTTTCGAGCCGTAGCCGGCCCATAGGGCGTAGACCAAGATACTTCTCTTATTTGAATTTTTGTTCTAGCAGTTTTCAATTCTTTTAAAGATATTTTATCAAATCTCGCCATTTGTCTCTGTTCTGTGGAAGCAGCTCTATCTCATTGAGGGAGCCGTACTACTATTCCATCATAAAAATTACCGTCTCAAAATGCAAATTCTTAATTTGACACCTTGCTGCGGGTAAACATCCTCCCTTCTAAACCATCCTAATTACTACATCCTATGACACCTGAGTGTTAGATTTGTTTCCTTTGATGTTGGATTTTTTTTTTCAAATGTGTCATAAAAAATATGATAGTATCATCATCATCATAGAGAGAAGGCTGTTTTTGATTTTTTTAAATAAATTTCTTTCATTTTCAAAGAAAATCTTTTTTTTTCCCTCATGACAGGGTAAATCTCCACGGCCATCGGTGAGACATTAAAGAAACCTTTGTAACACAGGATAGCCAGCGAATGATGCTTTAAAGGAGCTGAACATAACAGCTGAATAGACTGACTTATGGTGGCCATATAGACAACGTGACACCTCCGTAGCCACGGCAGAATGCGCTTGAATTTCAGGCCATAAACGTAACGTAGCCCAAGAAATTATTACAGCATCTGATTCCTGTGTGTCTGCTTAGGTAAACACACAGCTGTGTAGCAAAAGTTTTAAAAAATACTATTTTTGGAATTCAAATGTAATACTTAAGTGGTAGTGATTTTTACGATGGTATCGTGAAAACAACACCCACAGATATATTTTGTAATTTAGGGCTAACATCAACTAAAATTTCAAAATTCTGTAGTAAGTAAAGACATTAATTTTTAGCATTAATTTTTCATCTCTTAATTTCAATTACTGTAATACTACTATGAATGTCGTTATTATTATTATCATCGCAGTAGTAACTTGGCGCCCGCGTCTCCGCGGTCAGCATTTAGATGTGCCCCAAAGTGTAAAAACATTGGACAGCACTGCTTTAAAATGTTTCCTATCATCATCAATACTGCATGGCCAGTTAAGGAAGAAAGATTACTGCTACACTATAATTACTGCTATTGCTATACCACTACTTCTAAATCTACCAATTCAGCTATTACTATCACTAATGCTACTTACTACATAACACAGTGGGCTGCTGTCAAAGCCCACCCTGCACTAATGAGCACACCTCCACATATGGGCTTGCCAAGGTATGCCAGAGAGATAACCCATGGCCACTTTCCCAGTGTGGCTATATTTCCTCCAGCCACATATGACTCTAGTATGTCAATTTTCCTCTGTCCACACACTTAAAAACAATTGAAAACATATGTGCAAGTTTGTGAAAATGACAAATATGAAACCTGCTAGCAACATACAACTTTGTAATCAGAAATCAAATAACATTTACACAACAATATGTATTTTTTCTTCAATGTTATATAAAATCATATAATGTTAACATACAACGGTTTGGAGCAGCTAAACTAATAGAAAGACAAGACAAAGTAAGTTTCACCAAAAACCTTCATCTGGTGTAACAAACAAACAATGGTATATGAAATCAGTTTTGACACCTGGGCACAAGTCAGGGACAATTAATAAGGAAATGAGAATATAAATTTAGGTGAGAGAGAACTATCAGTTGGCAGATTAGGAGATAACAAGACAAAAAGAAAGTTATGGAAAATCAAAAGGTAAACAGGAAGTAAAAGAGGAAATCTGGAGATGCAGAATGGCTCAGGCAAAAGCAGCTTTCCAAAAAAATGAGGAAGATACTGTGCAATCCATTTTTGACAATAGAAACAAGAAAAAGACTTGTTAAATATTATGTAGAGCCAATCTTAACATATTGATGTGAATCATGGACAATAGGACAATACTCAAGAAAATCACTGGAGGATGTAGAAATGTGGTTTTACAGAAGAATGTTGAGGATACCATGGACATCTAAGAAGAGTAATAAAAACATTCTGAAAGAGGCCAAAGCAAAAAAAGAGAGCTAATATCCAATATCAAAAGGAACAATAAAATTGTTTGCCCATGTAATGAGAAGGGAACAGCTGGAATATATTGTGACAACTGGCAAAATTGAGGGACAAAGAGATAGAGGGAAGTAAAGAGAAAAGATAATCAGACAGCTTGAGAGAATGGCTTGGCAGAAGGTCAACAACAGAAATGATAAATAACTGTCGAAATCAAAAGTTGTGGAGAGACATGTTCACCTACGCCAGTAGGCATCGTACTTGAAGATGATGATGATGAAACTAGAAAATCATTTGAAGTCACAATCAGTAGGTAAACTAGAAAATCATTCACAGTTATGGACAATTAGTTGGTAAACTTAAAAGATATTTGATGTCACAGAGTCATGGACAATTAGTTGGTAAACTTAAAAGATATTTGATGTCACAGAGTCATGGACAATTGGTTGGTAAACTTAAAATATATTTGATGTCACAGAGTCATGGACAATTGGTAGACTTAAAAGATATTTGATGTCACAGAGTCATGGACAATTAGTTGGTAAAAAGATATTTGGTGTCACAGAGTCATGGACAATTGGTTAGTAAACTTATAAGATATTTGATGTCACAGAGTCATGGACAATTGGTAGACTTAAAAGATATTTGATGTCACAGAGTCATGGACAATTAATTGGTAAACTTAAAAAAGATATTTGATGTCACAGAATCATGGACAATTGGTAAACTTAAAAGATATTTGATGTCACAGAGTCATGGACAATTAGTTGGTAAACATAAAAGATAGTTTATGTCACAGAGTCATGGAGAATTAGTTGGTAAACATAAAAGATAGTTGATGTCACAGAGTCATGGACAATTGGTAAACATAAAAGATAGTTGATGTCACAGAGTCATGGACAATTGGTAAACATAACAGATAGTTGATGTCACAGAGTCATGGACAATTGGTAAACATAAAAGATAGTTTATGTCACAGAGTCATGGACAATTAGTTGGTAAACATAAAAGATATTTGTTGTCACAGAGTCATGGACAATTGGTAAACATAAAAGATAGTTCATGTCACAGAGTCATGGGCAATTGGTAAACATAAAAGATAGTTGATGTCACAGAGTCATGGACAATTGGTAAACATAAAAGATAATTGATGTCACAGAGTCATGGACAATTGGTAAATATAAAAGATAGTTGATATCACAGAGTCATGGACAATTGGTAAACATAAAAGATAGTTGATGTCACAGAATCATGGACAATTGGTAAATATAAAAGATATTTGATGTCACAGAGTCATGGACAATTGGTAAACATAAAAGATAGTTGATGTCACAGAGTCATGGAGTTGGTAATCTAGAAGATCATTAATGTTAGCCAGCCATGGGCAAATGGTAGGTAAACTAGATCACTGAAAGTCACAGAGTTGGGAGAAATAAAGTAAGGAAAAGAGATCATTGTACTCTATAGAGTGTCATGGATAATAGGTAAATTAGATCACTGAAAGTCACAGAGTTGGGGGAAATCAAGTAAGGAAAAGAGATCATTGTACTCCATAGAGTGTCATGGACAAAAGGTAAACTAGATCACTGAAAGTCACAGAGTTGGGAGAAATCAAGTAAGGAAAAGAGATCATTGTACTCCATAGAGTGTCATGGACAAAAGGTAAACTAGATCACTGAAAGTCACAGAGTTGGGGGAAATAAAGTAAGGAAAAGGGATCATTGTACTCTATAGAATGTCATGGACAATAGGTAAACTAGATCACTGAAAGTCACAGAGTTGGGGGAAATCAAGTAAGGAAAAGAGATCATTGTACTCCATAGAGTGTCATGGACAATAGGCAAACTTGAAAATCACGAGGGATCACAGAGTCATGGACAATAAAAAAACAAAATAGAAGATCAATAGAGGTCAGAGTCATGGACACTCAGAAGAAAAATGATAAGATCATTGAAAGATTCAGAGAGATGACTTCACAGGAGAATGTTGAGAATCTATAAATGGTTTATGAGTTGTAGTGATTTGACCATTGTAGGGAATCATCAGCTAGATGACACCACTGCTGTCCAACAAGGGAGATAACTCTAAAGGCAAAAAGGGGATTCTACAACGCAATCATCACTCCAACGTTATGCTACCAATGTCAGACCTGGACCTTAGACTCAAGAACAATAAGAAAAACAATCACCACTGAAACTGGATGTCTTAGATGCATGACAGAATACAGCGTTGAGAGATAAGATTTTTAAAAATGAATAGAAATCTCTCATGGAAGCATTACAAACGTTCTTATACCTAAGTTTTGGTCTGCCCATAGATACTTTTGTCATCACTAAGTTCTCCATACTGCAGTTGCATTTGAGAAGGAGTTGATGGAAGATGGCAGGAGTCATAAGAGAAAGGGATCCTTTATCAAATATAATAGTACAAATGCACTTTGAGCACTGCATTCCAATCTTGATCCTTTCAGTGCAGCTAGATGTCAAATAAGGCTCATAGTGTTTTTTGCCATCCATCTCTATTCCGGATGAGATATTCGATCTTACCAAATGAGTCTATACCTGCCAACTTTGCCTCTATTATAGATGTTCTCTTCAGTGTCTCTTTAGGTCTTCCTTACTTCCTGTTTCTTGATGTTCCCACAGAAATGATATCCTCTTGTTGTCTCTTCTCAGCACATGCCCAACATATATCCATCTTCTCTTCCTAATTGTAGGTGAGATCATTAGTTACATGATCATTTCTCTTTTCTGTATATTAGTCATGACCTGCTGATCCAATATTGGCAGCTTCAGCCATGAGAGAAGCTGTTTGTACAAAAATACACCTGACAGGATCTCATTGATGATATGTTGTTGTTGTTGTTGCGTTCGCCAGCTTTCATCTCTGGCGAAGTCCCTAGAGACTAGGAACTGAATTTTGCGTGTTAATCCATTTTTCCCTGGCAGCCGTGTACACAGGGGTCCCTCGCCGCACAGGCAGATAACGATTGATGATATTAACTTATTGATTGACAAATGCCACAGATAATTATGCTAAAGTGCAGGGTAACAGTTATGCTGTGTGAAGTATGGGGAATTTATTAGCACCCAAATATTTTTAAGATCACGTGCATATTTGTGGATAAGCAGTATAGACCAGAATTGGAGCACCCTGTAAAGAATGGTCATGGACTGTACAAAATGGGAGAATTTTGTTCTTGCTCTAAAAGATACAGGCATTTCTGTCACTGACCGCTTTGTTAGTCCATGGCAAGGAGAAAGAGAAAGAGGAGGAAAAGAAGTTTATATACTCCACATTCAGTTTATTCCCTCATTCACTTTTCAGCTAGGAATAACCCCTGCCATAGAATATATAGAGCAACAACAACTTAAATGGTTGGGCCACCTGGTCAGAATGAATCCTCACCAATCACCATCAAGGGCGTTCTTCTCAAGAATTCATGGAAAAAGACCAAGAGGAAGACCTGGAAGAAGATGGATAGATGCAGTGACAGAGGCATGTAACAACAAAGGAAAATCACTAATTCAAACAGTTTGAGCAGCTCAAGAACGACAAATGATATAAACCACAACACCTTTTCCGTTTCAGTGAAAAAGAGAAAAGAGGAAGAAGATATCATATATAAAGAAACAACAGATAAAATGGTTTGAACATGTGATAAGGCAGAAAGATCAAAACATAACAAAACAAGCCTTCAAAAAATGTGAGAACAACAGACCCAAAGGCCGACTATGAAAAGATGGATTGATGAATATTAGAAATACTAAGAAACATAATAGGAGCCTCAGTGGCTTAGTGGTTAGTGTGCTCGTTTCCTGACCAGAAGGGTCCAGGAAAGATCCCCAGCAGTGGAGGATTTTTTTTTCAGACTAACAGGGCTCCGGGGTTCACCCAGCCTCTAATAATGGGTACCAAAGATTTTTCTGGGAAGAAAAGGCAGCCTGGCATGATATCGAACACATCAACCAAAAATTTGCCATAGTCATAGACAAATATGGTCACTAACACCATATTCCCCATACACCTAGCAAGGCAAGGGAGGGAACCATTACTTTTAAGAAAAATAACAGCAGCAGAGGCAAACAGAAGAGCAAAAGACCACAAATTACATCTCCCCTCGATGCTGAAAGGCAAAAAAGGAAGGAAAGAAGAAGATTCACATTTCACGCCACCTCAGATCTTCCCATTGTTTCTATGTCACTCTCTGTTGACTTTGATCTTTCATAATGTCCTTTTCTTTAATTACTATAAATCAGACAACAAAAAATACAATTATTATAACAGCATGCACAATAATAAAGTGAGTCTTGTCTTTGTGTTGACTTTTGCTGGTGTTTTCACAGCATGTTTGACATAATATCATGATAGTCTCATATACACAACAATTATCATGATTGCTCACGTGTATGACAGGACACGAGTTAGGTACACGTAATATACATATCATGACTGCCATATATTTACAACAGATGTCACAGCTATTAACTTTTATGCAGATTAGACTCTTGTATATGTAGAGTAGATGTCACAACTGAGATAGATATCATCAGTGCCAAACATATATGAAAGATATAACTACTTCACTTGTTAACACATTCTGTACCACAAGCTACACTCTAGTAACTAACGCGAAAAACCCAAGAGCCATGTTTCGTGGCTTTTAATTTATTTATGTTTCTGCAATTATGTCCACTAAAACCTTGTAATTCTCTTAATTAACCTCTTTAATGACTTCCTGAGCAAATTGTCTGCACAAACTGTGTGTTTTAGATCAATTTTCATTTATTTTCTCACTGTTATTTCAACTTAAAAAAAAATTATGAAAAATGGCGTGTTCAGCGAGAATTAAACCTTTTGGCATCAAATGTTGTAAGTTGTATAATTGTTTCACACACACAACAAATATCATATCCGCCTTATGAGGAATAACTGACTCTGCAGATCTGTAACTATGGTAATGATAACATACAAACATGCAAACAACAGGCCTACTGACCTGACTCCTGACATTGGACGTGGACGATTGCTTGTGACTGGCATGCATCGCTGATTACATAAGTGCAGTATATCAAGGTGCAATAAGGCAGGACAACAGTGGGTGGTGGTCAACCAAGTGTGACACAAAAAAAGCAAATACACAAAAGATGCCAGTGAATGTTAAAGCCATCAGGACTGTCAATGCTTTGTCTATGATTATGTCTATGTCAACAAGTTTTGTGTTCAGCATGGGTGGTTGTTTCTAGACTAAATGAATGAGCCTAATTTACATGAACAACATCACTAGTCATGTGGAAGAGACCACTCAAAATGAATTGTGACTTTTTTCCATTTTCTCATAATTATATTTGTTCACTAATTTTATAAAAGCAATGAACACCTATGGGTTTGTCTAGGATATCAATTATCATCATCATGTGCCATACCGTTTGGCGTAGGCGATCATGTCCCTCCACAATCTTCTATCTACAGTGCATCGTATCAGTTCTGTTGTAGACTGTTTTCCATGCCATGACACCAAGCTATCCAGTATTTTCTCTCTTTGTCGTCCGTGATCTCTCTTTCCTTTTATTTTGCCAGTTATAACCAAGTATTCCAACTTTCCTCTTCTCATGATGTGCCCAAAAAATGTTGATTGCTTCTTTCTGATGTTTTTTAAGAGCACCCTTTTTGGGGATGTCAATACTTAACAATAATATAGAGCTATTATATAGTCCTGGTGTGGTTTATTCGCACCTTTCAGTCCAACACATCTTTCTTCAGCACAGGCATTTTTGAGTCCCTCTTGATCCCTACTCACTTGACCACACTAGACCGGTTAATCTGTTTCTAGACACCACAAAGAGGTGGGGTACGGTCTGGATGGTTCGGGTTCATCAATACTGGTAAAAGTCATCAGTTATGAGCCGCTGTCAGCTTCCAGCTCTGTTGTTGTGAGGTGCTTTGCCTCCTGGAACACATCTACATCCATTTAACATCCTTTAAGGATGACGAAGAGGTCTATCAATTTCTTTAGTAGTCATTGGGTGAATGCAAGAAAGAAAGAAAGAAAGAAAGAAAGAAAGAAAGAAAGAAAGAAAGAAAGAAATGTCATGCAATCAAGAGTATCATTGATAGCTATCAGGAAGAGAAGGTCATATGTAGGGTAGAGAAGGTCATATATAGGGCAGAGAAGGTCATATGTAGGGTATGTGATAAGAAGAAATTACCAGAGAATCACAAAAAAGTACACAAAAGGAAAACAACAAAAAAAAAAAAAAAAGCTGACTTTGAGAGATACTGTGATCACCGCTGACAAGAGAAACAAAAACAGCAGACATTAATTCCTCTAATGAGATTCAAAAGCTCATCCAGAATAGGAACTTATGGTGAGATACACTGCTAGTCCTGTGAGATGCCAGACAGCATTGGAAGGATGTTTAAATTAAACATTCCTGAACAAATTGGTGCACTGGACTGTAAGCTGTTTCTTCTTCTTCTAAGTGTTTGTCAGTTAATGAGTGTGGATGCATTGCGTCAATAGTTTATAACAAGCTGCAATATCTGCCTCTTTTCTGTCACATCCATCTTTGGCGTGGGTTAATTTTAAATTTTTTAACAATTTTTGTTCAGAAGGCCATTTTTGACCAATTCTTTTATATGTTTAACTCTCAAGAGTCCTTTAATGTGCAAATGAGAGCTCCTGTTTTCTGTCATTAAACAAGAGGCACTGGATCTCACAACCTAAAGACTGGGGGAGGATAAAGCAATAAAGAGAAAGATTCCAACAGGTTTGAACTCAAGACCTATCTATCTATCTATTGACCTTTCGAGCCGTAGCCGGCCCATAGGGCGTAGACCAAGATACTCCTTCTCTTATCCGAATTTTTGTTCTAGCAGTTTTCAATTCTTTTAAAGATCTTTTATAAAATCTCACCATTTGTCTCTGTTCTGTGCAAGCATCTCTATCTCATTGAGGGAGCCGAATCCTGCTGCTCTTGCCTCTCTCATCAATGTTCTTCTCAGTGTCTCTCTGGGTCTTCCTCTGCTTTGCTATTCGGTTATTATCTCTTCTCATCACATATCCAACATATGACCATCGTCTTTTCTTTATTACTGAAGATAATTATTTATTTTATGACTTTATTACTTTGAACTCAAGACCTGCTTGTTCAGAAATTGAGATCGTACATCAGTCACCCAGCTCCCTACATTACTTCACTAAGAAAGTTTAGCAATGTCTATATGGGTGTGATCAATCTATATGGCTTTGAGTGGTCTATTGAATAATTTTGGGTTATCATCATTGCACTCTGAACATATTATAGGTGCTTAGATCCTCTCCTCAGCATGTCTTGTAGTGCCCAGCGACTGACGGCTGCAGCTCTGTGTCGGTTGATAAGTCTTACTATGCACCCAGTAAACCTCTCGTTTCTGGATGTACCCATCTTTACTCCCATCTCTTTCATCCAAAGGAGTGAATGTGGACTCATGGTTGTCGAAGTTCTGTGTACCTCCTGCATCTCAAAGGGCATTACTATTGTCCTTCTGATACATTGGTTGACCAACTTCCGCATTAACACAACTAACCAGCTGGTCCACTCTTTCATTTCCCCGTACCCCCACATGTTTCCACATAGACAAAGGTAATTCACAGTATTATTGACTTCTGTAATATAACCTGACCCACTGCCTACATACAGAGCCCGAATCCACTTTTCTTATCATGGTCATCGAATCGCTTAGTATACAGGCGAGGGTACAGTAGTATATACGGATGTGATAAATCTATTTGGCTTTGAGTGGTCTATATGGATGTGATAAACCTATATGGCTTTGACTGGTCTATATGGATGTGATAAATCTATATGGCTTTGACTGGTCTATATGGATGTGATAAATCTATATGGCTTTGACTGGTCTATATGGATGTGATAAATCTATATTGGCTTGATTGGTCTATATGGATGTGATAAACCTATATGGCTTTGACTGGTCTATATGGATGTGATAAATCTATTTGGCTTTGAGTAGTCTATATGGATGTGATAAATCTATTTGGCTTTGACTGGTCTATATGGATGTGATAAATCTATATGGCTTTGACTAGTCTATATGGATGTGATAAACCTATATTGGCTTGATTGGTCTATATGGCTTTGACTGGTCTATATGGATGTGATAAATCTATATGGCTTTGACTGGTCTATACGGATGTGATAAATCTATATGACTTTGACTAGTCTATAAGGATGTGATAAATCTATTTTGGCTTTGAGTAGTCTATATGGATGTGATAAATCTATATGGCTTTGACTGGTCTATATAAACAGTTTGTGTGAAAAGTCTATATGGGTAAAACATGTATAAATGTCTTTGACTAGTTTATATAGATGCCAATATGCTTAGAGATGACTAATCTGCATGGTTTTGGCTTATTTTTTGGTTTGGTCTATGAAACTTTTGTAAGAACTACCTATATGAACATTCTTGTCAATACAGCTTTTTCTAGTCTAGTTGGACGTGACTTGTCAATACAGCTTTTTCTAGTCTATTTGGACGTGACTTGTCAATACAGCTTTTTCTAGTCTATTTGGACGTGACTTGTCAATACAGCTTTTTCTAGTCTATTTGGACGTGACTTGTCAATACAGCTTTTTCTAGTCTATTTTGACGTGACTTGTCTATATGGCTTTTTCTAGTCTATTTGGACGTGACTTGTCAATACAGCTCTTTCTAGTCTATTTGGACGTGACTTGTCTATATGGCTTTTTCTAGTCTATTTGGACGTGACTTGTCAATGCAGCTTTTTCTAGTCTATTTGGACATGACTTGTCTATATATGGCTTTGTCTAGTCTATTTGGATGTTACTTGTCTATATGGCTTTTTCTAGTCTATTTGGATGTGACTTATTATATGGTTTTGAGTAGTCTATTTGGATGTGACTTGTCTATATGAATTTGTGTAGTCTATTTGGGTGTGACTTGCTTTATGGCTTTTGCCAGTCCATTAGGTTGTGATTTGTCTACATGGCTTTGTCTAGTCTATTTGGATGCGACTTGTCTATATGGAGATGATTTGTCTTGATGACATTGTCTAGACTCTATGGATGATGTGACTTGTCTAATGGATAAAATTATGTGACTAGACTAAATGTAACAATTTCAGTGCAAAAAAATATGACCAACACTGACACGCAACATGAAACAACTGACAATGACAAGTCTACACCGCAACAGATCATCAACAGTTAGTGATGGCTGCCCATGTTAACCGTCTGACTGCCACACAATAAGGGAAGTAATGCACTACAGATGCCAAATACTTTGTGAAATCTTTAACTCTGAAGCAATATCCCTAAAAATTCAAAGGCAATATATCTAAATATTACTAGGCTTCATTAACAGTATTTGTCCATGCTGTGCAGCATTCTTTCTTCAATGTAATTTATACTTTGACAAATGTTATTTTGTCACAAAATGTATACAAAAGCTTCTTTTTTATCTAAGTGTTCAAGCGTTAAACTGGCGTGAGAGTGTTGTGTCACTAGTTTAAGGGAGCGATACTTGTGCATTTAGGCCTGTTTCATCCATCTTTGGCAGTGAGTATATTTGCTTAGGGGCCTCAGTGACTAAGTGGTTAGTATGCTCGTTTCCTGACCAGAAGGGTTCAGGTTTAATCCCAAGCAGTGGCAGATTTTTTTTTTCAGATTAACAAGGCTCCGGGGTTCACCCAGCCTTAAAAAATCTATCTATTGACCTTTTGAGCCGTAGCCGGCCCATAGGGCGTAGACCAAGATACTCCCTCTCTTATCCTAATTTTTGTTCTAGAAGATTTAAATTCTTTTAAAGATATTTTGTAAAATCTCGCCATTTGTCTCTGTTCTGTGCAAGCAGCTCTCATTGAGGGAGCCGATTCCTGCTGCTCTTGCCTCTCTCATCAATGTTCTTCTCAGTGTCTCTCTGGGTCTTCCTCTTTTCCTCTTACCTGTTGTTTCCCACATAAGGGCTTGCTTTGCTATTCGGTTATTATCTCTTCTCATCACATGTCCAACATATGACCATCGTCTTTTCTTTATTACTGAAGATTTTAGTGGTTGATTGGCGATTTCTCTAATTTCCTCGTTTGTTTTAAAAATGGGTACCAGGAATTTTCTGGGAAGTAAAGGCGGCCTGTTGTGATACCGACCACATCACCTAAAAATATGCCGTGGTCATAGAAAAATATGGTCACTAACACCATATTCCCCATATGCCTAGCAAGGCATGGAAGGAACCTTTAATTTTTAAAAAATATTTGCTTAATGATTTTTTTCCAGGAAGCAACTATCTTTGGAGTACTTTTTTTTTTAACTTTCAACTGCCAAAAGTTTTTTTAGCGTGCAAGATTACACACAGGACCTGCTTTTTTTCACTATTTTCTGAAAGGGCTAGACATCAGATTTCACTACCCAGAGAGGGCTAGACATTGGATTTCACTACCCAGAGAGGGCTAGACATCGGATTTCACTACCCAGAGAGGGCTAGACATTGGGTTTCACTACCCAGAGAGGGCTAGACATCAGATTTCACTACCCAGAGAGGGCTAGACATCGGATTTCACTACCCTGAGAGGGCTAGACATCGGATTTCACTACCCAGAGAGGGCTAGACATCGGATTTCACTACCTAGAGAAGGCTAGACATTGGATTTCACTACCCAGAGAGGGCTAGACATCAGATCTCACTACCCAGAGAGGGCTTGACATCAGATTTCACTACCCAGAGAGGGCTAGACATCAGATTTCACTACCCAGAGAGGGCTAGGCATCGGATCTCACTACCCAGAGACTAAGGGAGGGTAAAGCCACAAGGAAATCATGGATTCAATGCAAAAAAGCAAAAAATTCCCACTGCCTGTGGTGGTATTCAAACCCACAACCTCCCTGTCCACAGGCTGATGCCTTACCTCTACACCACCCAGTTCCCCTATATACAAAAGCTATGTTTATAATGTAGTCTCTGTCTTCTTTCTTGTCTGTATCTGTGTCCTGCTTAAGGTTTGTATTGGGCCTTTGAGTTGTTCAGTTATAATGGACACAATGACAGAGCTTCAAACTTGTGATTCTTGATTTATTTTTAACTCCCTTATCATCGTTTGACAGCATCTTCACATTTTTTGCCCTCCATTCATTTTCTAAGGACAGACATATAAGGCATCAGCTTCACACTTATTGGAGGAAGCAGCTATTATAACTGATGAATCTATCGATCCAAAGTTGTAGATGAAGGAAGGAAACTACTATGACTGATGAATCTATCCATTCAAAATTGTAATGGAGGATACAAATATTATAACTGATGAGTCTATCTATCTGAAGTTGTAAATGGAGGATACAACTATTATAACTGATGAGTCTATTGTCATCAATCTGTAGATGGAGGATACAACTATTATAACTGATGAGTCTATCCATTCTTAACCCATAGATGGATGAGCAACTATTATAACTGATGAGTTTATCTATCTGAAGCTGTAAATGGAGGATACAACTATTATAACTGATGAGTCTATTGTCATCAATCTGTAGATGGAGGATACAACTATTATAACAGATGAGTCTATTGTCATCAATCTGTAGATGGAGGATACAACTATTATAACTGATGAGTCTATTGTCATCAATCTGTAGATGGAGGATACAACTATTATAACTGATGAGTCTATTGTCATCAATCTGTAGATGGAGGATACAACTATTATAACTGATGAGTCTATCTATCTGAAGCTGTAAATGGAGGATACAAATATTATAACTGATGAGTCTATCTATCTGAAGTTGTAAATGGAGGATACAACTATTATAACTGATGAGTCTATTGTCATCAATCTGTAGATGGAGGATACAACTATTATAACTGATGAGTCTATTGTCATCAATCTGTAGATGGAGGATAGAACTATTATAACTGATGGGTCTACCCATCCTTAACCCATAGATGGATGAGCAACTATTATAACTGATGAATCTATCTATCCAAAGCTGTGGATGGAGGAAGCAACTATTATAACTGATGAGTCTATTGTCCTCAAGCTATGGAAATTTAAACTGAAAATAGGACAAGTAGAAACATGCATGTGAGGTAGTGTGGTGTGCATGCACAATCATTGTTCTACAAGAGTCACCAGTTTGAAAAAATTCATTGTTTGCCAAAGAGGAATGAGCACCTACAAGTCTGTCTGCAGTGCAATTATAGCAGGGAAAATAGTATGACAGGGAATTGCACACTAAGGGATGGAGGATGGGGAAGAAAAAAATTAAGCACAGAAGTATACTGAAGAAGAAATGACGAAATAGGAATCTATGACGGAATTTGTATGACGTGGAGATAGAAACGGTTGTGAAGAGATTACGAAGAAAAATCAGTTAGACATTGGCAGCTGAGGAGAGCGGACGATGTATGGAAGATAAGAGTTAGACATTGGCAGCAATTGGAACACTGTGGAACAGTAGGAAATATAATGAAGATTAGAGATTGGCAGCAGTTGGAACGCTGTGGAGCAGTAGGAATATAATGAAGATTTGGAGATTGGCACCCGAGGAGAGCGGCAGTACACTATGGAGCCAGAGCATTAATGAAGATAAAGTTGGACAGCAGTTGGAATTATAACGAGTAGTTAGAGAATGAGAATAGTTAGCATGAAACAAGACGATATTAACAGATCCGGAATGGATTAGTAACAATTAAAAGCCAAAATTTAGAATTAGGTAGGATAGGTTGGGACGTTCGATGGGGAACGGACCAATATAGAATAGTGGCAACATCAAAATTAGAATATTTTAGCACCATATAGTTAGAAAGGGATGAGAGAGTGAGTAAGGAATATAATAATTGTAATCGTAACAGACTGAAGATACATAAATAATAAAGGCTGCCAATGAAAAATAATTGCCAATGTCTTGAGTTGATGATTAAGTACAATTTTGTCTCAGGTAAGGGTCTTCGTCACTTAGGGTCTCACCAGTGTTAAGTGAACGCCTTGGAGTTAACGATCAAGAAGGAGTCAGAGAAATAATGAAGAAAAGAAGAACAGAGTCCTCAAGGCATGGAAACAACGAGCATAAAGTAAGAAGGGAAAATGAGGTTGTCGCGGCACAATGGTGGAGGAACGTTAACGGTCAATTTAAGACGACACACGCACCTTCAAAAGATTCAAATGGTTCAAATGTCAATTTAGCACGTCTTATTCAGTCCTAGCTGTTGTGATTTCTCATCAAGTAAAAAGTCACCATGTGGTAGGATTAAAACTTGAGATTTTTGTAATGAAAAGTAATAATGCTTGTAATGCAAAGATATAATGCATGTAATGAAAAGTTTTGATACTTGTAAAGAAAAGTAATAAAGCTTGTTATGAAAAGTAATAATGCTTGTAATGAAAAGTAATAATGCTTATTAATGAAAAGTAATAATGTTTATCAATGAAAAGTAATAATGCTTATTAATGAAAAGTAATAATGCTTGTAAAGAAAAGTAATAAAACCAAAAGATAAAAATAATAAAATCCGTAATGAAAAGCAAAATGTGTGTTTTATTTATACACAGGGGGAGCTGCAATTGCTCAGTGGCTACTGAACTGGGTTACGGATAACAGGAGATTGGGTTTGATGGAGAAGTAGGATTCCTGGCATGATACTGGCGCATCATCTATAAAATATGCTATTAATTATTGAAACATATGGACATTAACATCATACTCTCTATACACCTCAGAGCTTGGGCAGAACCTTTACTTTTACTTACATATAAGTCTACTGCAACTTTCATATGGTAGTTAAGTAATATAGTCTGTAGTGAAAAGTAATAAATCAGTATTGAAAAGTAATCATAATGTGGGCAGGATATACTCACGTTGTAGAAAAGGTTTCAATACCAATTCCAGTTTGAGAGTCTTTAATGACAGCAAATCTTGCTCCATGGGCAGGAGAGCTCTGACTTGTCCAGTGCAGCATTGCCCTAGAAGAAAAGTCAAATTCATTCTGGCTGTAACAGGTGTCTCTTCTCAAAGATATCACTCTAAATACATTCTAGCTGTAACAGGTGTCTCTTCTCAAAGATATCACTCTAAACAAATTCTAGCTGTAACAGGTGTCTCTTCTCAAAGATATCACTCTAAACAAATTCTAGCTGTAACAGGTGTCTCTTCTCAAAGATATCACTCTAAATACATTCTAGCTGTAACAGGTGTCTCTTCTCAAAGATATCACTCTAAATACATTCTAGCTGTAACAGGTGTCTCTTCTCAAAGATATCACTCTAAATACATTCTGGCTGTAATTCTTCTCAAAGATATCACTCTAAATACATTCTAGCTGTAACTAGGTGTCTCTTCTCAAAGATATCACTCTAAACAAATTCTAGCTGTAACAGGTGTCTCTTCTCAAAGATATCCCTCTAAATACATTCTAGCTGTAACAGGTGTCTCTTCTCAAAGATATCACTCTAAATACATTCTGGCTGTAATTCTTCTCAAAGATATCACTCTAAATACATTCTGGCTGTAATTCTTCTCAAAGATATCACTCTAAATACATTCTAGCTGTAACTAGGTGTCTCTTCTCAAAGATATCACTCTAAACAAATTCTAGCTGTAACAGGTGTCTCTTCTCAAAGATATCACTCTAAACAAATTCTAGCTGTAACAGGTGTCTCTTCTCAAAGATATCCCTCTAAATACATTCTAGCTGTAACTAGGTGTCTCTTCTCAAAGATATCACTCTAAACAAATTCTAGCTGTAACTAGGTGTCTCTTCTCAAAGATATCACTCTAAATACATTCTAGCTGTAACTAGGTGTCTCTTCTCAAAGATATCACTCTAAACAAATTCTAGCTGTAACAGGTGTCTCTTCTCAAAGATATCACTCTAAATACATTCTAGCTGTAACTAGGTGTCTCTTCTCAAAGATATCACTCTAAACAAATTCTAGCTGTAACTAGGTGTCTCTTCTCAAAGATATCACTCTAAACAAATTCTAGCTGTAACAGGTGTCTCTTCTCAAAGATATCCCTCTAAATACATTCTAGCTGTAACAAGTGTCTCTTCTCAAAGATATCACTCTAAACAATTCTAGCTGTAACAGGTGTCTCTTCTCAAAGATATCTTCTTCTTCTTCTTTCCTTCCTCATCTGCCTTTCAGCGTCGAGGGGAGATATAATTTGCGGTCTTTTGCTCTTCTGTTAGCCTCTGCTGCTGTTATGTTTCCTAGTGCTTCTAATATTCCATCCACCCATCTTTTATGTGGTCGACCCTTGGGTCTGGCGTTCTCACTACGTTTGTTGAAGGCTCGTTGTGTTGTGTTTTGTTCTTTCTGCCTTGTCACATATCTAAATATATTCTGGCTGTAACAGGTGTCTCTTCTCAAAGATATCACTCTAAATATATATTCTAGCTGTAACAGGTGTCTCTTCTCAAAGATATCACTCTAAATACATTCTGGCTGTAATTCTTCTCAAAGATATCACTCTAAATACATTCTGGCTGTAATTCTTCTCAAAGATATCACTCTAAATACATTCTGGCTGTAACAGGTGTCTCTTCTCAAAGATATCACTCTAAATACATTCTGGCTGTAATTCTTCTCAAAGATATCACTCTAAATACATTCTGGCTGTAATTCTTCTCAAAGATATCACTCTAAATACATTCTGGCTGTAACAGGTGTCTCTTCTCAAAGATATCACTCTAAATACATTCTGGCTGTAATTCTTCTCAAAGATATCACTCTAAATACATTCTGGCTGTAATTCTTCTCAAAGATATCACTCTAAATACATTCTGGCTGTAACAGGTGTCTCTTCTCAAAGATATCACTCTAAATACATTCTGGCTGTAATTCTTCTCAAAGATATCACTCTAAATACATTCTGGCTGTAATTCTTCTCAAAGATATCACTCTAAATACATTCTGGCTGTAATTCTTCTCAAAGATATCACTCCAAGTCATACAGACATAATATCAGGTCAGTCTGGTTTTTTTTATAAGAAATAGTAAATTTACAATGGTAGACTTACAAAGGCAAATACAAATGAACTATCTATAGTAAAATGTCAACAGTTTTATGAAGGTGAGGGTACTCAAAGCCTGTATCTTTCCAACTGCAGCTTACAGAAGCAAGACCTTTACACTAACTCAAGCAGGTGCAAATAAATTAAATGCTACTATTTACGATAATATCATCATCATCAAGTACAGGATATGCTGGTGTAGGTGATCATGTCTCTCCAAAAGTTTCGATCTCGACAGTTATTTATTATTTCTGTTGTTGACCTTCTGCCAAGCCATTCTCTTTAAGTTGTCTTTTATTTTCTCTCTTTGCTTCCCTCTATCTCTTTGTCCCTCAATTTTTCCATTTGTTACAATATATTCCAGTTGTTCTCTTCTCATTACATGGCCAAAAAATGATGATTGTTTCTTCCTAATATTTGAAATTAGCTCTCGTTCTGCTTTGACCTCTTTCAGAACATTTTCATTACTCTTCTTAGCTGTCCATGGTATTCTCAACATTCCTCTCTAAAACCACATTTCTACAGACGCCAGTGATTTTCTTGTCTGTTGTCCTATTGTCCATGATTCACATCCATATGTTAAGACTGGCTCTATATAACATTTAAGAACTCTTTTTCTGGTTTCTATTGTCAAAAATGGATTGCATAGTATCTTCCTCATTTTTTGGAAAGCTGCTTTTGCCTGAGCCATTCTGCATCTCACCTCTTTTGTACATCTTCCATATGAGGTTAACAAAGTTCCCAAATATTTAAATTCATTTACCTGTTTTAATATTGTTCCACTTGTCTTTATTTTGCACTGAGCTGGTGTCTTTTTCTGTGTTGTTACAATTACTTCTGTCTTTTTGCTATTAAGGCTGAGTCCTTTATTTTTGCTTTCTTTCACTATAATGTCCAACATTTCTTGTAACTCAATTTCATTTTTGCGTTGTGTTGTGGTTTGCAGTTTAACTGTTATATTTGCGCCTTTCGGCCCAACACATCTGACTTCAGCATGACATTTTTGAGTACCGGGTTGTCTTCCCTCTTCGATCCCTACTCGCTTGGCCAGATAATATACTACAGAAGAATTCACCAGATATCATGGATATACGACAAAGTCAATACAGCCACACAAAAAAACAGTACCCTAAGAGGTGTTTGAAGAATATAGTGTTAGTAAGGAAGTAAAGTAAAGAGACCTATCACACCAAGTGGCATATAGGGAATATGGTGTTAGTGACAATAATTTTTACAGATCTTCTGCACATGATTTTTGGGGTAATGTGGCCAATATTATGCCCATGCTGCTTTACTTTCCCAGAAAAAATACGGTACCCACTTAAGGCTGGGTGAACCTGGCAGCCATCGGACAGGATCGAACCCGGCCTCTTGTCTTTTGTAGTCCAGTTCACTAACCACTGAGCCATCGTGGCTCCCTATAGTGTTAGTGCCGATCAATTTTAATGATCAATGGCACATTTTACAGCTGATGTGGTTCGTATCATGCCAGGCAGCCCTACTTTCCCAAAAAAATCTTTATCAATTTATTTACAATTACTGTATACAATTACGGTCATTACTGTATAATTAGCACTGTGGTGTGAAAAAATGTTAAAGTAAACAATTTTGGAAATATGAATTGAACCTTGTGTGTAGTGTGTCGCACACCCAGGTGCTGTGTTCGTCCACCCATCCATCAGCACAGACAGGAAGCATGCTGCCTTCAACCATCACCCGCAGCTCATTTAGTGGTGTTACCTCCACTGAAAAATAAAACACTAAGTTAGGCCTAATGATAATAACACATCAAAGGTTTGCTACAATGTGGATCTATGTGATAACTACATGTTAAGAGTTGACTACAATGTTGATCTATGTGATAACTTCACAGCAAGAGTTGATTAATGTGAATCTAAGTGTTAACTACACATCAAGAGTTTACAATATAAGTATAAGTGTTAAATACACATCAAGAGTTGACTAATGTGAATCTAATTGTTGACTACACATCAAGAGTTTACAATGTAAATATAAGTGTTAACTACACATCAAGAGTTGACTAATGTGAATCTAATTATTAACTACACATCAAGAGTTTGCTAATGTGAATCTAAGTGTTAAATACACATCAAGAGTTGACTAATGTGAATCTAATTGTTAATTACACATCAAAAGTTTACAATGTGAATCTATATGAAATTATATATAAGAGAAAGCCAGATTTTTCAATGAATAAAAAATATGTCAACTGTTGATGTTTTTAACAGAAATTTGGTGGCACACCATCAATTCAAACAGTGTATGTCAGTAAAGTTCCAGAAATTAGCTTTTAATGTTTTATAATTGGGAGGGAGGGAGAGAGAGAGAGAGAGAGAGAGAGAGAGAGAGAGAGAGAAGAGTGTAAGATTTGGGGTGGGGGGGGCATGGGCAGTTTAGAGGTACGACAGAAAGGTCTTGGATTCAAATCCCACCAAAGGTGGTGGGAATTTGTACCTCTATTTTCATGTTTCTTCATAGTTCTACTTGCTCCCCACCATTCCCATGCGTAGTGAGATCCGATGTCTAGTCCTCTTAAATAATGACAAAACACAGGAGGTCTCATGTGTACTCCGAGAATGTTAAAAACACTGAACCATTGCCAGTTGAAAATCAAAAAGAATTAGCCAAAATGACCATTGGCAAAATGTACAGGAAAAATGTACCCAAAACTTCAAAACTGTAGATGATAGAAACAATGTGAGAAGCTCTAAGTCTGAGAATATCTCCTGTATGGTGAGCAACATAAAATGGTGTGAAAAAGGGGAAAAACTCATATTCATGCAAAATTTAATAACCAGGGACTTTGCTAGAGATAAAATGTTACGTACACAAAACAAAACAAATAAAGAATTTATTATCATCAGTGAAATGGACTAAAACCAAACAGTAACTATTTTTAAACATGCTGAAACTCATTTCCATGTTATGTTCATCATCATCATCATCAAGTACCGGGCCTGTTGTTGTAGGTGCTCATGTCTCTCCACAACTTTTGATCTCAACAGTTATTTATCATTTCTGTTGTTGCCCTTCTGCCAAGCCATTCTCTTAAGCTGTCTGATATCTTTTCTCTTTGCTTCCCTCTATCTCTTCATCCCTCAATTTTCCCGGTTGTTAAATATATTCCAGTTGTTCTCTTCTCATTACTTGGCCAAAAAATAATGATTGTTTCTTCCTAATATTGGAAATTATCTCTCTTTTCGCTTTGGCCTCTTTCAGAAGATCTTCATTACTCTTCTTAGCTTCATTACCCCTCTTAGCTGTTCATGGTATTCTCAACATTCTTCTGTAAAACCACATTTCTACAGACTCCAGTGATTTTCTTGTCTGTTGTCCTATTGTTTATCATTCACATCCATATGTTAATACTAGCTCTACATAACATTTAAGAACTGTTTTTTAACATATAGCATGTTATGTTATGTGTTATAAAACTGTCACTATCTTTTTCTTCTTCTTCAAGTCTTTTGACCAAGCAAACTTGACTATTTGTCCCATACCATGACGAAAGATATAGAAACAAAGTTGAACGCATTCGAAAATAAATGTCTAAGGAAAATACTTGGTATAGCGTGGAACGAATTCAAAACAAACGAGGAAATTAGAGAAATCGCCAATCAACCACTAATATCTTCAGTAATAAAGAAAAGACGATGGTCATATGTTGGACATGTGATGAGAAGAGATAATAACTGAATAGCAAAGCAGGCCCTCATATGGGAAACAACAGGTAAGAGAAAAAGAGGAAGACCCAGGGAGACACTGAGAAGAACATTGATGAGAGAGGCAAGAGCAACAGGATTCGGCTCCCTCAATGAGATAGAGCTGCTTGCAGAGAACAGAGACAAATGGCGAGATTTGATAAAATATCTTTAAAAGAAAACTGCTAGAACAAAAATTTAGATATGAGAAGGTGTATCTTGGTCTACGCTCTATGGGCCGGTAACGGCTCGAAAGGTCAATAGATAGATAGATAGATGACGAAAGAATAGGTACAACATCATGAAACACGATGACCTGGTCACATGGTCAGTACTCGTATGTGCATGTGTGTCCTGACTTTTCCCCCTAGACCTGTGCTATGGCTGATACACTCTGCCTTTGGCAGACTGGTGCGACACAGGAGTTTTCCTTCTTGTAAGAGTGGATGCTGGCAGGGGCTGTTGAGCTGACCCTGCCATGTGACTACCTAACCATCACATTTAGTGGTATGTCATCAATTAAGGATTAAGCTCTTCTAACTTCAAAAAGGGGAGCCGTGATAGCTTAGTGGTTAGTGAACTGGACTACAAAGGACAAGAGGTAGGGTTCGATCCCAACCAACGGCTTCTGGTTCATCCAGCCTTTAATGGGTACCGGATTTTTTTCTGGGAAAGTAAATCGGCACGGGTGTAATACCGACCACATTACTCCAAAAATCATGTGCCAAAGGTCTGCGAAATTTATGGTCACTAACACCATATTCCTTATATGCCACTTGGCGGGACTGGGGTACTTTATTTCTTTACTTTACTTTTCTAACTTCAAAAAGGCTCTTCTATGGGAAACAGGATACAGGAAAAAAGAGGAAGACCTAAAGAGGCAATGAAAAGAAGATAAGAGAAGCAAAGTTGGCAAACATAGGATCATTTGATAAGATGAAACATTTCACCTGAAATAAAGATAGGTAGCAAGAAAGAATTACAAGTGCTGTGCAAAGTCTAGAAGCCCTGGAAGGATCAAGATCAAAATCATCTAACTTGACCTTTTCTTCTATCTATTGACCTTTCGAGTCGTAGCCGGTCCATTGGGCGTAGACCAAGATACTCCCTCTCTAATCTGAATTTTTGTTCTAGCAGTTTTCAATTCTTTTAAAGATATTTTATTAAATCTCGCCATTTGCCTCTGTTCTGTGCAAGCAACTCTATCTCATTGAGGGAGCCGATTCCTGCTGCTTTTGCCTCTCTCATCAATGTTCTTCTCAGTGTCTCTCTGGGTCTTCCTCTTTTTCTCTTACCTGTTGTTTCCCACATGAGGGCTTGCTTTGCTATTCGGTTATTATCTCTTCTCATCACGTTGACCATCATGTTTTCTTTATTACTGAAGATATTAGTGGTTGATTGGCGATTTCTCTAATTTCCTCGTTTGTTTTGAATTCGTTCCACGCTATACCAAGTATTTTCCTTAGACATTTATTTTTGGATGCGTTCAACTTTTGACCTTTCTTGCTGACTTATATTTTATTCAATGACATTTATAAAATATAAGTCAGTTGACCTTTCTTGCTGACTTATATTTTATAAATGTCATTGAATGAAGGTCATGGCAAAGACAGTAAGAGACTAACATAACAATGGCCAAAAAAGAATGTAGTCACATCATAATAAACTTACCACAACCATCCTCATCACCTCCAAATTTACAGTCTACTTTTCCATCACAGCGGAGAGAACTGTTCACACATGTGTAGTCAGCACAACGGAAATTTCCATCACCACAAACACCTACAAATACATAAGATAACATTAAAATACATTCTCACATACATATCTTATTTTACCAAATTTTATTTTTATCAAACTATACAAGCTTGTACTGTGAAGTTAAACCACCCCTATACCATCACTTAACAGCAAAAATATTATGAGATCAATAGTATCCAAAAAGGGTACTGAAGTCAACAGTCACAATGTAAATCATCTGTGATATGTGGGTGACAAAGCCTTAACTCTTTCAGAACTATTATTCGACACGTCGGTTCGATAAAAAGTGTTATTTTTAACCATTATCCAAAAATTTGGCTCTGATGAGTGTAACTTAATATTTGTTTTGTTTTCACTGATTTTTGGTTTTTATTTCGCACAATACTTGATTTCCGGATGTAGGATAGTTCTCACTTCCTATTAAACGCTGTGCTTTCAGAGTTTGAACGTTATAAAATTGTTAATTTATATTCATTGTTTTTTTTTCTCAAATTTCTGTTACATAATGGCCACGCCCACCGCTGGTACAACTTACAGTTGACCAAAACGATATAGAGAATGAACTACAAGAAATGACAGACATCATAATGAAAGAAAGCAACAAGAAATGTTGGAGTCTGAATATTAAGAAAACTGAAGTAATGGTTATATTGAAGAAACAATCATCACCATCATGCAGCATAAAAATAAATGGCACAAATCTAAAACCAGTGCAACGCGTCATATACTTGGGCACAATAACATCAGATGGAAGATGCACCACAGAAATAAAAAGCAGAACAGCTTAGGCCAAAATAGCATTTCAGAAAATGAAAAATGTCTTGTGCAGCAAGTCTACATCAGTGAGAAAGAGAGTTCATCTGTGCAATGTAATGTTAATTCTAACCTATGGAAGCAAATTAGAGACAGTAGATAAATAAATGAAAACATGATTAGAGGCCACAGAGATGAGATTTCTCAGAAGAATGTTGAGAGTTCCCTGGACAGCTAAAATGACTAACAACAAAATGCTCAAAGAGGCCAACATAAAAAAGGGAGCTCCTAAAAAAATATCAGAAAGAAACAATCAACATTTTATGGGCACATCATGAGAAGAGGAAAGTTTGAAGAATACTTGGTTACAACTGGCAAGATATAGGTAATGTGAGCTCACTGACGACAGATAGAAAAGATACTAGATAGCTTGGTGCCATGACATGGAAAACATTCACCAACAGAATTAATATGATGCATTGTGGTTAGAAAATTGTAGAACATGATCGACTACGCCAACTGGTAAATACATGATGATGTCACCATCATACTGACCAGAAGAATTTTGGCTCAATTCCCTGATGTGGTGAAAGTTTTTGAGACCAACACTCTTCAGCATTCACTCACCATCTGAAAATGGGTACCACCCCGTACCAGAGATTTTTTTCTGGGAAAGTTTCCTGTGTGTTACCGGGGCCTCATTATGAGGGAAGTAAAGAATAGTGATACTGTGACCTTCCAGACATGTTGTAAGAGGCGACTAAGGAGGTTGATCGATGGCTTGACAAGCTGTCATTGTAAAACGTATTGTTATGGAAACAGCAGTGATCTCTGCAATATGTGCCACTTTGGCACGCAAGGTATCTGTTTTTGAGATTGTGGTTCTGCCCTATGTGCCGTCTTCGGCTCGAAAGGACAATAGATTAGATTAGATTGGATTAGATTGGATTAGATTGGATTAGATAGGATGGATAGGATGGATAGGATGGATAGGATGGATAGGATGGATAGGATGGATAGGATGGAATGGATGGATGGATGGATGGATGGATGGATGGATGGATGGATGGATGGATGGATGGATGGATGGATAGATAGATAGATAGAAGGCAGTTGGGGGTTGTACTGCTGACCATATTACTCCTAAAATGTGCTGTTGGACATTGACAAATACAGACACTAATACCATATTGTTAAGACATGAAGGAAACCTTACACTTTTTACATCAGTCATGGAGATAACAAAAATTAAGATAAAGGTATCTCATAGCATTACTGGCATTGAAGATTGAAATGTCCTTAAATGGGAACAAAAAGGTAAAAGAAACAATAAAAAGAATACTGAGGTGAGAAGCAACAATAGCAGACATCTGTTCCCTTGCCGAAGCTGAGAGGCTTGCCCAGAATAGAGAGCTGTGGTGAGATACAATGTGGGTCCTGAACATGGCCTGACACTTCATAGCAAAGATCATTTTGACATGGAGAGTCCAGAATTTCTGCCTATGTGCCGTCTACAGCTTAAAAGGACAATAGAGACAGCAAAGAATATGTTTATTTTTTCACCATTCATCATCATTGAGTGCCGTCTCCACATCGAAGGTTGTCTACCAAGGAGCTCCATTCCACTCTGTTTCTTGCTTTGATTGTTGCAGGTTGTCATAGGCTGACTTGTCCATCTTTAAGTGTTATCCACGTTAGTCTTGGTTTATTTTTTAATGACATATATAAAGTAAGAAAATATAAAGAAAAATAAAAGGAAGAAATAAAGCAAAACTAACCACACAATTTTTCACTTTCATCTGTTCCATTCTGGCAGTCTGGATGGCCATCACAGAGCCAGCTTCTGGGGATGCATTTTCCTCTCTTGTCTGAACATGCAAAAAGCCCACCTTTTTTGCACGCTGCAAGTAAAGGAGACAACTCTGTCATCAAGGATTTGTTCAATATTATAAATTAAGGGACTTTTTATGAAGGTGTACCAAATAAGGGAATCAAATTGGTGTATTTATATTAGAAACACACAAGAAGCACTTCACATTCAGTAATTTATATCTTTCTTTCTCTTTAAGGTATTCGCCCAATGACTGCTAAAGGCATGGGTAGTCTTCTTCGCCATCACCCCTTGAAAGGATGTTAAAAGGGTGTAGATACATTATTACAAGATGCATTAGTAGCTGGACACTGCGAGACTTGCTGAGGAGGGGATCTGAGCACCTATGGACATCTTTGGAGTGCAATGATGATGACACGCTAATAACTCAATAAGATGCATTTTGTTGAAGTTTATTTGTGCCTTTCGGCCCAACACATCCTACTTTAGCATGACGCTTTTGGGTACTGAGTTGCCTTTCCTCTTTGTTCCCTACTTGCTTAGCCAGACTGGAATTGTTTGTTTCCAGGAGTAAAAGTTGTCACTAACACCATATTTCCCTATACGCCACTTGGCGTGACGGGGGGTACTTTACTTTTTTTACCCCCGTCATGCCAAGTGGCGTATAGGGAAATATGGTGTTAGTGACCCTATATTTTACAGACCCTCAGCGCATGATTTTTTTGGGGTAATGTGGTTGGTATTACGCCCGTGCTGCTTTACTTTCCCAGAAAAAAATCCGGTACAAGGCTGGGTGAACCCGGAAGCCGTCGGTTGGGATCGAACCCTACCCCTTGTCTTTTGTAGTCCAGTTCACTAACCACTGAGCTATCGTGGCTCCTGTTTCCAGGAGTGCTGCTGGGAAATGATGGGTTTTGACCAGCTGTTATTCATCCGATCTTGATTCAGGCAGTCAGCTGTAAGCAATTAATATAGAGCCTTTTACAGTGGAAGAATTTAATGTGTCATTATATACTAGGAGAATTTATTACATGGGAACAATCAGATCATGACACTTTATATTGGATACTTTATATTTATATGAGTCTCATTGGCTGAATGGTTAATGCACTCACTTCCTGAACAGAAGAGCCCATGCTTGATACCCAGAAGTGGCGGATTGTTTATTTTTTTGGACCAACACGGCTTAGGAGTTCACCAAACATCTAAAAATGTGTAGCAGAGATTTTTTTCGGGAGTAAAGATGGCTTACTGTGAAAGAGTTTGGAGCCTCATCACATACTATTCCAATGAAAGCCATGGAGAGAAATTCTAACTTATGTCAGAAGAAAGATCTATGAATATGTACATAGAATGTTAGAAATCTTTACCAAGAAGGAAAATTGCCCTTGAAATGTGGATTTATAAAAGAATTGGTTGGAAAAAAAAGAAAACAAATGTAGAATTCTTAAAACAACTAAAAATGAAATGAGAACTATTAAACATAGTTCAAACAAGAACAAATGAGATTTTGGGGGCATGTTAAAAGACACAACAGCCTACTAAACATAATCTTGGAGGGGAAAATACAGGGTAAAAGAGGCAGAGCCAAACCAAGACTAACATGGATGAGTAACATCAGAAGATGGACAAGTCAGCCTATGGAAATCTGCACCATCAAAGCAAGATATAGAGTGGAATGGCGCTTCATAATAGCCAACCTTCAAATGCGGAGATGGCACTCAATGATGATGATGATGAAAGCAGGCGTAGCATGAGGCCAACCGTATCACATCAAAAAATGTGCTGTGGTCATGGAAAAATATGGTTACAAACACCATATTCCCCATACGTCTGAACAAGGCATGAAGGGAACCTTTACTTTAATCTACCTTTTACTTTATATTTAGTGATTGAATATGTGGCACAACATTGGGGCAGCTGATACATGACACTTTATATATTTAGTGATTGAATATGTGGCACAACATTGGGGCAGCTGATACATGACACTTTATATATTTAGTGATTGAATATGTGGCACAACATTGGGGCAGCTGATACATGACACTTTATATATTTAGTGATTGAATATGTGGCACAACATTGGGTCAGTTGATACATGACACTTTATATGTTTAGTGATTGAATATGTGGCACAACATTGGGTCAGTTGATACATGACACTTTATATATTTAGTGATTGAATATGTGGCACAACATTGGGTCAGTTGATACATGACACTTTATATATTTAGTGATTGAATATGTGGCACAACATTGGGTCAGTTGATACATGACACTTTATATATTTAGTGATTGAATATGTGGCGCAACATTGGGTCAGTTGATACATGACACTTTATATATTTAGTGATTGAATATGTGGCACAACATTGGGTCAGTTGATACATGACACTTTATATATTTAGTGATTGAATATGTGGCGCAACATTGGGGCAGCTGATACATGACACTTTATATATTTAGTGATTGAATATGTGGCGCAACATTGGGTCAGCTGATACATGACACTTTATATATTTAGTGATTGAATATGTGACACAACATTGGGTCAGTTGATACATGACACTTTATATATTTAGTGATTGAATATGTGGCACAACATTGGGTCAGTTGATACATGACACTTTGTATATTTAGTGATTGAATATGTGACACAACATTGGGTCAGTTGATACATGACACTTTGTATATTTAGTGATTGAATATGTGACACAACATTGGGTCAGTTGATACATGACACTTTGTATATTTAGTGATTGAATATGTGACACAACATTGGGTCAGTTGATACATGACACTTTGTATATTTAGTGATTGAATATGTGACACAACATTGGGGCAGCTGATACATGACACTTTATATATTTAGTGATTGAATATGTGACACAACATTGGGGCAGCTGATACATAACACTTTATATATTTAGTGATTGAATATGTGGTGCATTGTAATTTCCTGTAAGGTTGGTGGAGATGAAATAGAAAGTTCTTGTTAGGAAGGGTAGTCCCCTCCTATAAATACACCAAATAACTGTTCTGGTGTTTCTGTCTCTCTCTATCTCTCTTTGCCTCTCACTCTTCCACCTCTTAGCACTACAAGTTGAGGATTTTGGTTCACTTCCCCTCTTTTCTAGATCTCCCACACATTTACCACTTTCATACTTCAAAACATGTTCCTTTTTCACTTTCATTGTCAACATTACAACCTACCTCTATGGTTTGGTTGCTTCCATAGTTTTCTTGGATGTTACATTTTACAGAAAGAAAAGAGGTAGCTATTCGGTTATTATCTCTTCTCATCACATGTCCAACAGATGATTTAAGTGCACAACAGAATAATTTACAGATGACATTTTTTTTACTGCGACTGCACACTCACAGTTCAAATATAGAAGCATCATTTGAACTATGGATCAAAATAATTTTGAATATCGTGTTCAAACTCTGAAAAATGTTAAGTTAATGTCAGCTGAAGTATGAGGCTCCACTGTTTACATATGTAATGAAGATGAAGATCTATAAAGAGAACTCATAATGAGATCGTTAATTAATATAGTACATTTCAAATTGGTCCAATACTCAGTGGGCAATCCATATACCTACCTATACAGAACACTTCAAAACTGGTTAATTCATAAAGGCATTCTATTCAGGGCAATTCAAAATAAAGTCACTTAGTTCAGACAGTACATAATGAGAAAATTATATTAGGTACTTTATAGTGGCACATGTTCACGAGGATAAACATTTTCAGCACTCAACAATCAGACAAATGCTAACACAGACACTCAAGTGCTAGAATAATAAAAAGGACAAGTGCTAGTATATTAAGACAGACACACAAAAACTAAGAGAAAAGACTAGAGAGCTTTCTACAATTCTGCTCACCTGAGTTATCTATGACAGCACTACTACAATTCTGCTCACCTGAGTTATCTATGACAGCACTACTACAATTCTGCTCACCAGAGTTATCTATGACAGCACTACTATAATTCTGCTCACCTCAGTTATCTATGACAGCACTAATTCTGCTCACCAGAGTTATCTATGACAGCACTAATTCTGCTCACCAGAGTTATCTATGACAGAACTAATTCTGCTCACCTCAGTTATCTATGAGAGCACTAATTCTGCTCACCAGAGTTATCTATGACAGCACTAATTCTGCTCACCAGAGTTATCTATGACAGCACTAATTCTGCTCACCAGAGTTATCTATGACAGCACTAATTTTGCTCACCAGAGTTATCTATGAGAGCACTACTACAATTCTGCTCATCAAAGTTATCTATGAGAGCACTACTACAATTCTATTCACCTGAGTTATCTATGAGAGCACTACTACAATCCTGCTCATCAAAGTTATCTATGAGAGCACTACTACAATTTTACTCACCTCAGTTATCTATGAGAGCACTACTACAATCCTGCTCATTAAAGTTATCTATGAGAGCACTACTACAATTCTACTCATCTCACTTATCTATGAGAGCACTACTACAATTCTACTCACCTCACTTATCTATGAGAGCACTACTACAATTCTACTCACCTCACTTATCTATGAGAGCACTACTACAATTCTACTCACCTCACTTATCTATGAGAGCACTACTACAAATCTCTTCATTTATCCAAACTATAACTTACAACAATCCTGCTCATCAGAGTTATCTCCACAATCATCCAAGCCATCACAGACACTTGATGTCAGAATCTGAACACCATTGGAGCACATGTTCCACCCTCTCCGCTTTGCTGAAAGATAAAATATATTCTGTATGTGTTGTTTACATAGCAAAATGTTATATACAAACACTGCAAAAGTGATGGAACATGTGAGAAGATAATTATGCATGATATAGTTCTAGGTAAAACGGGAGAGGAATATTTAGAATGTGGGTGTAAGATATCACAGATAAGTTTGGTTTGACTGCTGTAAGTAAAGTAAAGTACCCCCGTCACACCAAGTGGCGTATAGGGAAATATGGCGTTAGTATATACATATATATATTTTACAGATCTTCAGCACATGATTTTTGGGGTAATGTGGTCGGTATTACGCCCGTGCTGCTGTACTTTCCCAGAAAAAAGTCCGGTACCCATTTAAAGCTGGGTGAACCCGGAAGCCGTCGGTTGGGATCGAACCCTGACCCCTTGTCCTTTGTAGTCCAGCTCACTAACCACTGAGCTATCGTGGCTCCCTTTGACAGCTGTAGATGATGGATATCTCTCACAGGACAGAGAAAACTTTGCAGCAGCTGTCAAGTGAGCCAAGTTTCAACCGATAGAAACCACATGATAATAAAGTAGATGTGGTTTAAAAATGACGCCCTAATTCTTCAGTAAACAAAGAGTAAGTAGCATAGGTTCAAATTCTGCTTACGACAGTTCATTTCATCACTGTAATCATCACAGTCGAAGACTTCATTACATCTAGAAGCCATTCTGTCCCACAGACAAACATTATTCGACTGACATCGGAATCCTGAACAATCTGAAAATAAATAAGTAACCTGATTAGCCCTGGAAGACAAACAGACAAAAAGAAAGTATTACAGTATTGGTTGCAATATATATATAAATGAATAGTATGATGAATGTCTGATAGTCTCTCAGTAGATCTATCAAAAAAGACGCAAATAAATAGTGTAAGTGAGCAGATGGTGTGTGATTAGAATAACACATTTTTTGTAAACTCCCTAGCAACATGTGTGTAATGACTATTTATGCTTTTTCAACTCCCTGTGGAGCATAGGTCTTCAACAAGCACTATCCAAGCCATCCTGTTAAGATTGGTTCTATGTTTTTACCATCCTCTTCATCTCTGCTTCCATTTGTCTTCTCTAAGTATATTCTGGCCCTCCACTTTGTCTCTTCCGCTAGGGATTACTTTTCAAAGTATTTTCATTTGATCATTTTTCATGCATGTATCTCTACCTGCTTAACTTTAACGCTTGGACAATGAGTATTATTAATTCATGAATACACACCGACCTGGACAATGAGTATTATTAATTCATGAATACACACCGACCTGGAAAATGAGTATTATTAATTCATGAATACACACCGACCTGGACAATGAGTATTATTAATTCATGAATACACACCAACCTGGACAATGAGTATTATTAATTCATGAATACACACCGACCTGGACAATGAGTATTATTAATTCATGAATACACACCAACCTGGACAATGAGTATTATTAATTCATGAATACACACCAACCTGGACAATGAGTATTATTAATTCATGAATACACACCAACCTGGACAATGGGTATTATTAATTCATGAATACACACCAACCTGGACAATGAGTATTATTAATTCATGAATACACACCAACCTGGACAATGAGTATTATTAATTCATGAATACACACCAACCTGGACAATGGGTATTATTAATTCATGAAAATACACACCAACCTGGACAATGAGTATTATTAATTCATGAATACACACCAACCTGGACAATGGGTATTATTAATTCATGAATACACACCGACCTGGACAATGAGTATTATTAATTCATGAATACACACCAACCTGGACAATGAGTATTATTAATTCATGAATACACACCAACCTGGACAATGGGTATTATTAATTCATGAATACACACCAACCTGGACAATTAGCTTCATCACCCTTGTCCAAACAATCATAAACCCCATTACAAACAGAGGAACTAGGTACACACTGGCCACTTGGACAGCGGAACTGACTATCTGTGCAAGCTGTCAACATTAGAAGAATTAAACAGATTAGAGTCATATCAACTCTACTTTTATAGACAGTGCATATCATCACATTAATTACAACTCAAATATTTGATATCAAATCAAACCACCTAAGCTTCAATTCTTCTACTAATCTGGCTGAAGGGTTAAAAATATCATTCTTATTTTCAAACCGAAGATTAAATATTAAAATGATTAGAATTTTACCTTTTCAACCTTAAGACTAAGTAATTAATATTTATATCATTATTGTTATTAAAGGAATGGTTAAAATAACTTTATTTTACAACACCCCCCCCCCCAAAAAAAAAAAAAAATTGGTTAAAAAAGCTACCATTTTGACATACATAATTTCTAGGAGAAAATGAGTGATGGTGTTTTCTAGGACTGAAGAATAAAGGCAGAGTGCTCACTGTAGTCACCACAAGGTACTCAGGTCCAAGTTTCTATTACATCCCCAATGGAAATAAAATGCTATAACCATGGGTTGAATATGCATCTACATAGTTTGGAGAATGGCAAGGTTTTATTCATTCTACCAATCAGGCCCCCCCCCCCCCCCCCCCCCCCACACACACACACACAAAATCCAAATATCCAACTGAAACCAAATAGAAATTACTAAAATTCTAAAAACATCCTCATAATCCAAATAGAAATTACTAAAATTCTAAAATCATCCTCATAATCCAAATAGAAATTACTAAAATTCTAAAATCATCCTCATAATCCAAATCATCATCAAGTACCATGCCTGCTGGCATAGGTGATCATGTCTCTCCACAACATTCGATCTCGACATTTGTTTATCATTGCTGCTGTTAACCTTCTGCCAAGTCATTCTCATAAAGTTGTCTGGTATCTTTTCTCTTTGCTTCCCTCTATCTAATATATTCCAAGTGTTCCCTTCTCATTGCATAGCCAAAAAATGACGATTGTTTCTCCCTAATATTGGAAATTAGCTCTCTTTTAGCTTTGGCCTCTTTCAGAACATTTTCATTACTCATCTTAGCTGTCCATGGTATTCTCAACATTCTTCTGTAAAACCACATTTCTACCTCCTCCAGTGGAAATCCAAATAGAAACTATTCTATAGACACCACTGGTCTAGAGGTAAGACTGCTCTGTACAAGTAGGTCCCAGGCTCAAATCCCATCACAGGCAATGGGAATTTTTTTCTTCAAATCTATGGGTTTTTTTTTGTGGCCTTACTCTCCCCTGAGAGGTGCAAGTGGCAGTGTAGCTTAAACCACTGTTTCGCTGGTTGAAAAGCCAGTTTACGGTGTTTAAAACCTGAGGTAAACAGAAAGGATTTTTTCTATTGGGAGTGAAATAATAATCCTGATTCTCACATGTCCTGGCAACTGCTTTAACCAAGCTGCTTTTATCCCTCTGGTTTTCTATCGTGAGCCCCTCGGCATACACCAACAATGGGACTATGTGTCATAAATATTGTTTGTTTTTTTTTTTTACTCTCCCCTGGTTTCTGAGTAGCGAGACTCGATGTCTAACCCTTTTGAACAACAGTGAAAAACAGGACTATGTACACAAACCCTCAGCAGTTAATACATCAGTAGTTAAAAGTCTAATAAAGTAAGCCAAAAATGGCAGCTGCCTGGAAAAAAATTGCTAAATTAGAAAGCTAAAGGTAAAGGATGAGAATTTAATTGGCGTCTTAGCACACAAGTTTTCACCCATGTGTTTGGCCGCCTATCCATTCAGTTCAGAGACTTCTGGATAGTGTCGCTTCAAGCATCGAAACTCATGATGAGAGGCGGTATTCATCACCTTCCTAGAGTGCTGGTCCCCCATTTCAGCTAGTGGTTGGGTTAACTGCGGGGGTATTTTTTTTCTCCAACCATGAGTACAACTCACACTTATTCCAACAGGAATCGAATACAGGTTGTCCAAACTTCAATAGCCCAGTCAGGTATTTTTCCCAACTAGGCTACCGAAGCCCCCATAAAGCAGAGATCTAACCATGGCAAAAACAGATGTGTCAGACCTAAAAGTGCAGATATAGTAGGTTGCTGCGAAGTTGTGATATAATGCATTCAAGCTCACTTAACGGGTGAACACTAAAGAGGACGCCAAAATATTCTGAGCATTTCCTCTGGCAGTTTTGATGTTTATATTGCCAATATTCTCCAGTATGAAGATCCATATAAATGCACTGAAAGCACACAACTTTCTTTTTATATCTGTTGTCTGGATCTTAATAAGTAATAGGAAACTCACAGAAGCAGGCAATCTGATTATCAGAAGCAGGCCCCCATTGTGCAAGCCGAATGACACCCAGGGGGGCCGTCTGGGTCACGACACCGAGATGTCAACCTCCTGTTATGTTGAACTTGAAGGCTCTCACTATATTCAGCAGATTATAACTAAACGGTATCTGTGCAACACTTCTAACATGTAAGTGTGAGAACATTTAACATTATGTACATACAGCATCGAAGACTTGTAGCAGTATAAATAACGAATACTGTGCCAAGTATGATGATCTGTTAGGATGAATCATTGGATGTTTGATTTGTGACCCATGCACTGCCTACAGCCCGAAGTGGAACTAACATATAGCATCAAAGACTTGTAGCAAGATAAAGAACTAATACTGTGCCAAGTATGATGATCTGTTAGGATGAATCATTGGACATTTGATTTGTAACCCATGCACTGCCTACAGCCCAAAGTGGAACTAACACACAGCATCTCCAAGCACAAATTTCACTGAGAAATGAGCATATTCTACATGGATAAAGAAGCGAACATACCACATGAAATTCTCTCATCACTGCCATCTGCGCAGTCAGAGATTCCATTACATACCAATTCCATGGAAATGCATGTCATATCAGAGCAGAGGAACTCAGAACTTTGGCAAGCTGAAAAAAACATTTACACAAAAAACGTAAGCAGCTGATCATGAATTTGATGGCTATTAATGTAAAAGGATTCCCTCCACGCCTTGTTAGGCGTATGGAGAATATGGTGTTAGTGACCATATTTTTCTATGATCATGGCACATTTTTGGGTGATGTGGTCGGTATCACACCAGGCCAT
This sequence comes from Megaustenia siamemsis, assembly GCA_032433765.1. NCBI lineage: Eukaryota > Metazoa > Mollusca > Gastropoda > Stylommatophora > Ariophantidae > Megaustenia > Megaustenia siamemsis. The sequence continues at coordinate 67,495,326 of JAVIAB010000041.1, read as the reverse complement.
CTTTACTTCCCAGAAAAATCTCTATTATTTATTAATATAAACTTCTGCATAACTATGCTCTATGTTGTGTAGTTATATAACGTACAAACCAACAGAAACAAATGTGCAGGGTGTGACTCTTTGATACAAACAAGTAAGAAGAAACGATGTAAGGATTCCATCCATACTATGAGACCTAATGGGAATATGGTGTTAGTGTCTATATTTTTCAATGACCTCCCTCGACACATTTCATAGGTGATGTGATTGGTATAACATCAGGTCACCCAACTTTCCCAGAAAAATGCAGTACCCAATAAGGTCTGGGTTAACTTATAAGCCATGGATGGGTATAAAAAAACATCTCTTGTTTTTAACAGTCCAGTTCAATAACGAATGAGCAATTGCTGCTCCCAGATACAGACAAGAGAAGATAAATGTAGAAGTATACAACAACAGAAATAGCTGAAAATCTCAACAAGAGAAAATAAATATAGTTGTCTACAACAGGACATAACTTTAAATACAGACAAGAGAAAATAAATACAGATGTATACAACAATAGGACATAACTTTAAATACAGACAAGAGAAAATAAATACAGATGTATACAACAATAGGACATAACTTTAAATACAGACAAGAGAAAATGAATACAGATGTATACAACAATAGGACATAACTCTAAACACAGACAAGAGAAAATAAATATAAATGTGTACAGAGTTTATACTCACGTGATGGAGTTGATTGCGTAGTTATCAATATCGATGATGAAGATGATGATAAAGATGTTGATAATGATGTTGATGTTTGTGGTTTAGTTGAGGACACTGAAGCAAATTCTGATGTTGCTGTTGTAGTTAATGTTGTTACTTCCACTGTTGACACTCCCACTAGACTGTCCGTTGATGTCTCGTTACCAAAAGATGAATGTTCCCCTAGAAAGCAAGCAGAGTCACCAGCAATCAAAATCCAGAACAGTTATAAAAAAAAAAAAACAGTCTATCTATCTACTGACCTTTCGAGCCATAGCCGGCCCATAGGGCATAGACCCAGATACTCTTTTTCTTATCTAAATTTTTATTCTAGCAGTTTTCAATCCTTGTAAAGATCTTTTATCAAATCTCGCCATTTGTCTCTGTTCTGTGCAATCAACTCTATCTCATTGAGTGAGCTGATTCCTGTTGCTCTTGCCTCTCTGATCAATGTTCTTCTCAGTGTCTCTCTGGGTCGGCCTCTTTTCCTCTTACCTGTTGTTTCCCACATGAGGGCATGCTTTGTTATTCGGTTATTATTAAAATAACAGTGGGATCTAATAAATAAATTATTTACTATACTTTTTTTTTTTTTTTAAATTGGTTCCATTCGTCAACTTTCACCTCTGGTGAAGTCCCTAGAGACTAAGAACTGAATTGTGTATGTTAATCTGTCTTCTCCTGGCAGCCATGTTTCCAGGGGTGCCTTGTGATACAGGCAGATAACTCTGTCTTCAGAGGAACTCATATTTTTTCTGTTGATGAGTAATCGATGTTTCAGGTTGGGATTCGCTGCTGAGACCATGGGTGGTTACCACAGAGAAAAATAAAAAATAAAAATCCCAACTGGTGCAACCGGAATTTGAACTCACAAACTCTCTCTGTCTCAAGACCAGCATCTTGCCTCAAGACTAACGAGTCCCCTGGAGAGTGTACTAATCATCTAGCCACATTTTTTTTTTTATTAATTGAAAATATTAAAAGTGATTTTCACTAATTGGGGGTCACAAATTTCACAAGAAAGATGTGGGGATGAAGTGGACTAGAGGTAAGATGCCACTCTCTGGACAAGAAGGTTCCAAATTAAACTCCCACAAGTGGTGAGAATTTGTCAAAAATCAAATCTGTGGTTTCTTCATGACTTTTCCCTTCCCTGGTCTCTGGGTAGTGAGATCTGATGTCCAGCTCTCTCTGGGTAGTGAGATCTGATGTCCAGCTCTCTCTGGGTAGTGAGATCTGATGTCTAGCTCTCTCTGGGTAGTGAGATCTGATGTCTAGATCTCTCTGGGTAGTGAGATCTGATGTCTAGCTCTCTCTGGGTAGTGAGATCTGATGTCTAGCTCTCTCTGGGTAGTGAGATCTGATGTCTAGCTCTCTCTGGGTAGTGAGATCTGATGTCTAGCTCTCTCTGGGTAGTGAGATCTGATGTCTAGCTCTCTCTGGGTAGTGAGATCTTATGTTTGGCTCTCTCTTTGGATAGTGAGATCTGATGTCTAGCTCTCTCTGGGTAGTAAGATCTGATGTCTAGCCCTCTCTGGGTAGTGATATCTGACATCTAGTCCTCTCAGATATCAGTGAAAAACAAGTGAGGTCATATGTGTATTGTGTGCAGAATATAAAACCCATAGCGGTTGAAAATGAAAAACAGTAGACTAAAGATGGCTGCAGCCTGGACAAAATTGATTGGGAAAAAAATCTACCTAAAAATATAAAAACTCTTAACGATAAAAACTGAGGGTCATTCTGAAGTCTGAGAATTTAAGCCTGCTGGGGAAGGACACCTGAGCTCACCAGTGAAGAAAATATGGAAAAGGTGACATTCATGCAGTATTCAGTCACTTAGGACTTTGTTAGAGATATAATGGTGGTGTACATAAAAAAGAAACAAACAAGACATTCAAATGTATGCTCCCAACTTTCTATAGAAGTGTCACTCTATCAATCTGTTGTCATTTCAAGCCAAAGATGGCACATAGGGCAGAACCACAATCTCAAAAACAAAAACCTTGTATGCCAAATTGGCATATATTGCAAAAATCACTGCTTTTAAAATTTATGGCTCTGTTTCTATAACAATACTTTATACAATGACAGCTTGTCAAGCCATCGATCAATCTCCTTAGTCGCCTTTTACGATATGCCTGGAAGTGTCACTGCCACTTTATTTCCTAATATGGTTCTCACCGAATCTCTGTGCTATTGTCTCATACTCTGTGATTAAAAGTGAACTTATAATTGTTTCCATTATATTATATTTTTTTTGCATGATTAAAATAGAAAAAAGTTTCATAATAGTAGATAAAAGTCATAGAGGTGAATATTCTTAATTGATTGCACATTAGGGTCCCTCTTCAGGATTCTATGGTCCTAATGCATTGTATATAAAGTGTACTAGACAGGCCTGAGAAGAACATTGATCAGAGAGGCAAGAGCAGCAGGAATCAGCTACCTCAATGAGATAGAGCTGCTTGCACAGAACAGAGACAAATGGCGAGATTTGATAAAATATCTTTAAAACAATTGAAAACTGCTAGAACAAAAATTCAGATAAGAGACTATCTTGGTCTATACCCTATGGGCCGGCTACGGCTCAAAAGGTCAATAGGTAGATAGATAGACAGGCCTACAACCTTTTTCAACCCTGGAAACTCATCAAATCTATTTGTCAGACTAGAGTCCTGTGGGAGGACTGGGTGGTCTAGTGATAAGATGTCACCTTCAGACAGGAAGGTCCCAGGTTAGAAACCAATCATAAAAAAAAAAAAAGGTAAAGTACCCCCGTCATGCCAAGTGGCGTATAGGTAATATGGTGTTAGTGACCATAAATTTTACAGACCTTCGGCACATGATTTTTGGGGTAATGAGGTCAGTATTACACCCGTGCCGCTTTACTTTCCCAGAAAAAATCTGGTACCCATTAAAGGCTGGGTGAACCCAGAAGCCATTGGTTGGGATCGAACCCTACATCTTGTCCTTTGTAGTCCAGTTCACTAACCACTGAGCTATCGCGGCTCCAGAAACCAATCATAGGTGGTAAGAATTGATCACTTTGATTCTATGAGTTTTCTTGAGGTTTTACCCTCTCCTGTAGTGAAATCTGATATCTAGCCATCTCTGGGTAGTGAGATCTGATATCTAGCCATCTGTGGGTAGTGAGATCTGATATCTAGCCATCTCTGGGTAGTGAGATCTGATAACTAGCCATCTCTGGGTAGTGAGATCTGATATCTAGCCATCTCTGGGTAGTGAGATCTGATATCTAGCCATCTCTGGGTAGTGAGATCTGATAACTAGCCATCTCTGGGTAGTGAGATCTGATATCTAGCCATCTCTGGGTAGTGAGATCTGATAAGTAGCCATCTGTGGGTAGTGAGATCTGATAACTAGCCATCTCTGGGTAGTGAGATCTGATATCTAGCCATCTCTGGGTAGTGAGATCTGATAAGTAGCCATCTGTGGGTAGTGAGATCTGATAACTAGCCATCTCTGGGTAGTGAGATCTGATAACTAGCCATCTCTGGGTAGTGAGATCTGATAACTAGCCATCTCTGGGTAGTGAGATCTGATAACTAGCCATCTCTGGTTAATGAAATCTGATAACTAGCCATCTCTGGGTAGTGAGATCTGATAACTAGCCATCTCTGGGTTGTGAGATCTGATAACTAGCCATCTCTGGGTAGTGAAATCTGATATCTAGCCATCTCTGGGTAGTGAGATCTGATAACTAGCCATCTCTGGGTAGTGAGATCTGATATATAGCCATCTCAGGGTAGTGAGATCTGATAACTAGTCATCTCTGGGTAGTGAGATCTGATATCTAGCCATCTCTGGGTAGTGAGATCTGATATCTGGCCATCTCTGGGTAGTGAGATCTGATTTATTAGCCATCTCTGGGTAGTGAGATCTAATAACTAGCCATCTCTGGGTAGTGAGATCTGATAACTAGCCATCTGTGGGTAGTGAGATCTGATAACTAGCCATCTCTGGGTTGTGAGATCTGATAACTAACCATCTCAGAAAATTGAGACAAACAGGAAGTGCCATGTGCACTCGCACATATGAAAGAAACCTTGCCAGTCAAAGGTCAAAAAGTGTAGGTCAAAAATGGTTGCTGCCAGGGTAAAAATCTACCCATGCTGAAGATGGATGTGTTGGGTCTGAATATGGATGTGATGGGTCTGAGGACAGATGTGTTGGGTGTGAAGATGAATGTGTTGGGTCTGAAGAAGGATGTGTTGGGTCTGAATATGGATGTGTTGGGTCTGAGGATGGATGTGTTGGGTCTGAAGATGGATGTATTGGGTCTGAGGACGGATGTGTTGGGTCTGAAGATGGATGTATTGGGTTTGAAGATGGATGTATTGGGTCTGAAGACGGATGTGTTAGGTCTGAAGATGAATGTGTTGGATCTGAAGAAGGATGTGTTGGGTCTAAAGGCATAGGTATTGCAGCTAGACAGAAAACCAGTAACACAAAACATCTATGTCAATTAAATGGGTGAAGAGGAAGAGGAAGATAAGAGGCTTTTCAAAACAGATGCATCTGTAGAATACTGATAGTCTTCTCACCTACCATTACACAATTACATTAAGATACAAGAATAACTTATGGAGAGATCAAGTACTCTGTCATGAACAGATACAAGTATAACTTATGGAAAGATCAAGTACTCTGTCATGAACAGATACAAAAATAACTTATGGAGAGATCAAGTACTCTGTCATGAACAGATACAAGTATAACTTATGGAGAGATCAAGTACTCTGTCATGAACAGATACAAGAATAACTTATGGAGAGATCAAGTACTCTGTCATGAACAGATACAAGTATAACTTATGGAAAGATCAAGTACTCTGCCATGAACAGATACAAGTATAACTTATGGAGAGATCAAGTACTCTGACATGGACAGATACAAGTATAACTTATGGAGAGATCAAGTACTCTGTCATGTACAGATACAAGTATAACTTATGGAGAGATCAAGTACTCTGTCATGAACAGATACAAGTATAACTTATGGAGAGATCAAGTACTCTGTCATGAACAGATACAAGTATAACTTATGGAGAGATCAAGTACTATGTCATGAACAGATACAAGAATAACTTATGGAGAGATCAAGTACTCTGACATGGACAGATACAAGTATAACTTATGGAGAGATCAAGTACTCTGTCATGAACAGATACAAGTATAACTTATGGAGAGATCAAGTACTCTGTCATGAACAGATACAAGTATTATGAGTATAACTTATGGAAAGATCAAGTACTCTGTCATGAACAGATACAAGTATAACTTATGGAAAGATCAAGTACTCTGTCATGAACAGATACAAGTATAACTTATGGAAAGATCAAGTACTCTGTCATGAACAGATACAAGTATAACTTATGGAGAGATCAAGTACTCTGTCATGAACAGATACAAGTATAACTTATGGAGAGATCAAGTACTCTGTCATGAACAGATACAAGTATTATGAGTATAACTTATGGAAAGATCAAGTACTCTGTCATGAACAGATACAAGTATAACTTATGGAAAGATCAAGTACTCTGTCATGAACAGATACAAGTATAACTTATGAAGAGATCAAGTACTCTGTCATGAACAGATACAAGTATAACTTATGGAAAGATCAAGTACTCTGTCATGAACAGATACAAGTATAACTTATGGAAAGATCAAGTACTCTGTCATGAACAGATACAAGTATAACTTATGGAAAGAAAAAGTACTCTGTCATGAACAGATACAAGTATAACTTATGGAAAGATCAAGTACTCTGTCATGAACAGATACAAGTATAACTTATGGAGAGATCAAGTACTCTGTCATGAACAGATACAAGTATAACTTATGGAAAGATCAAGTACTCTGTCATGAACAAATACAAGTATAACTTATGGAAAGATCAAGTACTCTGTCATGAACAGATACAAGTATAACTTATGGAAAGATCAAGTACACTGTCACGAACAGATACAAGTATAACTTATGGAAAGATCAAGTACTCTGTCACGAACAGATACAAGTATAACTTATGGAAAGATCAAGTACTCTGTCATGAACAGATACAAGTATAACTTATGAAGAGATCAAGTACTCTGTCATGAACAGATACAAGTATAACTTATGGAAAGATCAAGTACTCTGTCATGAACAGATACAAGTATAACTTATGGAAAGATCAAGTACTCTGTCATGAACAGATACAAGTATAACTTATGGAAAGAAAAAGTACTCTGTCATGAACAGATACAAGTATAACTTATGGAAAGATCAAGTACTCTGTCATGAACAGATACAAGTATAACTTATGGAAAGATCAAGTACTCTGTCATGAACAGATACAAGTATAACTTATGGAAAGATCAAGTACTCTGTCATGAACAGATACAAGTATAACTTATGGAGAGATCAAGTACTCTGTCATGAACAGATACAAGTATAACTTATGGAGAGATCAAGTACTCTGTCATGAACAGATACAAGTATAACTTATGGAAAGATCAAGTACTCTGTCATGAACAGATACAAGTATAACTTATGGAAAGATCAAGTACTCTGTCATGAACAGATACAAGTATAACTTATGGAGAGATCAAGTACTCTGTCATGAACAGATACAAGTATAACTTAAGGAGAGATCAGAAGATTTGTCAGAATTTGTCATCGCTACTGTGAGAAATAGATATATAAGTGTATCTTAACAAGAGGTCAGGATATTTGTCAGGAGCAGATGCATATGTAAAACATTAAGATATGAAGAGATCCATCAAGAAAGTTACATATATGTGAACAAATCAAGAGATTTTTGTGAAACAAAATATAATATAATAATAAGCAAGAGATTTTTCAGAAACAGTTACATATATCACATAGAAATAGCTAAGAGGTTGAAAGAAACAGATACTCATAACATATGAATGGTCAAGTGACTTGTCAGAAATAGATTCACATATAACATAAAGAACAGTCAAAGAGACATGTCAGAAACAAATACACATATAACATAAAGAATAGTCAAGAGACTTGTCAGAAACAAATACACATATAACATAAAGAATAGTCAAGAGACTTGTCGGAAACTGATACATCATCATCATCATCAAGTACCATGCCTGCTGGCATAGGTGACCATGTCTCTTCACAACTTTCGATCTCGACAGTTATTTATCATTTCTGTTGTTGACCTTCTGCCAAGCCATTCTCTTAAGCTGACTGGTCATCTTTTCTCTTTGCTTCTCTCTATCTCTTCGTCCCTCAATTTTCCTAGTTGTTACAATATATTCCAGTTGTTCCCTTCTCACTGCATGTCTAAAAAAATGATGATTGTTTCTTCATAATTTTGGACATTAGCTGTCTTTTTGCTTTGGCCTCATTCAGAACGTTTTCATTACTTTTCTTAGCTGTCCATGGTATTCTCAATATTCTTCTGTAAAACCACATTTCTACAGCCTCCAGTGATTTTCTTGTCTGTTGTCTTATTGCCAATAATTTACACTCATATGTTAAGACAGGCTCTACATAATATTTAAGAACTCTTTTTCTTGTTTATATTGTCAAAAACAGATTGCACAGTATATTCTTCATTTTTTAGAAAGCTGCTTTTACCTGAGCCATTCTGCATCTCACCTCTGTTGTACATCAACCATCTGAGGTTAACATTGTTTCCAGATATTTAAATTAATTTACCTGTTTTAATATTGTTTACACTTGTCTTTAAATAGATACATATATAACATAAAGAATGGTCTAGAGACTTGTCAGAAATAGATTCATATATAACATAAGAACGAGATCTGTCATATACTGACTGATGCATGACCAAACCTCAAGTCTGACCAAAAAAGATTAGAAATGAGCAACCATGATGGGGCTTATTAACAGTCTCACACTGGCCAAGCTTTCTTTACAAGTACCCATTAACAGTCTCACACAGGCCAACCTTTCTTTACAAGTACCCATTAACAGTCTCACACAGGCCAACCTTTCTTTACAAGTACCCATTAACAGTCTCACACAGGCCAACCTTTCTTTACAAGTATCCATTAACAGTCTCACAATGGCCAACCTTTCTTTTTACAAGTACCCAAGTTAACAAATGAAGGTCTACATATAGAAAGACCAAAATTAGCCCGTACCAGTCAGGAAGAAGGCAGTGATAAGAGCTATAGCCACTATGAAGATAACTGCTGTCAGGACAGCCACAGCAAGCATCTTCATCCCAAGATGAGGAGACATCATCTTGATTTTGGTGAGAAAATCTGGAGAAGATGGGGTCATGTTTCCACCATTTGCCGATGGTGAGGTCATACTGACGGAGGCAGAGGCAGAGGTGTCCACCCGTGTAAAGTGGACATAATCCAGATTTCTGGGTTTGTTGTGTCCTGTTGTCATGGTGATTCATTCCTGTAAAGTATGCACAAAACACAAAATTTCAATAAAATTATTCAGGCAAATAATATAACAGCCAGGTAAACATTCGTTAAAAATAGTTAGTGTACAAAAATAAAATTAATAAAACCTATAAAGCAAGAAAACAGTCAAGTAACTTAGAAGTATGCTGGACTAATAATATATATATATACCAGGCAAATAAATGAATGAAGCAAACATGAAACTAGATACAAATTTAGTCTCCAAAAACAAATTAAATCAGACAAATAAAGAAAATACAGTAAACAAACAAATTAACTACGCAAATTAAAAAAATAGGTAAAATGAAATAATTCGTGCAGTTATTAATTAACTAATGAATCATCATGTACCATGTTTGTTGATGTAGATAGATAATAAATTAATCATTGAAAAAAAATAATAAACCAGGCAATTAAGATTTAAGTAAGTCAAATTTATAATAAACAATAAATCATTAAAGTAAATGATTAAGATGAAAGTGAAGCAGAAAAGAAAGAAATCAGAATTTTTACAAATTAATAAACTCGATTCAATTGAGATAAATCAAACTAAAAAAATCAAATAAATAAAAGGAATATAAATTAGATTACTCAGAAATAAAAAAAAAACTAATCTAAATAAATAAAAATAAAATAAAATTGATTACAATGAAATAAAACAGACAAAATAAATTTTAATTAAAAAAACTAATATAAAATATATCAAACTGAAATAAATAAAAAAAAAAACAAATTGAAGTAAATAAATCTAATATAAATTAGAAGAAACTAAAAGTACAAAACAAAGCGAAATAAATAAAAAAAAAAACATATAAAATATATCCAAATGAAATAAAGCAAAACAAACTGAAATAAATAAAATTAATATGAAATATACCAAAATAAAATAAAGCGAATAAAGCAAATTGAAATAAATAAAACTAATACTTTAATCACATCAGGCAATAATGAAAGATAAGTCTCCACGCCAGAAGAACAAACAGTGAAAGCTTACAGAAATAAACGTCAGCTTATCGTCCGCAGACACAATGTTGATATTGCTACATCCACTCTTTACGCCAGACTTTATAAGCAAATAAATCGGCCACAACGTGTGGTGAGGTAAATGATGAAGTACTGAACGGAAGAACACCACAGGATAGACAGCAACATACAGGGGAGGGTTGGTGTTCTCACCTGTACAAAGGGGGCGACTTAATGTGGGTGTTAGAGGGTGACTCACGAGAGAGAGATTGGGGGGAGTGGGTGGGGGGGGTGAAATAATTGGGGATAGATGTTACTAGAAATGAGACAAGTGGGGCTATATATTACTAGAAATGAGACAATTGGGGATAGATGTTACTAGAAATGAGACAAGTGGGGCTATATATTACTAGAAATGAGACAATTGGGGATAGATGTTACTAGAAATGAGACAATTGGGGATAGATGTTACTAGAAATGAGACAATTGGGGCTAGATGTTACTAGAAATGAGACAATTCAGGCTAGCTGTTACTAGAAATGAGACAATTGTGGCTAGATGTTACTAGAGATGAGACAATTGGGGCTAGATGTTACTAGAAATGAGACAATTGGGTATAGATGCTACTAGAAATGAGACAATTGGGGATAGATGTTACTAGAGATGAGACAATTGGGGCTAGATGTTACTAGAAATGAGACAATTGGGGCTAGATGTTACTAGAAATGAGACAATTGGGTATAGATGCTACTAGAAATGAGACAATTGGGTATAGATGTGAGCTAATAGATATCAGATGTGAGTAGCGGTGAGCTAATAGATATCAGATGTGAGTAGCGGTGAGCTAATAGATATCAGTTGTGAGCTAATAGATATCAGATGTAAGTAGATGTGAGCTAATAGATATCAGTTGTGAGCTAATAGATATCAGATGTAAGTAGATGTGAGCTAATAGATATCAGATTTAAGTAGATGTGAGCTAATAGATATCAGATGTAAGTAGAGGTGAGCTAATAGATATCAGATGTAAGTAGAGGTGAGCTAATAGATATCAGATGTAAGTAGAGGTGAGCTAATAGATATCAGATGTAAGTAGAGGTGAGCTAATAGATATCAGATGTAAGTAGATGTGAGCCAATAGATATCAGATGTAAGTAGAGGTGAGCTAATAGATACCAGATGTAAGTAGAGGTGAGCTAATAGATATAAGATGTAAGTAGAGGTGAGCTAATAGATATCGGATGTTAGTAGAGTAGAGCTAATATATATCAGATGTTAGTAGAGGTGAGCTAATAGATATCAGATGTAAGTAGAGTAGAGCTAATAGATATCAGATGTTAGTAGAGGTGAGCTAATAGATACCAGATGTAAGTAGAGGTGAGCTAATAGATATAAGATGTAAGTAGAGGTGAGCTAATAGATATCGTAGTAGTAGAGGATGTAAGTAGAGGTGAGCTAATAGATATCAGATGTAAGTAGAGTAGAGCTAATAGATATCAGATGTTAGTAGAGGTGAGCTAATAGATACCAGATGTAAGTAGAGTAGAGCTAATAGATATCAGATGTAAGTAGAGGTGAGCTAATAGATATCAGATGTAAGTAGAGGTGAGCTAATAGATATCAGATGTTAGTAGAGGTGAGCTAATAGATATCAGATGTAAGTAGAGTAGAGCTAATAGATATCAGATGTTAGTAGAGGTGAGCTAATAGATACCAGATCTAAGTAGAGTAGAGCTAATAGATATCAGATGTTAGTAGAGGTGAGCTAATAGATATCAGATGTAAGTAGAGTAGAGCTAATAGATATCAGATGTGAGTAGATGTGAGCTAATAGATACCAGATGTAAGTAGATGTGAGCTAATAGATATCAGATGTAAGTAGAGGTGAGCTAATAGATATCAGATGTAAGTAGAGTAGAGCTAATAGATATCAGATGTGAGTAGAGGAGAGCTAATAGATATCAGATGTAAGTAGATGTGAGCTAATAGATACCAGATGTGAGTAGAGTAGACCTAATAGATATCAGATGTGAGTAGAGGAGAGCTAATAGATATCAGATGTTAGTAGAGGTGAGCTAATAGATATCAGATGTTAGTAGAGGTGAGCTAATAGATATCAGATGTAAGTAGATGTGAGCTAATAGATATCAGATGTTAGGAGAGGTGAGCTAATAGATATCAGATGTTAGTAGAGTAGAGCTAATAGATACCAGATGTAAGTAGATATGAGCTAATAGATATCAGATGTTAGTAGAGGTGAGCTAATAGATATCAGATGTTAGTAGAGTAGAGCTAATAGATACCAGATGTAAGTAGAGTAGAGCTAATAGATACCAGATGTAAGTAGAGGTGAGCTAATAGATATCAGATGTTAGTAGAGTAGAGCTAATAGATATCAGATGTTAGTAGAGGTGAGCTAATAGATATCAGATGTAAGTAGATGTGAGCTAATAGATATCAGATGTTAGTAGAGGTGAGCTAATAGATATCAGATGTTAGCAGAATAGAGCTAATAGATACCAGATGTAAGTAGAGTAGAGCTAATAGATACCAGATGTAAGTAGAGGTGAGCTAATAGATATCAGATGTTAGTAGAGGTGAGCTAATAGATATCAGATGTTAGTAGAGTAGAGATAATAGATATCAGATGTGAGTAGAGGTGAGCTAATAGATATCAGATGTTAGTAGAGGTGAGCTAATAGATATCAGATGTTAGTAGAGTAGAGCTAATAGATATCAGATGTTAGTAGAGGTGAGCTAATAGATATCAGATGTTAGTAGAGGCGAGCTAATAGATATCAGATGTTAGTAGAGGTGAGCTAATAGATATCAGATGTGAGTAGAGGAGAGCTAATAGATATCAGATGTAAGTAGAGGAGAGCTAATAGATACCAGATGTGAGTAGAGGAGAGCTAATAGATATCAGATGTAAGTAGCGGTAAGCTAATAGATATCAGATGTAAGTAGCGGTAAGCTAATAGATATCAGATGTAAGTAGCGGTAAGCTAATAGATATCAGATGTAAGTAGCGGTAAGCTAATATATATCAGATGTAAGTAGTGGTGAGCTAATAGATATCAGATGTGATTGGTAGTGTGATAAGGGGCCAGATGTGACTAGTAGAAAGATAATTAGATATAGAGATGAGGTTTAAATGTAGTTATGGGTGAGATAATGGGGTTCAGATGGGAACTGTCATAATATTTAGATGTGACAGGAAGTGAGATAATTGGCTTTAAATGTGAGTATATTTGAGGTAATGAGGTTTAGACGTGACAGAAAGTGAGATGAGGTTTAGATATGACTAACGTGAGATCATGAGATCTAGATGTGACAAGAAGCGAGATAATAAGGTTTAGATGTAACAAGAAGTGAGATAATAAGGTTTAGATGTGACAAGAAGCGAGATAATGAGGTGTAGATGTGACATGAAGTGAGATAATAAGGTTTAGATGTGACTAGAAGTGAGATAAAAAGGTTTAGATGTGACAAGAAGCGAGATAATGAGGTCTAGATGTGACAAGAAGTGAGATAATAAGGTTTAAATGTGACAAGAAGTGAGATAATAAGGTTTAGATGTAACAAGAAGTGAAATAATAAGGTGTAGATGTGACAAGAAGTGAGATAATAAGGTTTAGATGTAACAATTAGTGAGACAATAAGGCTTAGATGTGAGAAGAAGTGAGATAATAAGGTTTAGATGTAACAATTAGTGAGACAATACGGCTTAGATGTGAGAAGAAGTGAGATAATAAGGTTTAGATGTAACAAGAAGTGAGATAATAAGGTTTAGATGTAACAATTAGTGAGACAATACGGCTTAGATGTGAGAAGAAGTGAGATAATAAGGTTTAGATGTGACAAGAAGTGAGATAATAAGGTTTATTTGAGACCAAAGGCAGAGATAATTAGGTATAGATGTGACAAGAAGTGAGATAATAAGGTTTAGATGTGACAAGAAGTGAGATAATAAGGTTTAGATGTGACAAGAAGTGAGATAATAAGGTTTAGATGAGACAAAAAGTTAGATAATAAGGTTTAGATGAGACAAAAAGTTAGATAATAAGGTTTAGATGTGACAAGAAGTGAGATAATAAGGTATAAATGTGACAAGAAGCGAGATAATAAGGTTTAGATGTGACAAGAAGTGATATAATGATGTCTAGATGTGACAAGAGGTGAGATAATGAGGTCTAGATGTGACAATAAGCGAGATAATTAGGTCTAGATGTGACAAGAGGTGAGATAATGAGGTTTCGATGTGACAAGAAGTGAGATAATGAGGTCTAAATGTGACAAGAAGTGGGATAATAATGTTAGATGTGACAAGAAGTGAGATAATGAGGTTTGGATGTGACAAGAAGTGAGATAATGAGGTCTACATGTGACAAGAAGTGAGATAATGAGGTCTAGGTGTGACAATAAGTGAGATAATGAGGTCTAGATGTGACAAGAAGTGAGACAATGAGGTCTAGATGTGACAAGAAGTGAGGCAATGAGGTCTAGATGTGACAAGAAGTGAGATAATGAGGTTTTGTCGTGATAAGAAGTGAGATAATAAGGTTTAGATGTGACAAGAAGTGAGACAATGAGGTCTAGATGTGACAATAAGTGAGATAATGAGGTCTAGGTGTGACAATAAGTGAGATAATGAGGTCTAGATGTGACAAGAAGTGAGACAATGAGGTCTAGATGTGACAAGAAGTGAGACAATGAGGTCTAGATATGACAATAAGTGAGATAATGAGGTCTAGATGTGACAAGAAGTGAGATAATGAGGTTCAGATGTGACAAGAAGCGAGATAATGAGGTCTAGATGTGACAAGAAGTGAGATAATGAGGTTTACATGTGACAATAAGTGAGATAATAAGGTTTAGATGAGACAAAAAGTGAGATAAGGTTTAGATGTGACAAGAAGTGAGATAATGAGGTTTGGACGCGATAAGAAGTGAGATAATGAGGTTTAGATGTGACAAGAAGTGAGATAATTAGGTTTAGATGTGACAAGAAGTGAGATAATGAGGTCTACATGTGACAAGAAGTGAGATAATGAGGTCTACATGTGACAAGAAGCAAGATAATAAGGTTTACATGTGACAAGAAGCGAGATAATGAGGTCTAGATGTGACAAGAAGTGAGATAATAAGGTTTAGATGTGACAAGAATGAGATAATAAGGTCTAGATGTGATTAGAAGTGAGATAATAAGGTTTAGATGTGACAAGAAGTGAGATAATAAGGTTTAGATGTGACAAGAAGTGAGATAATGAGGTCTAGATGTGAAAAGAAGTGAGATAATTAGATCTAGATAAGAAAATAAGTGAGATAATGAAGTCTTGATGTGACAAGAGGAGAGATAATGAGGTTTGGACGCGACAAAAAGTGAGATAATAAGGTTTAGATGTGACAAGAAGTGAGATAACGAGGTCTAGATGTGACAAGAAGTGAGATAATGAGGTCTAGATGTGACTATAAGTTAGATAATGAGGTTTAGTTGTGACAAGAAAATGAGGTTTAGATGTGACAGGAAGTGAGATAATGATGTATAGATGCGGCAAGAAGTGAGATAATGAGGTCTAGATGTGACTAGTAGTGAGATAATAAGAGCATGATGTGACTGGTTGTGAGATAATAAGAGCAAGATTTGACTAGTAGTGAGATAATAAGAGCAAGATGTGACGAGTAGTGAGATAATAAGAGCAAGATGTAACTAGTAGTGAGATAATAAGAGCAAGATGTAACTAGTAGTGAGATAATAAGAGCAAGATGTAACTAGTAGTGAGATAATAAGAGCAAGATGTGAATGGTAGTGAGATAATAAGAGCAAGATGTGACTAGTAGTGAGATAATAAGAGCAAGATGTGAATGGTAGTGAGATAATAAGAGCAAGATGTGAATAGTAGTGAGATAATAAGAGCAAGATGTGACTAGTAGTGAGATAATAAGAGCAAGATGTGAATAGTAGTGAGATAATAAGAGCAAGATGTGACGAGTAGTGAAGTAATGAATTTACAAAAATGGATAGTTGTAAAACTTGACATTAAAAATAATAACAATAATTAAAGTACCCATCCAACCGCGTAGGGAGTGCCGCCTCTATGCCTGCAACTGCGACTACTGTCTTGATATGGGAATCCACCGATAACCTGCCATCACCTCAGGATCCACACACAGAGGTCTATGTGTTTCAGTGATAGTGCAATGATTGATGATTTTTGGCAAATTAAAACGTCAGAGAAGTGGCTAAAAAAAAATATGTGGCAATCGTAGAATTACGGTGCCCAGC
The DNA here is from genome assembly GCA_032433765.1 of Megaustenia siamemsis. Lineage (NCBI taxonomy): Eukaryota > Metazoa > Mollusca > Gastropoda > Stylommatophora > Ariophantidae > Megaustenia > Megaustenia siamemsis. Next base: position 67,478,909 of record JAVIAB010000041.1, on the reverse strand, counting down.
ATGAGGATTTGCAACATTGACAACATGACTGGTTGCACAGAGCGCAAATAGCGTCACTTTTTGTGACAAAGTCACGAAGTATGTTATGGAAAATCAAGCAGGTACACTCCTGGATGGCTCTCACCCGTGAGTGCATTGACGTGGGTGCACTGCCTGGGGCACGCCGGGGTTCATGATAACGAAACCGAGGCTAGACCTGCTGGTGGTGCTAGCAATGAAAGCGGCTTGTCTCCGCACAATGAAGACATTGACAAATCTGCTCCTAATGCCGTTAGGGCGCCAGAAGGAGACACAAGGATGTGAATATTAATAGCATAATGCGATTATGGATGTGCACTAGATCGGGTCGATCCTGTGTGTCTAGTAGTTAAGGAAGGCGTGTTTACTTACAACAACTAATTGGAGTCTTCTTCTACATTTCAGCTCCATGTGGAGCATATGTCTTCAACAAACACTTTCCAAGTCGTTCTGTTTCTTGCCATTCTTTCAAGATCATTCCATGTCTTCCCCATCATCTTCATCTCTTCTTCCATCTGTCTTTTCCAAGAATTCCTTGGTCTTCCTCTTTGTCTTTTTCCCTGGGGATTCTAAAAAAGGACCTGTTTTATAATACTGTCCGTTAACTTCTGCAGTGTGTGTCCTATCCAGCGCCATTGTCCTCGTTGTATCTCTTTCATCATCATCATCATCATCATCATCATCATCATCATCATCATCATCGAGTTCCGTCTCCGCAACGAAGGTTGGCTTCTCTGGAGCGCCATTCTGCTCTATCTCTTGCTTTGATGGTGCAGGTTGTCATAGGCTGATTTGTCCATCTTTTACTCGTCCATGTTAGTCTGTGTCTGCCTCTGCCTCTTTTACCTTGTATTTTCCCCTCCAGGATTACTTTTAGTAGGCTGTTGTGTCTTTTAACATGACCCAAAAATCGCATTTGTCTTGTTTGAATTGTAATTAGTAGTTCTCTTTTCATTTTTATTTGTTTTAAGACTTCATCCTTTGTTTTCTTTTCCTTCCATCCAATTCTACCTATTCTTCTATATATCCACATTTCAAAGGCTTCAATTCTCTGTTCTGTTTTCTTTCATTCTAGAAAGATGTATGTTCTTCATGACATTATAATTACTTTTTTGCAATTCCTATTCATTTGTTATTTCAGTTGTACATTTTTCATCACTGGTTATAGTATGTCCGAGGTAGTTGTAGTTCTGAACTGTCTCCAGGTCTATTCCTTCAATTTTGATATCCACTTGTGGGTTTTCAGTATTTTCTTTGTTTATGATCATATTTTTAGTTTTTTTTTATATTCATATCTAGTCCATATTTTTTGCTTGTCATGTTTATTTCATTAAGTAATTGTTGTAGATCTTTAGGATTTTCTGCTAGTAGTACAGTATCGTCAGCATATCTTAGGTTATTGATTATTGTATCTCTTTATCCACTGGTATTTGACTGGTACATTTCCATAATTCTATGTTACAGATTTTGTCCTGCCATTTCCATCCTTTTATTCCGCGTAAGTATCCATTTATGAAAGTCTGTATCTTCATGATTGTCATTTTTGTTGTTCTCCATGTTTCACAGCCATATAATAATACTGCCTTAACATTGGAGTTGAACATTTTTATTTTAGCATTTAACCTAATTTTTGGGACTTCCATATGTTTCCCAGTGCAACAAATGCTCCTCTTGCTTTTGATATCCTTGTTTTTGGTAACATTTTCTGTTCCTCCCTCTTTGTCTATATTACTGTCCTAATTCCGTAAGAGCGCCAGAAGAAGACAGGTGGGACATGGATGTGAATATTAATAGACAGATGGGATTATAGATGCGCACGAGATCAGGTCGACCGTGTGTGTTTAGTAGTTAAGGAAAGCGTGTTTACTGTCAACATCTGACTGGGGTAATCAATCTATAAACTCTTCCACAGATGCTGGGAATTATGGTGAAGTGGATGTGGGGATGTTTCGATTGCAATAAAGATGATTATATGGATGAGTATTAAGACAAGATAAGAAGGATAAATAATGTGTAGAAGCTGAATGCATGGATCAGTATAAAGACAAGATAAGGATAAGTAATATGTAGTCTATTTCTTTAGCGATTTAGCATCTTCAGATAATGTTGTTCCCAGCTATTTACATTTTGTTACTTATTTTATAGCTTGATGTTCTATAGCTACCCCACCTCTTCGCGGTGTCTCTATTAATAAAATAACTTGTCTGGCTAAAATAGATTATAGATCGAGAAGGAAGGCTGCGCGGTACCCTGAACACCCTAGTTAATGACGAATGGATTGAGTTGAAAGGCGCAAATATTGCAGTTTATTGTAAATAGCAATACAACGCACCTACGCCTGCTAACGTCCATTTAAGGGCGGACGATAAAGGGGAGTAGTTGACGGGTGAACCCGGCAGAAGAGGATTTCACAGAAAAGGGTAAACTTACACACTGGTAGAAAATGACAAAATATTTAATAGAATATGACACAAATGTCACAGAACATGACAAAATATTTAACAGAACAGGACAAAATATATCACAGAGCATGACAAACCTATTTTTAAAAAACAATACAAAGTTTATCATAGAACAAGATAAAATATGTCAGAAAAAAAAGAATATATATTTTTTTTTCGTTCGCCAGTTTTTACCTCTGACGAAGTCCCTAGAGACTGGGAACTGAATTTTGCGTGTTAATCCATTTTTCCCCTGGCAGCCGTGTGCACAGAGGTCCCTCGCCGTACAGGCAGATAACTCCGACCTCGGAGGTACTCATATTTCTTCCGTCGATAAGTAATTGACGTTTCAAGCCGGGCATCGTTGCTGAGTCCAGGGATGGTTGCCGCAGAGAGAAATCATAAATAAAAATCCCAACCGGGGTGTAGCCGGGATTTGAACCCACAACCTCCCTGTCTCGAGGCCGGCGTCTTGCCTCGAGACCAACCAGTCCCCACCATATATACATATATATATATATACATATATATATATATATATATATATATATATATATATATATATATATATATATATATATATAATAGAATAAGACAAAAATTATTCTAAAGCAAGACAAAACATATAAAAGAAGTAGATGTAAAAGGTTCCCTTCGCGCCTTGCTAGGCGTATGGGGAACAGGATGTTAGTTACCATATTTTTCCATAACCACGACACATTTTTGGGTGATGTGGTCGGTATCACGCCAGGCCGCGTTTACTTCCCGGATAAATCTCTGGTACCCATTTTTTTTAAAGTTCCGTGAACCTCGGAACCTTGTCGATTCGGGGGAAAAAAAATCCGCTACTTCTGAGAATCGAACCCGAACCCTTCTGATCAGGGAGCGAGCACACTAACCACTCAGCCACCGAGGCTTCTAAACATATCACAGAACAAGACAAAATCGGATCTTTTAAATAACAAGACAAAATCGGATCTATTAAGGAGCTAGACCAAATAAGATTATAAAGGAACAAGACAAAATCGGATCTATTAAGGAGCTAGACCAAATAAGATTATAAAGGAACAAGACAAAATCGGATCTTTTAAGGAACAAGACAAAATCAGATCTATTAAGGAACAAGACAAAATTGGATCTATTAAGGAACAAGACAAAATCGGATCTATTAAGGAACAAGATAAAAATCGGATCTATTAAGGAGCAAGATAAAACATACCCAAAAAATACAAAATCTATTTTACTGGTGGTTAAAGACAACATCGAGTATACATGCACCGGCCGTACCAGACATTTTATGTCAATGTAATTAACTTAGAAAACATTGAGCATAACAAAAAAATGTTTAGTTTAAACTAAACAAAAACTAAATAATTCAGCTGCATCATTCACTGCTCTTTTGCTACCGATCCTACATCTTCTACAACGATCATGATTCATTAAAGGGGTTGGGGTTCCGGGTTCTCTGTTGAATTTTGCTATCTGTTTCAGTGTGTCAGCTCAATCATAAACATGTGATTTACACATATAATATATGTGTCCAGATGAAGCGCTCTCTCTCTCTCTCACACGTTCACCCGATGACTATTAAAGGAAATAATGTATCTCTTCGTCATCCGTCCTTAAAATGACGTTTACTGGGCGCAGGTGCGTTGTATAGAGATTTGCAGTAGAACAGTGATATGTCTTAAGGCCCAACACATCCGACTTCAGCACGGTATCTTTGTGTGCCGGGTTGTCTTTCCTCTTTGATTCCTACCAGCTTGGCAAGACTAGATTTGTTAGTCTGTTTCTAGCGGCACCATGAAGAGGTGAAGTAGGGTCTGGATGGTTCTAATTCACAATTTCTGGAGCAAGCTATCAGCTATGAGTCGCTGACAGTTTCCAGTCCTGTTGCTGTCAAGGGCCTTGCCTCCGTTGAAGTGCTAATCTTATAGTCTTCGTTTAGGAACTTGAAGATGGTCAATGTTCTTCTTTGATGTTATTGCCTTACTAACATTGTGGATCAGGTACCCATTTTTAGAGATGTGTCTACTTTGTGGTGAGCGCCTAAACCGAATGTGTCGAAAGTAAACACAGGTACGTCTTACGGCGCTAGTGCCGATATTTTTCAATAACCACCGCCGTTTGTATGGGCGTTGTGGTCAGTATCACGTCAGTTCGCATCGGTTTCACAGAAAAACAAAACACTGGTAACAATATAAAATCCTAAATCCTCCTAAATAGTAAAAAAAAAAGTAAAGTACCACCGTCACGCCAAGTGGCGTATATGATGTTAGTGACCATAAATTTTACAGACCTTCGGCACATGATTTTTGGAGTAATGTGGTCGGTATTACGCCCGTGCCGCTTCACTTTCCCAGAAATAAATCCGGTACCCATTAAAGGCTGGGTGAACCCGGAAGCCGTCGGTTGGGATCGAACCCTACCCCTTGTCCTTTGTAGTCCAGTTCACTAACCACTGAGCTATCGCGGCTAAATCCTCCTAAATGAGGGAGGATAAATGGTCTAGAAGTATGACGTCAGCTTCTGGACAGGAAAGTCCTGGGTTCGATACCCACCACAAGCGGTGGGAGTTTTTCCAAAGTCAAATTCGTGAGGTTTTTTTTTCGTGGCTGTAACCTTCTCTGTTTTCTGGGTAGTGGGTTCCAATATGTAGCCCTCTCTGGGTTATGAGATACAATGTCTAGCCCTCTCTGGGTTATGAGATACAATGTCTAGCCCTCTCTGGGTAGTGAGATACAATGTCTATTCTTCTCTAGGTGGTGAGATACAATGTCTAGTCCTCTCTGGGTAGTGAGATACAATGTCTAGCCCTCTCTGGGTAGTGAGTTCCAATATGTAGCCCTCTCTGGGTAGTGAGACACAATGTCAAACCCTCTCTGGGTAGTGAGTTCCAATGTCTAGCCTTCTCTAGGTAGTGAGATCCAATGTCTAGCTCTCTCTAGGTAGTGAGATACGATGTCTAGTCCTCTCTGAGTAGTGAGATACAATGTCAAGCGTTCTATGGGTAGTGAGATACAATGTCTAGCCTTCTCTAGGTAGTGAGATACAATGTCTAGCCTTCTCTAGGTAGTGAGATACAATGTCTAGCCTTCTCTGGGTAGTGAGATACAATGTCTAGCCTTCTCTGGGTAGTGAGATCCTATGTCTAGCCCTATCTGGGTAGTGAGATACAATGTCTAGTCTTCTCTGGGTAGTGAGATACAATGTCTAGTCTTCTCTGGGTAGTGAGATACAATGTCTAGTCTTCTCTGGGTAGTGAGATACAATGTCTAGTCTTCTCTGGGTAGTGAGATACAATGTCTAGCCTTCTCTGGGCAGTGAGATACAATGTTTAGTCTTCCCTGGGTAGTGAGATACAATGTCTAGCCTTCTCTTGGTAGTGAGATACAATGTCTAGTCCTCTCTGGGTAGAGAGATCAAAGTCTAGTCCTCTCTGGGTAGAGAGATCAAAGTCTAGTCCTCTCTGGGTAGAGAGATCCAATGTCTAACCCTCTCGGATAACGGCTAAAAACAGGAGGTCCCGTGAACATTCTGCGCACGTTAAAGAACCCATGGCAGTCGGATATGGAAAAGTGTAGACCAAAAATGGCCGCTTTCTTGGCAAAATTCATGGGGAAAAAATATACCCAAAACCGACGACAGGGGGCTTGTTGATCTCAAGGCAAGATGGCGGCCTCGAGACTGAGAGGTTGTGAGTTCAATTCCCGGCTCACCAGTTGGCATTTGTTATTTGCCAGTACTGAGAGAATCCCTCTATAATAATATTCGTTTATTATTTGTCTTCAGGACTGAGAACATGGGAGAGCTGCGAAAGCTCAGTGGTTAGTGAACTGGACTACAAAGGACGAGAGGTAGGGTTCGATCCCAACCGACGGCTTCCGGTTCACCCAGCCTTTAATGGGTATCTGATATTTTTCTGGGAAAGTAAAGCGGCACGGGCGTAATACCGACCACATTACCCCAAAAACCATGTGCCGAAGGTCTGTAAAATGTATGGTCACTAACACCATATTCCCTATACGCCACTTGGTGTGACGGGCGTACTTTACTCACTGAGAACATGGGTCCCTCTTGCCCCACCTCCAAGTCCGGTGTAACGCCAATCACTGTCATGACAGAGAACTATCATATAATTACTGACTTGTTTAATGACTGAATAGTCTGGCCTGTGTCCAAAGTTCTTAACACACAAAGGGTATATGTGATCTAAGCTGATTAACAAGCGGCAGATGTGAATTTTCAGTCGTTTGAATATTTGATATCCTACAACCGTTGTTGGCTTGGGCGTTGTCAACTTCTTAGCGAAGTACTGTCGAGGACTGGGTGGTCTAGATGAAAGGCGGAGGTCTATTGATAAGAAGATCCCGAGTTCAAATAACGTTATAGGCGGTGAGGTGTTTTTTTGTTTCGTCCTGGCTTTACCCTTCCGCGGTCTTTGAGTAATGAGATCTTATGGCTAGCTCTTTCTTTCAATGAGGACACAAAACCGAAGTTTTCGTGTGCAAACAGCTGGGATGACAAGAAAACGAAGTTTTCGTGTGCACACAGCTGGGATAACGACAAGAAAACGAAGTTTTCGTGTGCACACAGCTGGGATGACGACAAGAAACCGAAGTTTTCGTGTGCACACAGCTGGGATAACGACAAGAAACCGAAGTTTCCGTATGCAAACAGCTGGGATGACAAGAAACCGAAGTTTCCGTTTGCAAACAGCTGGGATAATGACAAGAAAACGAAGTTTCCGTTTGCAAACAGCTGGGATAATGACAAGAAACCGAAGTTTCCGTATGCAAACAGCTGGGATGACAAGAAACCGAAGTTTCCGTTTGCAAACAGCTGGGATAATGACAAGAAAACGAAGTTTCCGTTTGCAAACAGCTGGGATAATGACAAGAAAACGAAGTTTCCGTTTGCAAACAGCTGGGATAATGACAAGAAACCGAAGTTTCCGTTTGCAAACAGCTGGGATAATGACAAGAAACCGAAGTTTCCGTTTGCAAACAGCTGGGATAATGACAAGAAAACGAAGTTTCCGTTTGCAAACAGCTGGGATGACAAGAAACCGAAGTTTCCGTTTGCAAACAGCTGGGATAATGACAAGAAAACGAAGTTTCCGTTTGCAAACAGCTGGGATAATGACAAGAAACCGAAGTTTCCGTTTGCAAACAGCTGGGATAATGACAAGAAACCGAAGTTTCCGTTTGCAAACAGCTGGGATAATGACAAGAAACCGAAGTTTCCGTGTGCATACACCTGCGCACGAGAACCCCTTTACGGCCAAAAGTCGAGAGAAAGAGAGGACCATATACGGCCAGTGCTAGAGCCAGAAAGGGTAGATAATACGTTACAGATCTGCTCACGTAGAAGACGGATGTGTTGGACAGAAAGGCGCAGATATCGCTGCTTGACGTAAGCTAGCAACATGGCGTACTCACTCCCACTTAATGGGTGGACGGTAAAAAAAAGGAAGGGATAAAATTAAACAAACAAAAAACACGGGGCACAATAATTTCGTCCTGTGAATGTTTTCTTGCTTATATTACAGCGTAGATGTTATAAACAGAAGTCATGAATGTAGCCACAAATATACAGAACATCAACATAACTATAGAAGGCAGGCAACTAAAACAAGTAGAGGAATTCAAATAACTAGGAAGTTTAATAACAAACGATAATTCTCAAACAGCAGAGATAGAATCAAGATGCAACAAAGCTTGTCAAATCATTGGACAGTTATACCACTATTGTCCAACAAGGAAATGACTCTGGGGGTAAAACAGGCACTCTACAATACAATCTTCATCCCAACGTTGTGCTACCAATGCCAGACCTGGACCCTAGATGCAAGAACAATACGAAAAATAACCTCTACAGAGATTAAATGTGTTAGACGAATGACAGGAAACAGTCTGAGAGATGAGATCATAAATGAAGAACTGAGAAAAAAGCTAGGAATAGCCCCCGCCATAGAATATATAAGGAAACAACAGATAAAATGGTTTGGCCACGTGACAAGGCAGAAAGATCAAAACACAACGAGCCTTCAACAAACGTTGTGAGAACACCAGACCCGAGGGTCGACCACGAAAAAGATGGATCAATGGAATATTAGAAGCACTAGGAAACATAACAGCAGCAGAGGCGAACGGAAGAGCAAAAGACCGCACTTTTATATCTCCCCTCGACGCTGAAAGGCAAATGAGGAAGGAAAGAAGAAGAGGATGTTATTATTATTATTTTTTTTAATAGTAGTGAAAAGTTGAAATACTTAGTTACAACTGGCGAAATAAAAGGAAAGCGAGATCGCGGACGACAAAGAGAAAAAATACTGGATAGCTCGGTGTCATGGCATGGAAAACGGTAAAGAACAGAATTGATACGAAGCACTGTATATAGAAGATTATTGAAGGACATGATCGCCTACGCCAACCAGTATGGCACATGATGATGAAGGGTGAAAACTATATCGATTATGTAATACCGTTCCCGTGAAACTCGCCAAGATTGTCCAGCGAGCTAAGACACTTTTCAAGTATTAGTTGTCTTTCAACAGCGAGAGAGGATTGATTAACATCTGTCGTAATTTGTACACATTAACTCAGGAAGTAATACAAACAAAAGTTGTTAGAATAGGGGCATCTGGCTACTCGTTTAAATATCAATCACTGGCAGACCCACGAGACTCGATCAGAGTTAGAAAGAAGTTATGTTGTGTTTTCTTATGCTAATATCTTCATGGTTGCGCTCCAGCTATATCCACAGGTACCCGGATCTTCTCGATCGATGTTCATCGGCACGCAATGACTAATTGTTCCAGTTAGGTGTCGGTCGACCATTCTTTTTAAACATCCAAAATATCATTCCTCTGTTCTGATAACACCGATCTTCACTTCCCGTTCTCCTAGTCTAGATAACGACGTGACTTCACTTCTTTCACAGTCTCTGATTCTACCCATCTCTCTGGCGCAGTTAATGATGTCAGAGCTATCCATTGGCTGTCCATCTGCTAATCTCGCTGACCCAGCCAATCATCTGATCTTTCGTTGCCTTCAACTGCGAGCTGCCCGACTCGGAACAAATACGAAAACAACACTGCAGATATTTGTACAGACTCCAGTCATTGCCTGCGGATGAAACCCGGCTGGCCCTATCGAATCAAGTCACTCAAGACGCAGAAAAAAAAGTGTAAATCTTGTGACTCTAACCAGACCAAAATGTGATATGGTTATTCCAACCACACAAAAATCCCATGATCTCCATCGTCATACTACAGGTCGTCATTGCATAGGCGCCCTACTGCATCTACATGAATCATTCTGCCACTGAAGCGAGCAGTAAATGTCCAAGTACTCCGTTGATGGCGCACTACAAAACCATCTGTGTATATCAGAGCGTTATTGTCACTGGAATGTTCACAAATGAGGGCACTAACCTTTGCATTAACCACATACAGGTTATGTTGTCTGCATCCTCTGTCTAGTGTAGTCTGACCTTCCAGCTGAGATCACGACCTACCTCTATATGTCAACAAATAAACTAAACTCCTTCCGCGAACTAAATTGCCGGTACTGTAGCGCAGAGGCGTAGTGTGACTTGTCAGCGCCCGGGGTAATGCAAGTATCCTATCTACCTACTTAAATAAGTATCTAACTGCCTATCTACCTACCTACCTGCCTATCTACCCTCCTACCTACATATCTATATATTGTCCTTTCGAGCCGATGACGACACATATAGTACAGAAACTCTAGACTCTCCACATCCGGTAGATATTTGCTATCAAGTATCTGACCTCTCACAGAAGCCGCGTTCTATTTCGCCACACGTCCCCGTACTGTGCGAGCCTCTCAATATCGACAGGGGGCTGATGCCTGCTGTTGTTACTTCTCGTTGTTATATTCTGTTAAGTGTTTATCTAGGTAGTAGCCCCTCTTTTGTTACCCTCTGGTTCCCATTAGAGGGCTTGTTTTGAGATTATCTTCTATTTTATCATTGCATGGCCAACATATGAAACCTTTCTTCTTTTGATTATATATAGTTGATATTTTAGATCCTTCGTCATTTCTCTTATTTCTGCACTAATCTTGAATTCATTCCGTGGTATAGGAAGGTAAAGTTTTTTATTTATTATTCCATTTTTTTTTAAAATCAAAACGTTGTGACCAGAGTATATCACCCCTCATGATACGTCACTGCTACAATAAGAACGTAGAAATAGTGTAGCACCCTGTAAATCTATACTGTCCCCAATCTAACGGAATAATAATAATAATCTTCCGATAACATCTGTTACTACACTGTCCCAAATCTAATAGACTTGCGACAACACCTGTTACTACACTCTCCCTATCCTAACAGACTTGAGATAACACCTGTTACTACACTCACCCTATCCTAACAGACATGAGATAACACCTGTTACTACACTATCCCTATGCTAACAGACTTGAGATAACACCTGTTACTACACTCTCCCTATGCTAACAGACTTGAGATAACACCTGTTACTACACTCTCCCTATCCTAACAGACTTGAGATAACACCTGTTACTAAACTCTCCCTATCCTAACAGACTTGAGATAACACCTGTTACTACACTATCCCTATGCTAACAGACTTGAGATAACACCTGTTACTACACTCTCCCTATCCTAACAGACTTGAGATAACACCTGTTACTACAATCTCCCTATCCTAACAGACTTGAGATAACACCTGTTACTACAATCTCCCTATCCTAACAGACTTGAGATAACACCTGTTACTACAATCTCCCTATCCTAACAGACTTGAGATAACACCTGTTACTACAATCTCCCTATCCTAACAGACTTTAGATAACACCTGTTTTTACACTCTCCCTAACATAACAGACTTGAGATAACACCTGTTACAACACTCTCCCTTGCGATGCCTCTGCCTAACACATCCAGCCATTAATAACACAACTGTTTGGCACTGACACTTTAGTTGTTTTGCTAATTTGCGTCTTTCCAGAAATATAAAATGCAAAATGTCTCTTCAATTAAACATTTGAGTTGATTAGAAGAAACATCATCTTCATATTTCAACACTTTTGTGGTTAAAATTGTAATATTCCAAACTAGAAACTCTCACATTTACTCATTCTAGATCGTTTTGTTAACAAACATTACTCTTCTAAAACACCACTCAAACATAAATATTGACTTCAGCTAAACAATTGTATGTTTTGTGTGTGGTGTCACAAATTTAAACCACTTCCATAAAATATCTATTTTAAAAATGAGTGGCATGTACCTGACTCCGAATCATCAATTATATGAATTCTGCAACATTTCCAAAGTTATATCTAAAATGTCACTTTTATATTAAACCAAGCAGCTGTGAACACACTCTTCTAACTAGAAGAACAATAAACATATGTGTTGGTGGCGTGGGATGTGAAGAGCAACCACGTGACAAGGGTTAAAAGGTCATGTCTTTTGCAAAAGTTTGCAAAGTGGGATAGAAATAAATACGACTGGCTGTGGTAGGTCAGAAGAAAGGAAAAGAAAAATAAATAAAAAATTGTATTGTTAAAGCCTTATTTAAATAATGGACGATTTGAACAACCGACTCAATAGGCCTTCAGCAGGAACAAGTAAACCACACACACACCAGCTGATAAGGATTAAGTGGTCAAGTATTTTGAAAAGTAGGATAGAAATAAATACGTCTGACTGTGGTAGAGCTGATGAAAAGCAGAACAGAAAAAAAAAAAACGTAAGTGTTAATGATGTAGGTAAAGATTTGCTTTTATTAAGTACGACACAAAACGCTCCGACGTGGTGGCCTAATAATAGACTTCGTTCTGACATAAAGAATGTGCCTATGGATTGGGCAAGAAATGTGACTTACAATGCTAATCTCAAACAGCCATTCACGGATAAACATTTAGACTACGCCAGGAATTCCTTATATCGTATCTGCAACAGTCCAGGCATGTTCTTGTCTTGTTGCGTCGAGATAATACCTCTACTCCATCCTGATCTACCTTCTGATGTCTAGACCAGTGATGGTCAAAAAGCGACCCGTGGGCTAGATCTGGCCCGCCAGTCTATTTTACTTGGCCCTTGAAGCGCCCATAGAAAGTACTATATTGAATAGCGAAAAATAAAAACAAATGTTGTAGTCGGTTAATATATGTGTGTGTGCATGCGTGCGTCCGTGCGTGTGTAATTTTGAAGGGAAAAAATAATAAATTGTCTGGTTACAAATTATCAATTATATCATCAAAGTGCAAGCATTATTTAAATAATTACTAAATCACGTCATGTCATTTTTGATAATACTCAAGTTTTAAGCTTGGCCCTATGGCCTTGACTATAATCCGGCCCGTGGTCAACTTGGCTACCACTGGTCTAGACAATGGCATGCGACTGGATTAGGGCGGACTAAAGTAAAGATAAAGTACGAGACTTGAATCGGCGTCTTAGCATTCGAGTTTTCACCCGTATGTGCTCGGCCGCCTATCGTGTGTCGTTTCAACTCACGATGCGAGACGACATTCCTCACCTTCCCAGAGTAATACTCCGGTACTCATTTCTGCCAGCGGGTGGATCGACCGTATGATTTAGTTTTCCAACCACGAGTACAACTCACGCTGCTTCCTGCGGGAACCGAGCACGGGTTGTCCAAACTGCGGTAGACTAGTCGGCTCCCGCTGCTTCCTGCGGGAACCGAGCACGGGTTGTCCAAACGGCGGTAGACTAGTCGGCTCCCGCTGCTTCCAGCGGGAACCAAGCACGGGTTGTCCAAACTGCGGTAGACTAGTCGGCTCCCGCTGCTTCCAGCGGGAACCGAGCACGGGTTGTCCAAACTGCGGTAGACTAGTCGGCTCCCGCTGCTTCCTGCGGGAACCGAGCACGGGTTGTCCGAACGGCGGTAGACTAGTCGGCTCCCGCTGCTTCCTGCGGGAACCGAGCACGGGTTGTCCAAACGGCGGTAGACTAGTCGGCTCCCGCTGCTTCCAGCGGGAACCGAGCACGGGTTGTCCGAACGGCGGTAGACTAGTCGGATAGTATTCCAAACTAGGCTATCGAGCCCCCCACCCCCTGGATGGATCTAAAGTTAATCAAATTACTGAGGTCCGCTCCAAACTTTGGAATGTTACGTGATGACGCTCCAATCTCTTTCACGGTGGTCTGCCATATTCGTCTTTCGTGTCCTGAATATGCCTCATGTGTACCACACACTTTGCTGTTTTCGCTTTCTGTGCCGTTGATCATTTCTGATTCTTTCGCCCTATCCACCGTCACAGACTTTTTTACATGCGGGTTGGACATGCCCGGCGCCATTGTTATCGAACTATGTGTTTGCCTGTCGAACTATGTGTTTGCCTGTCGAACTATGTGTTTACCTGTCGAACTATGTGTTTGCCTGTCGAACTATGTGTTTGACTGTCGAACTATGTGTTTGCCTGTCGAACTATGTTTTTGCCTGTCGAACTATGTGTTTGACTGTCGAACTATGTGTTTGACTGTCGAACTATGTGTTTGACTGTCGAACTATGTGTTTGCCTGTCGAACTATGTGTTTGCCTGTCGAACTATGTGTTTGCCTGTCGAACTATGTGTTTGACTGTCGAACAGCGAATACACGACACAAAGAAGAATAAATCATATTCGCTCAATGGTAACTAACTTTTGATGTGGAGTTGGCCCCCAATGATGATTCTCCAAACAAAGTTTCAAGTCTCCGCCCATGAAAGATCACTTTTCGCAAACCGTCAAGTTTAGCTGTGGTCTAGACTCTAGACTTTCAACTACTACACTTCAACTGCATAGCACGAGCCGCCGTATTAATCTTACACCGTCACGGTAAAAGAACGCCCTCACCACCCCCTTACTTCGCGTGTAATGTGGTGTGTAGAGAGATACGTCTTTCGCGCATTATAGAAGTGGATGAAGGAAGGAATCAACACCATTGGAACGATGTAAGGATGGGGGTTCGTGGCTGGAATATATGAATAACCTCTTGCAATGTTCCGGGATTTTAAAAGTCTTTCTGGCTATCGGGTTTCCTTGAGGAGCACATTTTCAACATATGCGGACCTGCTGCTTCATGTTGCTATAAATACTTACCTGCATACCTACCTGTCTTCTTAATGTCAATACATTTACGTGTTTGTGTGTGTACCTAATTAATGTCAATAGATAAATATGTGTGTGTGTGTGTGTGTGTGTGTGTGTGCCTTCTTCATGTCTTTATATATGAAAATGAGTTACGAGAAATGTTAAACATTATAGTGAAAGAAAGCAAAAATAAAGGACTCAGCCTTAATAGCAAAAAGACAGAGGTAATGGTAACAACAAGGAAAAAGACATCACCACAGTGCACAATAAAGACAAGTGGAACAATATTAAAACAGGTAAATGAATTTAAATATTTGGGAACTTTGTTAGCCTCAAAAGGTAGAAGTATAACAGAGGTGAGATGCAGAGTGGCTCAGGCAAAAGCAGCTTTCCAAAAACCGAGGAAGATACTATGTAATCCATTTTTGACAATAGAAACAAGAAAAGGAGTTCTTAAATGTTATGTAGAGCCAGTCTTAACATATGGATGTGAATCATGGACAATAAGACAACATGCAAGAAAATCACTAGAGAATGTAGAAATGTGGTTTTACAGAAGATTGTTGAGAATACCACAGACACCTAAGAAGAGTAATGAAAACGTCCTAGAAAAGGCCAATGCAAAAAGAGAGCTAATTTTCAATATTAGGAAGAAACAATCATCATTTTTTGGCCATGTAATGAGACGGCAAGAGCTGGAATATATTGTAACAACTGGGAAAATTGAGGGACGAAGAGATAGAGAAAAGCAAAGAGAAAAGATACCAGACAGCTTAAGAGAATGGCTTGGCAGAAGGTCAACAACAGAAATGATAAATAACTGTGGAGATCGAAAGTTGTGGAGAGACATGATCACCTATGCCAGCATACACTGTAGTTGATGATGAAGATGATGTGTGTGTGTGTGTGTGTGCGCACACAAATTCTCTCCTTTATCTCAGACTGGCATAGTGGTCATGAGTGTCTTGTTGGGTAATAACAAAGTCCCTCCATTTCACGCCATCCATGCTCACCCTTCCCATGATGCCCCAGATCTGATTAACTCTATTCAACTGCCCTCCACTTGTCCCTGACTGTCTCTTTCTCAGCTTCTCTCTGTAGTCCACTGTATTGAAAATCCTTCAGACTGTACCCTATGAGTACACGGCATATCTATCTCTATCTCCTCCCTATTATCACTGTGCATTCATCTTCTCTTGGTTATCCTTTTATAGCAATCCTTGGTTACTGAATACCGAAACCCTTGGGCCCATCTGATATGTCTCCTTATGTGAAACATAAAACACCAGAACTTAAGGAAAATATAACAGGAATCATGAAAAAAGGCACCCAATCAGACATAGAAAGAAAACACGTAGTTGAAAAATACATACACGATAACTACCCACAGGACTCATGGGCCCACATATACACAGATGGCTCTGCTACAAATGCCACCAGAAATGGAGGGGGAGATATGTTCTTGACGCTGAATAATCAGGACGAGATCACCAAGTCAATAGCTACTGGACAATTCTGAAAAACTTTAAAGCAGAAACTGAGGCCATCATAGATGCTGCAACACTGGCTACTCAACACAAAAATAACATGCACAATAAATTGGTGATTCCGACTGATGCACTGTCAGTACTATCAGCTCTAAAAAGCCCCAAGAACAATGAACTAGATGACTTGAGAACAACCCTGGACCAACTATGCAATAACTTCGAGAGAGTAATCATTCAGTGGATACCATCACACTGTAATATACACAGGAACAAACGCGCAGACAAATTAGCTAAAGAGGGAGGGAGATTATCACAAGAGAACCATCCGCTCAGTTATGATGAAGCCAAATCCATCCTCAAAGGTCAGTACCATGAAAAATGGAAATGAGAACACCCAAAGCATAACGAGAGGGATGGATACCACCAACTATCAAGGAGGGATCATGTCATCATACTTCGCCTACGCACTGGCCACAATAGAATGAGAAATCACATGTTCACCAAATTCAAAATAGGTACAACCAGTCTATGCCACTGTACACTGGACATTATGACTACAAAACATGTTCTACAGGATTTCCCCCAGTACACAGACCTGAGAAGAGCAATGCGGTCCACACCCACCTACCTGGAAGAGAAACTAAATGGAACAATCGAATCACTTAAACAGACAGCTGACTTCATGAGAGAGTCTGGAATCCTACTCTGATTGAGTCTTCATCGCAGAGTGGGAGAGAGAGAGAATTATTTTCGCAAAAATATTCTGAAAATTTTCCTCAGACACATTGATGTGAAATAATCAGATTGATGTGAAATGATAATTTTCTTCAGACACATTGATGTGAAATAATCAGATTGTTGTGAAATGATAATTTTCCTCAGACACAATGATGTGAAATTTTCAGATTGAAGTGAAATGATCACATTTATGTGAAATGATCTTATTTATGTGTAGTGATGAGTCTGCTGTTTTCCAGCTTTCGATCCAAACAGACACACTGGAACTACATAGTTCCCATGTATCTTTTAGCTCCACTTCTGGTGTTTTTGAAAATTGTCAAATGCTACACTACACGAGTCTTCAAAGTTCCGAGAACACCAGACCCAAAGGTCGACCATGAAAAAGATAGACATTGGGATATTAGAAACACTAGAAAACACAAGAGCAGGAGGGCCTATAAACATATAAAAGATCACAAATTATACTCCCCTTCATGCTGAAAGGCAAAGGATGGGGAAAAAAAGAATGTTATTCTGGCTGTATTTATCATTCTGCTGGCGCACTTATCTGGTGTTATTATTCATCGCAAGTATGTGAATATGATATAGCTGATGTCTATGTGCTATTTGTAACTATGTAGCTATTTTGACTGATAATTTTTAAAGCATTATTTGGGTGAGTGTAAGGGTATAAATGTGTTTAATTATGTTATTTCAATATGGATATTAGCAGGCCTATCAGTATGTTGGATGTTGATCTTCATCAAAATTCATTGGCTATACCAGTCCTGTGTCAATAACCATTTGTATGTTGTATTCTCAATTACAATGTCTATAAATGTCTACACAATGACAAAGTCTAAGCATATATCTGTTGTCACAATAGCAAAATCTAAGCATATATCTGTCTTCACAATAGCAAAATCTAAGAATATATACATCTTCACAATGGCAAAATCTAAGCATATGTCTGTCTTCACAATAGCAAAATCTAAGAATATATACATCTTCACAATAGCAAAATCTAAGCATATGTCTGTTTTCACAATAGCAAAATCTAAGCATATATCTGTCTTCACAATAGCAAAATCTAAGCATATGTCTGTCTTCACAATAGCAAAATCTAAGCCTATGTCTGTCTTCACAATGACAAAATCTAAGCATATGTCTGTCTTCACAATAGCAAAATCTAAGCATATGTCTGTCTTCACAATAGCAAAATCTAAGCATATATATGTCTTCACAATAGCAAAATCTAAGCATATGTCTGTCTTCACAATAGCAAAATCTAAGCATATATCTGTCTTCCCAATGGCAAAATCTAAGCATATGTCTGTCTTCACAATGACAAAATCTAAGCATATGTCTGTCTTCACAATGGCAAAATCTAAGCATATGTCTGTCTTCACAATGACAAAATCTAAGCATATGTCTGTCTTCACAATAGCAAAATATAAGCATATGTCTGTCTTCCCAATGACAAAATCTAAGCATATGTCTGTCTTCACAATAGCAAAATCTAAGCATATGTCTGTCTTCACAATGGCAAAATCTAAGCATATATCTGTCATCGCAATAGCAAAATCTAAGCATATGTCTGTCTTTCCAATGGCAAAATCTAAGCATATATCTGTCTTCCCAATGGCAAAATCTAAGCATATGTCTGTCTTCACAATGACAAAATCTAAGCATATGTCTGTCTTCACAATGGCAAAATCTAAGCATATGTCTGTCTTCACAATGACAAAATCTAAGCATATGTCTGTCTTCACAATAGCAAAATATAAGCATATGTCTGTCTTCCCAATGACAAAATCTAAGCATATGTCTGTCTTCACAATAGCAAAATCTAAGCATATATCTGTCTTCACAATAGCAAAAGGGTGTCCGGTTAGCGCAATCGATAGGCGGTTGGCTTACCACGGCAACAGCCGGGGTTCGTAATCCTGGCGAGGACACCTGGGTTTTACTAATTCCCTAAAAATTAGTAGGAGCCGCGATAGCTGAGTGGTTAGTGAACTGGACTACTACGGACAAAGGGTAGGGTTCGATCCCAACCGACGGCTCCGGGTTCACCCAGCCTTAAATGGGTACCGGATTTTTTCTGGGAAAGTAAAAGCAGCACGGGCGTAATACCGACCACATTACCCCAAAAATCATGTGCTGAAGGTCTGTAAAATATAGGGTCACTAACACCATATTTCCCTATACGCCACTTGGCGTGACGGGGGGTACTTTTTTTTACTTACAATAGCAAAATCTAAGCATATGTCTGTCTTCACAATAGCAAAATCTAAGCATATATCTGTCTTCACAATAGCAAAATCTAAGCATATGTCTGTCTTCACAATGACAAAATCTAAGCATATGTCTGTCTTCCCAATGACAAAATCTAAGCATATGTCTGTCTTCACAATAGCAAAATCTAAGCATATGTCTGTCTTCCCAATGACAAAATCTAAGCATATGTCTGTCTTCACAATAGCAAAATCTAAGCATATGTCTGTCTTCACAATAGCAAAATCTAAGAATATATGCATCTTCACAATAGCAAAATCTAAGCATATGTCTGTCTTCACAATAGCAAAATCTAAGCATATATCTGTCTTCACAATAGCAAAATCTAAGCATATGTCTGTCTTCACAATAGCAAAATCTAAGCATATATCTGTCTTCACAATAGCAAAATCTAAGCATATGTCTGTCTTCACAATAGCAAAATCTAAGAATATATACATCTTCACAATAGCAAAATCTAAGCATATGTCTGTTTTCACAATAGCAAAATCTAAGCATATATCTGTCTTCACAATAGCAAAATCTAAGCATATGTCTGTCTTCACAATAGCAAAATCTAAGCATATGTCTGTCTTCACAATGACAAAATCTAAGCATATGTCTGTCTTCACAATAGCAAAATCTAAGCATATGTCTGTCTTCACAATAGCAAAATCTAAGCATATATATGTCTTCACAATAGCAAAATCTAAGCATATGTCTGTCTTCACAATAGCAAAATCTAAGCATATATCTGTCTTCACAATAGCAAAATCTAAGCATATGTCTGTCTTCCCAATGGCAAAATCTAAGCATATATCTGTCTTCCCATGGCAAAATCTAAGCATATGTCTGTCTTCACAATGACAAAATCTACGCATATGTCTGTCTTCACAATAGCAAAATATAAGCATATGTCTGTCTTCCCAATGACAAAATCTAAGCATATGTCTGTCTTCACAATAGCAAAATCTAAGCATATGTCTGTCTTCACAATGGCAAAATCTAAGCATATATCTGTCATCGCAATAGCAAATCTAAGCATATGTCTGTCTTTCCAATGGCAAAATCTAAGCATATATCTGTCTTCCCAATGCAAATCTAAGCATATGTCTGTCTTCACAATGACAAAATCTAAGCATATGTCTGTCTTCACAATGGCAAAATCTAAGCATATGTCTGTCTTCACAATGACAAAATCTAAGCATATGTCTGTCTTCACAATAGCAAAATATAAGCATATGTCTGTCTTCCCAATGACAAAATCTAAGCATATGTCTGTCTTCACAATAGCAAAATCTAAGCATATATCTGTCTTCACAATAGCAAAAGGGTGTCCGGTTAGCGCAATCGATAGGCGGTTGGCTTACCACGGCAACAGCCGGGGTTCGTAATCCTGGCGAGGACACCTGGGTTTTACTAATTCCCTAAAAATTAGTAGGAGCCGCGATAGCTCAGTGGTTAGTGAACTGGACTACTACGGACAAAGGGTAGGGTTCGATCCAACCGACGGCTCCGGGTTCACCCAGCCTTAAATGGGTACCGGATTTTTTCTGGGAAAGTAAAAGCAGCACGGACGTAATACCGACCACATTACCCCAAAAATCATGTGGTGAAGGTCTGTAAAATATAGGGTCACTAACACCATATTTCCCTATACGCCACTTGGCGTGACGGGGGTACTTTTTTTTTACTTACAATAGCAAAATCTAAGCATATGTCTGTCTTCACAATAGCAAAATCTAAGCATATATCTGTCTTCACAATAGCAAAATCTAAGCATATGTCTGTCTTCACAATAGCAAAATCTAAGCATATGTCTGTCTTCCCAATGACAAAATCTAAGCATATGTCTGTCTTCACAATAGCAAAATCTAAGCATATGTCTGTCTTCACAATAGCAAAATCTAAGCATATGTCTGTCTTCCCAATGACAAAATCTAAGCATATGTCTGTCTTCACAATAGCAAAATCTAAGCATATGTCTGTCTTCACAATAGCAAAATCTAAGAATATATGCATCTTCACAATAGCAAAATCTAAGCATATGTCTGTCTTCACAATAGCAAAATCTAAGCATATATCTGTCTTCACAATAGCAAAATCTAAGCATATGTCTGTCTTCACAATAGCAAAATCTAAGCATATATCTGTCTTCACAATAGCAAAATCTAAGCATATGTCTGTCTTCACAATAGCAAAATCTAAGAATATATACATCTTCACAATAGCAAAATCTAAGCATATGTCTGTTTTCACAATAGCAAAATCTAAGCATATATCTGTCTTCACAATAGCAAAATCTAAGCATATGTCTGTCTTCACAATAGCAAAATCTAAGCATATGTCTGTCTTCACAATGACAAAATCTAAGCATATGTCTGTCTTCACAATAGCAAAATCTAAGCATATGTCTGTCTTCACAATAGCAAAATCTAAGCATATATATGTCTTCACAATAGCAAAATCTAAGCATATGTCTGTCTTCACAATAGCAAAATCTAAGCATATATCTGTCATCACAATAGCAAAATCTAAGCATATGTCTGTCTTCCCAATGGCAAAATCTAAGCATATATCTGTCTTCCCAATGGCAAAATCTAAGCATATGTCTGTCTTCACAATGACAAAATCTACGCATATGTCTGTCTTCACAATGGCAAAATCTAAGCATATGTCTGTCTTCACAATGACAAAATCTAAGCATATGTCTGTCTTCACAATAGCAAAATATAAGCATATGTCTGTCTTCCCAATGACAAAATCTAAGCATATGTCTGTCTTCACAATAGCAAAATCTAAGCATATATCTGTCTTCACAATAGCAAAATCTAAGCATATGTCTGTCTTCACAATAGCAAAATCTAAGCATATGTCTGTTTTCACAATAGCAAAATCTAAGCATATATCTGTCTTCACAATAGCAAAATCTAAGCATATGTCTGTCTTCACAATGACAAAATCTAAGCATATGTCTGTCTTCACAATGACAAAATCTAAGCATATGTCTGTCTTCACAATAGCAAAATCTAAGCATATGTCTGTCTTCACAATAGCAAAATCTAAGCATATGTCTGTCTTCACAATGGTAAAATCTAAGCATATGTCTGTCTTCACAATGACAAAATCTAAGCATATGTCTGTCTTCACAATAGCAAAATATAAGCATATGTCTGTCTTCCCAATGACAAAATCTAAGCATATGTCTGTCTTCACAATAGCAAAATCTAAGCATATATCTGTCTTCACAATAGCAAAATCTAAGCATATGTCTGTTTTCACAATAGCAAAATCTAAGCATATATATGTCTTCACAATAGCAAAATCTAAGCATATGTCTGTCTTCACAATGACAAAATCTAAGCATATGTCTGTCTTCACAATGACAAAATCTAAGCATATGTCTGTCTTCACAATAGCAAAATCTAAGCATATGTCTGTCTTCACAATAGCAAAATCTAAGCATATGTCTGTCTTCACAATGGCAAAATCTAAGCATATGTCTGTCTTCACAATGACAAAATCTAAGCATATGTCTGTCTTCACAATAGCAAAATATAAGCATATGTCTGTCTTCCCAATGACAAAATCTAAGCATATGTCTGTCTTCACAATAGCAAAATCTAAGCATATATCTGTCTTCACAATAGCAAAATCTAAGCATATGTCTGTCTTCACAATAGCAAAATCTAAGCATATATCTGTCTTCACAATAGCAAAATCTAAGCATATGTCTGTCTTCACAATAGCAAAATCTAAGCATATGTCTGTCTTCCCAATGACAAAATCTAAGCATATGTCTGTCTTCACAATAGCAAAATCTAAGCATATGTCTGTCTTCACAATAGCAAAATCTAAGCATATGTCTGTCTTCCCAATGACAAAATCTAAGCATATGTCTGTCTTCACAATAGCAAAATCTAAGCATATGTCTGTCTTCACAATAGCAAAATCTAAGAATATATACATCTTCACAATAGCAAAATCTAAGCATATGTCTGTCTTCACAATAGCAAAATCTAAGCATATGTCTGTCTTCACAATAGCAAAATCTAAGCATATATGTCTTCACAATAGCAAAATCTAAGCATATGTCTGTCTTCACAATAGCAAAATCTAAGCATATGTCTGTCTTCACAATAGCAAAATCTAAGCATATATATGTCTTCACAATAGCAAAATCTAAGCATATGTCTGTCTTCACAATAGCAAAATCTAAGCATATATCTGTCTTCCCAATGACAAAATCTAAGCATATGTCTGTCTTCACAATAGCAAAATCTAAGCATATATCTGTCTTCACAATAGCAAAATCTAAGCATATGTCTGTCTTCACAATAGCAAAATCTAAGCATATGTCTGTTTTCACAATAGCAAAATCTAAGCATATATCTGTCTTCACAATAGCAAAATCTAAGCATATGTCTGTCTTCACAATGACAAAATCTAAGCATATGTCTGTCTTCACAATGACAAAATCTAAGCATATGTCTGTCTTCACAATAGCAAAATCTAAGCATATGTCTGTCATCACAATAGCAAAATCTAAGCATATGTCTGTCTTCCCAATGGAAAAATCTAAGCATATGTCTGTCTTCCCAATGGCAAAATCTAAGCATATGTCTGTCTTCACAATGACAAAATCTAAGCATATGTCTGTCTTCACAATGACAAAATCTAAGCATATGTCTGTCTTCACAATAGCAAAATCTAAGCATATGTCTGTCTTCACAATGACAAAATCTAAGCATATGTCTGTCTTCACAATAGCAAAATCTAAGCATATGTCTGTCTTCCCAAAGACAAAATCTAAGCATATGTCTGTCTTCACAATAGCAAAATCTAAGCATATGTCTGTCTTCACAATAGCAAAATCTAAGCATATATCTGTCTTCACAATAGCAAAATCTAAGCATATGTCTGTCTTCACAATAGCAAAATCTAAGCATATGTCTGTCTTCCCAATGACAAAATCTAAGCATATGTCTGTCTTCACAATAGCAAAATCTAAGCATATGTCTGTCTTCACAATAGCAAAATCTAAGAATATATACATCTTCACAATAGCAAAATCTAAGCATATGTCTGTTTTCACAATAGCAAAATCTAAGCATATATCTGTCTTCACAATAGCAAAATCTAAGCATATGTCTGTCTTCACAATGACAAAATCTAAGCATATGTCAGTCTTCACAATAGCAAAATCTAAGCATATGTCAGTCTTCACAATAGCAAAATCTAAGCATATGTCTGTCATCACAATAGCAAAATCTAAGAATATGATTCAGATTCAGAAATTCAGTGGTTTATATAGCTGTGTCAGTGGTTTATATAGTTGGTTCAGGTTTATACCTAACAGTTGTGTCACTAATTTATGCAAATGTATCACTGGTTTATTTTGTTACAGCACTGGTTCACTAAACTGTGACAATTGTGCTGGTGGTTTATATAGTTTCAGCACTGGTTTATATAGGTGTGCCACTAGTATATATATATATATATATATAATAGTTGTGTCAATGATTTAAATAACCAAGCCAACGGTTTATATAATTATGCCACTGGTTTATGTATAACAGTTGTGCCATTAACTTATACATAATTATGAGCTGATTTATATTTAATAATTGTGCCACCAGCATATATGGTTGTACCACCAGCATATATGGTTGTACCACCAGCATATATGGTTGTACCACCAGCATATGTGGTTGTACCACCAGCATATATGGTTGTACCACCAGCATATGTGGTTGTACCACCAGCATATATGGTTGTACCACCAGCATATATGGTTATACCACCAGCATATATGGTTGTACCACCAGCATATATGGTTGTACCACCAGCATATATGGTTGTACCACCAGCATATATGGTTGTACCACCAGCATATGTGGTTGTACCACCAGCATATATGGTTGTACCACCAGCATATATGGTTGTACCACCAGCATATATGGTTGTACCACCAGCATATATGGTTGTACCACCAGCATATATGGTTGTACCACCAGCATATATGGTTGTACCACCAGCATATATGGTTGTACCACCAGCATATGTGGTTGTACCACCAGCATATGTGGTTGTACCACCAGCATATATGGTTGTACCACCAGCATATATGGTTGTACCACCAGCATATATGGTTGTACCACCAGCATATATGGTTGTACCACCAGCATATGTGGTTGTACCACTGGTATAAATATAACAGTTGTACCATTAGTTTTGGTTCCCTTATTTTTGGATTTCCACTCTTTATTTGCTTGTGAATAAAGCCAGGTACAAAATCAGTCATGACACGAGCCCACCTTCTGCAGGGAGTGACATATCATTATCCTTATCACTCTCCA
Organism: Megaustenia siamemsis; assembly: GCA_032433765.1. Taxonomy (NCBI): domain Eukaryota; kingdom Metazoa; phylum Mollusca; class Gastropoda; order Stylommatophora; family Ariophantidae; genus Megaustenia; species Megaustenia siamemsis. The sequence continues at coordinate 67,453,506 of JAVIAB010000041.1, read as the reverse complement.
CATCCGTCCTGGCCACAATAGAATGTGACACCGCTTTTGCTACAAGATACCACCAGCCTATGTCACTGTGCCCTGGCCGATATGACAGGAAGACATATCTTACAGGACTGTCTCAAGCACATGACCTGTGAAGAAGAATGTGATCCACACCCACTGCCTCTGACAAAAAAACTAAAGTTGAAACACTTGCTAACTCACCAATCCTAAGTCAAGATTTGTAGTTAAATGTGGGGAAAATAAATGAAGACTTCCAAGTAGAAAATGTTTTATGTTATAAAGTGAATGTCTTAAATTATACAAAAGTAACAACGAGATTTATGAAGGGCAAAAGGGACATGTTGGAATATATATTTACAAACAACAAATGAAATGGTTTGGACATTTGGTAAGAATGAAACCAGATCGAACAGCATCAAAAGTTTTCTATCTCAAAACGTCAAGATAGAGATCAAGAGATAGACCAAGAAATAGATGGAATAGAAGACCCAAAAATTGTTTATGTTAAATGGAAGTGACCAAAAGAACGAGCAATACAATATATATAGCAATTAGATAATATTATAACACATTCCTCCTTTTTCCCATGACATCTCAAGGCAGTAACTGATGGACAAAAGGAGGAAGAAGAAAGTGGATAATTTGATCACTCAGTTTTTTTTTATTTTGAAGACAAACATGATAAATGACAATCTACAATCTGGAGACAGCATAAGCTAGAGTAATGTATTGTCTTTGGCCAAACATGATCACTTACAACTAACTGCTTTCTTCACTTCCTCTTGTACCCATTTGGGTGTCGGGGGGAGAGACAAAGTTCTGGTTCTCTCTCGCTCTTTTGGCAGCTTTTTATGTTGTTGTAGTGTTTCTTTGATGTTCTCCGTCCACCTTTCTCTGGACCTGCCTCTTCTCTTCTCCCTTCTCTTTTAATATATGTTTTGTATGGTCAGGAATCGGGAGCCGCGATAGCTCAGTGGTTAGTGAACTGGACTACCACGGACAAGGGGTAGGGTTCGATCCCAACCGATGGCTTCCGGGTTCACCCAGCCTTAAATGGGTACCGGATTTTTTTCTGGGAAAGTAAAGCAGCACGGGCGTAATACTGACCACATTACCCCAAAAATCATGTGCTGAAGGTCTGTAAAATATAGGGTCACTAACACCATATTTCCCTATACGCCACTTGGCGTGATGGGGGTACTTTACTTACTTATGGTCAGGAATCACACAACATTCTGTCTCGATGGACAAACCAGTTTATTTCTTGTTTCTTTATACAGTTTAGGATTGGTTCAATACCTACTCTTTTCTTGTCACTCCAAGCACTTTTCTCTCAATTGTTATAACAATTGCCACATTCAACAGTGTCTTTCAAACCCACCTGATTGCAGCCGTAACTGTTTTTACCTAAATCTAGGTAAGAACCCCATCCTCACTTTGTGCCTCGCGACACACCTCACTTTGTGCCTCGTGACACACCTCACTTTGTGCCTCGTGACACACCTCACGTTGTGCCTCGCGACACAGACTCATCCAATTTATATGATAATATATCTATCTTCTTCAAAACTGACAGAACTGCTTTTTGTTTTTCTTTCTTCACTTAATGACTACTCCTTTTCACCATCCACCCTTTAAAGAAATGTAAAGTGAGTATTGTGTCACTAGTTTAAGCCAAGCCACAAGCTTTCTGGCCTTTTAATTCATCTTTGGTAACAGATCGTCCTCACTCTTTAATCCCTACTCACCTGACCAATATGGTTAGTCTATTTTCGGCCAGAGCCGAAGGCTAACAGGCCGCTTGATGCACAAAAACAACGGAAACATCACTGGAGGGCTAAATAAATTCTGAATCAGCTCTGTTGTTTTCCAATCATTTAACATGTTGAGTGTACATTGGACTTCCTGTTTTTCACTGTTTCCCTAAAAGCAGACACTGGATCAATCAGTTATGAACTCCTGATTGCTATTAGCTCAGGTGTTTGTGGGTATCTTGGTCCCCTACTAAATGTTTCATTTTAAGATCCGGTCAACAAGTGCACAAATCTATGCACTCTCTATTAAAAAAATGTATGTCTTCTCTAAAAATAGATTTACATCGAGATGACCCTTTTTTTTTCCCTGATGTCAACATTTAGCACAGTTATGCTGTCTTTTCAGCTTGAGATTCCTGATATTCAACTCTTGATTATTATGATTTTACATCAGCTAAGTTATTTTTTTCAGTGAGTGTCTCTGATTATCAGTTAAATCTCATAGAAGCTTCGGCCTGAGCAATTTAATGCCTGAATTGTATGGGCAGTAGACCTGACGCCCAGCACAGATCTTATCTTTCTGATGATCTCTAGTATAACCCAGAAATATTAAGATTTCTTCATTTTGAATACACCCTGAGCATGAACATTGTGACATCGAAAGTAGATTTTAAATATCTAGGAATAACATTTTCTAGGGGGTGGTAAAATGTATACAAAAATAAGCATCAGATGCACAAGAGGCAAACTAAAAGGCCAACTAAATATTAGGTCAGCTAGCCCCTTCTCCTTCAACACAAAACAGTGCTCATCAGCTGAAAGTAACAAACATCTTGTACAAAACATTTTCATTCACACCTTATGTGAACCAGAGGCAGACAAACAACAGAAGTGGACATTAGCCACAACAAACATGAGATACTTCAGAAAGAAGAAGAAATGATCTGAAGAAGCACAGAATGACACAATGGAGGGAAGAGACAAAAATTGGCATTGAGCCATTCCTGAAATTTACCTATCATTTTTTATTATTTACATACAATACAGAAGCAACAAATAAAATGGTTTTTCCGCACGGTGAGAATACCTCAGTGAATTATTGGCTTTATATCAAACATTCCAACACATACAAAAATAGAACATTTGACACACTAAACGGAATGAGAAATCAAAGTAGATCCAGAGTAATATGGAGTGCCAATAATCATATGAAGGAAACAACAGCAACATGGCAAAGGTACAAGCAGTCAGAATATATCTAAGCAGTCAATTTAGAACTTACATCTCTCTCCACATTTAAAAGATAAAAAAAGTGAAAAAGACAAATTCAGATGATTTCAAACAGGCTGTTGTCAGTGTTGTCAATCTTAGGACCATTTGTGTTATTCTGTGGTTTATCTTCTGTCACTCAGGTAGTGTAAGTCTATATCAGTACAGTAATTATAAACTAAGAAAAACTTTTAGTTTTTTGTGTATTTATCATAAATGTTAAAATGTTGAGAAAACACATTGTGTTGTTGATAGCTGACCTGTTCTTCATTATAAGTTATTTATGATTTTTTTGTTGGTATTAATGATTACATACTTTGACACACTATAACCAGTGATGGAAAATGTATGACTGAAACAAACAAAAGAATAGGAATGGCAAAAAAGTAATTTTAATGTCATGAAAAATATACTAACATCAAAACAAATAACACCAGGGCTACAATTAAAAATAGCAAAATGTTATATCTTCTCAACATTCCTGTACAGTGCAGAAACATGGACATTAGATAAGAAAACAGAACAGAGAATTGATACCTTTGAAATGTGGATGTATAGAAGAATAGGTAGAATTGGATGGAAGGAAAAGAAAACAAACAACGAAGTTTTAAAACAACTAAAAAACTAAAAGAGAACTACTAAACACAATTCAAACAAGACAAATGAAATTTTTTGGCCATGTTAAAAGACACAACAGCCTACTAAAAGTAATCTTGGAAGGGAAAATACAAGGTAAAAGAGGCAGACCAAGACTGTTAACATGGACGAGTAACAAAAGATGGACAAATCAGCCTATGACAACCTGCACTATCAAAGCAAGAGACAGAGCAGAATGGAGCTCCATGGTAGCCAACCTTCAATGCGGAGATGGCACCCGTTGACGATGATGATTGATGATTCTCTCTTACACTCACACTCGACTCGTGACTCACAGTCACTGAGTCAGTCACACTCTACAACGTTTTGTGAGTAAATGTTGATCTTACTAATGATAATGTAGCTGTAGCAGTGTGAGTGTGTTAATGGTGTTACGTCAAGGGTACTAACTAGTCAATTAGTGATGTATCGTCACACTGTTACTGTCTGGGAAGTACACAGTTAACATTACTTAGACTTAACTTAGTTAAGAAGTTTAACATTTAACTTCTTCTATCGACCTTTCGAGCCGTAGTCGGCCCGTACGGAGACTCGACTCAGATACTCTTTCTTTCCTGTTTCTGAATTTTCTTTCTAACAATTTGTGAATTTACTCTCAATTCTTGCAAAGAAAAGATCTTTTATTAAATCTCGCTATATTTGTAACAATTAACTACTGAACTGTTATTTAATTAAATGAAAATAATTTAAACCCAAATTTAAATAAATTTTTACAACAAATAGCATCTCATCTTACCCAGTTCTCCAAGACGTTGACAGTCAGAGACTTCGATTAGTTCGATCTCTTCCTGTTATTCGTCATTCCATGCCGCCTGGACACTCAGCTACCACAAAACTCTTCCGATAATTTGTTCAGTCCAATATTAATCCACATATAAAAATCCACTGGATGCATATATATGTATAAACGTCAATTAAAGAAACATAGGACTGACTTGTGTCACAGAAACTACTCATTGTGAGTTAGTTTGGTGCCAGCTCCTACCCGGTCCCGATGTTTTGAGTTTAGTTCCTCCGTTCCTACCCGCGGCAGCGACTGCCAACCTACAATCAATGTCGCTAGATATTGACTTTTACATAAATGTCTTGGCATAGACTAGAGATTTGATAAAATATATTTAGAAGGATTAAAAACTGCTAGAATAAAAATTTAGATAAGAGAACGAGTATCTGGGTCTATGCCTTATGTGCCGGCTACGGCTCGAAAGGTCAATAGATAGACAGACAGACAGATAGATAAACAAAATTTATATACAAAAGCGACAAAAGAAATTATAAATGCGCTTTCCTTATCACCTCTGAGCTATAAATATCTCTTTCTCTCTCTCTCTCTCTCTCTCTCTCTCTCTCTCTCTCTCTCTCTCTGCGATCAGTACTCAATCAGAGTAGGATTCCAGACTCCCACATGAAGTCAGCTGTCAGGTTAAGTGTGTTGATCGCCCCCACAGACAGAACATCCCAATTAGAGTCTGCCAGATCCACTCTGATTGATCACCCGTTAAAACGTTGCACTTTGTTCTGCGCCAGTGGCCCAGTGCATCCGATTTCAGCCAGCATTTTATTCAGGTTTACATTCCTTAGCCTTTGATTGTCCCCAATCTTCTTGCAAGGCAGCAGATGATCTTTTCTGTATGGGGATTCTGCCATTAGATGGTCTGCCCTCCCAGGTTTACGAGCACCATCTGCCCGAGTCACTAGAGGTGACTAACACAGACATGCACACACAAAGATATGAGATGTGACCAACACAGACATGCACACAGCGATACAAGGCATGACTAACACTAACACACATCAAGATGTGTGACACATGACTAACATAAACATGCACATAAAGATATGAGATATGACTGACATAGACATGCACACACAAAGATATGACACATGCCTAACATAGACATGCACACAAAGATATGCGATATGACCAACATAGGCATGCACACACAAAGATATGAGATGTGACTAACATAGCCATGCACACACAGGGATATAAGATGTGACATGCACACACAAAGATATGAGATATGACCAACATAAACATGCACACAAAGATATGAGATATCACTAACCCAAACATGCACACACACAAATATGACACATGACTAACACAGATACATACTAAGATATGAATAAACACATACACACATAAAGATATGAGACATGATTAACAGGGATCAAACGTCGTTCACATTATCAAAGGCAGTGAGAAGAAAGATCACAGCATGAGCCAGATAAGCAGATAAACATATTTCCTAGAGACAATAACGGGACAATGAAATTGCACACACACAAAAAAAAGGGCCGAAGTGGTTATATAATTTTGTATCTTTTAAACAGAGATGGGATTTCTCAGAAGAATGTTGAAAGTTTCTTGGACAGTTAAAAAGACCAATGAGAAAATTCTCAAAGAGGCCAACACAAAAAGGGAGCTCCTAAGAAACATCCGAAAGAAACAATCAACATTTTTTCGGGCACATCATGAGAAGTAGAAAGTTGGAATACTCGGTTACAACTGGCAAAATCCAGGGAGAGTTCGCTAACGACAAAGAGAGAAAATACTGGACAGCTTGGTGTCAAGGCATGGAAAACAGTCAACAACAGAACTGATACGACGCACGGTAAATAGGAGTTTGTGGAAGGACATGATCGTCTACCCCAGCCGGTATAGCACATGATGATTACGATCTTTTATTCATGACAAGGAATAATAAAGATGATTATTTTTAAAATTAAATTAAATAAACATACTGTGCTTACCATTTCATTATTTTTCAGTGACAGCTCTCTCTCTCTCTCTCTCTCTCTCTCTCTCTCTCTCTCTCTCTCTCTCTCTCTTCTCTCCATTTCCTCGTATACATTTGGCCCTTTGGTGTAGACTCTGATCACTTCAAGCGGTTTTTTTTCCCGGTGACATCATCCATGACCATACAGAGATTCTGATAGACGTAGAGTTGGACTGTATTTCTCAACTCAATCATAAATATGTCTCCCAAAACCATAACTATAACCATCGTCATCACAGGGGGCCGTCTCCCCATCGAAGGCTGGCTACCATGGAGTGCTATCCCGCTTTGTTTTAGCTCTGATAGTGCGGGTTGTTATATGCTGAATTGCCCATCTTTTGATGTTACTCTTCCATGTTAGCCTTGGTCTGCCTCTTTTGCCTTGTGTTTTCCTTTCCAAGATTACTTTTAGTAGGCTGCTGTGTCTTTTAACATACCCCCACAATCTCAATTATCTTGCTTGAATTGTGTTTAGAAGCTCTCTTTTCAGTTTTAGTTGTTTTAAGACTTCATCGTTTGTTTGGGAAAAGTATTCAACCGAGTAAACAGAGAACAACTGTGGGAGACTAGCGACATGCGGAGTAATCCAACATCTAACCGAGTAAACAGAGAACAACTGTGGGAGACTAGCGACATGCGGAGTAATCCAACATCTAACCGAGTAAACAGAGAACAACTGTGGGAGACTAGCGACATGCGGAGTAATCCAACATCTAACCGAGTAAACAGAGAACAACTGTGGGAGACTAGCGACATGCGGAGTAATCCAACATCTAACCGAGTAAACAGAGAACAACTGTGGGAGACTAGCGACATGCGGAGTAATCCAACATCTAATCAACCCAATCAAAAGTACCTACATCAACGACAGCAGCACAGTCAGAACAGCAGCACAGTCAGAACAGCAGCAGGCTACCCCCTTCCAAGTTAGATCAGGAGTAAGACAGGGGTGTGTACTATCACGCCCCCCCCCCCCCCATTCTGTTATTTATCACCTACATGGACTATATATGCAAGTTAACAAACCCATCAGAGACAGAGGAGGTCAACGAGCCTATATTTGCAGACAATCAGGCACTAATACATGGAAAAATAGAAGACCTACAAGAACACTTATAAAAGGCTCAACAACACATGCACAAAATACAACATGAAAATCAATATCAACAAAACAGAAGTCATGAATATCGCAAAAGAGAAACATGGCATCAACATAGCTGTAGACGGCAGACACTAAAACAAGTAGAGGAATTCAAATACCTGGGAAGTCTAGTGACAAACGACAATTCATAAACAGCAGAAATAGACTCAAGATGCAACAAAGCTTGTCAAATCATTGGACAGTTATCACCACTATTGTCCAGCTAAAAAATAATTCTAGAGACAAAACGGGCTCTCTACAATACAATCTTCATCCCAATGTTGTTCTACCAATGGCAGTCCTGGACCCTACATACAAGAACAATAAGAAAAATAACCTCTACCGATATGAAATGTGTAAGACGAATGACAGGAAACAGTCTGAGAGATAAGATCAGAAATGAAGAACTGAGGAAAAGGGTAGGGATAATCCCCGCCATGGAATATATAAAGAAAAACAGATTAAATGGTTTGGTAACGTGTTAAGGCAGAAATATCAAAACACAACGAGCCTTTAACAAACGTTGCGAGAACACCAGATTAAATGGCCGACCACGAAAAGATGGATTGGCGGAATATTAGAAACACTAGGAAACATAACAGCAACAGAGGCGAACAGGAGAGCAAAAGACCACCAATTGTATGTTCCCTCGACGCTGAAATTCAAATGAGGAAAGAAAGAAGAAGAAGAAGATCATTTGTTTTATTTTCTTTCCACACAATTCTTCCCATTCTTCTATAAATCTACATTTCGAAGGCTTAAATGTTATATTCTGTTTCTTGTCTAATGTCCATGTTTCTGCACCATACAGGAATGTTGAGAAGATATACCATTTTACTGCTTTTAGTTTTAGCCCTGATGTCATGTGTCTTGATGTTAGTCTATTTTTCATGCCATTAAAATCCCATTGTGTCATTCCTGTTTTTTTGTTTATTTATTTTATATTTTCCATAACTTGTATGCCCAACGTGGGAGCCGCGCTATCTCAGTGGTTAGTGAACTTGACTACAAAGGACAAGAGGAGGTAGGGTTCGATCCTGACCGACGGCTTCCTGGTTCATCCAGCCTTAAATGGGTACTGGATTTTTTTCTTGGAAAATAAAGCGGCACGGCGTAATACCGACTTCATTGCCCCAAAAATCATGTGCCGAAGGTCTATACAAATTATACCATATTCCCGACACGCCACTTGGCGTGACGGGGCTCTTTACTTTACTTACTTATGCCCAAGGTAGTTGTAGCGTCGAGCTTTTAACACCTTAACATAAAGCCTTAAACACTTCATGACATGTCTTTTTTTATAATTGATGATTATACTAATTTTCCATATCCATTTATTTATATATAAATATTGGTTTATGATTTATAACTGCCCCGTATTTAGAATATATTTATAGTTTTTATTTGCTGCTTATGTGCGTTCGCCCGATGACTAAAGGAGCACACCTCTTCATCATCCGTCCTTAAAAGGACGTTAAGTGGGCGTGTCTGCGTTGCGGTTTGCAGTATAACTGTGATATTTGCGCCTTTCAGCCTAACACATCCGACTTCAGTACGACATTTTTAGTACCGGGTTGTCTTCCTTCTTCGATCCCTACTCGCTTGGCCAGATTAGACAGGTTAGTCTGTTACTAGAGGCACCACGGAGAGGTGGAGCAGGGTCTGGATGGTTCTGGTTCACCGATCCTGGCGCAAGCCATCAGCTCTGGATCGCTGATAACTTTCAGCTCTGCCGCTGTGATAAGTGACTTCGACTCAATAGTTTTTATTTAAAACGGGACTAAATGTGGCGTTTATTAAAACGACTAGATAACCAGAAATATAAGAAAAAAACAACACGATTCTGTGTAAAACAATACCGATGGTTTATCATCAAGTACCGGGCCTGCTGGCGTAGATGATCATGTCTCTCCACAATTTTCGATCTCCACAGTTATTTATCATTTTTGTTGTTGACCTTCTGCCAAGACATTCTCTTAAGCTGTCTGGTATTTTTTCTCTTGCTTCCCTCTATCTCTTCGTCCCTCAATTGTCCTAGTTGGTACAATACATTCCAGCTGTTCTTTTCTCATTACATGGCCAAAAAATGATTATTGTTTCTTCCTAATATTGGAAATTAGCTCTCTTTTTTGCTTTGGTCTCTTTTAGAACGTTTTCATCACTCTTCTTAGCTGTCCATGGTATTCTCAACATTATTCTGTAAAACCACATTTCTACAGACTCCAGTGATTTTCTTATCTGCTGTCCTATTCTATTAATACTATTGTCCATGATTCGCATCCATTTGTTCAGTGTTAAGACTGACTGACTGGCAATGATTTTCTTGTTTGTTGTCCTATTGTCCATGATTCACATCCATATGTTAAGACTGACTCTACATAACATTTAAGAACACTTTTTTTTTTGTTTCGATTATTGTGGCGATTCATGATTGTACAAAGAAGTTACGACGGTTGTTTTCTGTTGCCTTCCGTCGGTTTGTTTACGGTTGGCTCTGCTAGCCTTTGACTAAAAAGTCTCACCCACAAGGCAGTGGCGTTGTTTTACTTCGGGGTACCCTCCTTTAGCCTTTTACACTCCCGAGCTCACCTGCAAGGCAGCAGGGCATGTTGTACTCTTTACTGCATACAATAGCAGGCAAAATTACCCGACCTGACAAAATACCCATGGTTAGCCAGAGAGTAAAGGCTTGAGACAAGTTTCACTAGAAAAGAAAAAAAGACAAAGTGATAGATGATAACACCACGAAACATTTCGGGAGCTAAGCCTACTTTAAACTCTGGAGAAAACAGAAAATAACTCTTCTTTTTTAAAATAAAAACTGATAAGCTGCGAAAGAGCTAAAATCGGACTAGCATGCAAAATCATAGAAAACCTACAGTTGTTATTGCTGATATAATGAAATCCATCTCTTGACTTCCTGAGTAAAGAAAGAAGAAATAGCCTCACAAATCCTCGTAAAAGGAAAACAGACTCATCATGCCACGCTGTGCCCATAGGGAATATGGTGTAAGTGCCCATAATTTTGCAGACATCCAGCAAGTTATTGTTTCTGTCATGTTTTCGATATTACACCATTACCGTCCTTCTTTTCCTTTTTTTCCAGAAAAATCCAATGCACATTTAAAACTGGGTCAACATGGAAACAGTCACTCAGTTTCGAACTCAACCTCTTGTCATTGGTAGCCCAGTTCGTTAACCAATGAGCTACCCGGCTCTATATCCCTGAGGCATTGGGGAATATGGGTTAGAGTCAGTGAACCGAGTCATGGAAATATGGCTACCTTATGGGATGTTAGGAAAAGTTTAGATCGACAGGATGATTTTGTAACAAGCTTTTATTACATATATTTGTCCTTTCATACAATGGGATATAAAATAGTGTGTTCATATATCTATTCGGACAGACAGACACAGACGTATATCTATTATGAAATAATCAGAAAATTGTCTTACAATTCATCTATCGACGACATTCATTCGATGCCGACTCCACGTCGAAGGTTGGCTACCATGGAGCGACATTTTACTCTGCCTCTTGTCTTGATAGTGCACGTTGTCATACGTTTACCTATCCACCTCTTGAAGTTATCAGTCCACTTTAGTCTTGGACTGTCTCTGCCTCGTACCTTCCCTTCCAGATGACCTAAAGAAGGACATTATGTCTCCTCACATGTCTAAACAATTTCAGTTATCTCTTTTCGAGTAGTGTTAACGTTATTCTTTTTCATGTTCATCTGATTCTGAACTTCCTTGTTTGTCTTTTTTTTTTTTACCTTCCATCCTATTCTCCCAACTTTCCTATAGAACCACATTTCAAAAGCTTCAATTTTCTGTTCTGTTTTCTTATTTAATTACTTAATGAAATAAACACGACAAGCAAAAAATATGGACTAGATATGAATATCAAAAAGACTAAAACTATGATCATAAACAAAGAAAATACTCAAACCCCACAAGTGGATATCAAAGTTGAAGGAATAGACCTGGAGACAGTTCAGAACTACAACTACCTTGGACATACTATAACCAGTGATGGAAAATGTACAACTGAAATAAACAAAAGAATAGGAATGGCAAAAAGTAATTTTAATGTCATGAAGGACATACTAACATCAAAACAAATAACACCAGAGCTAAAACTAAGAATAGCAAAATGTTACATCTTCTCAATATTCCTATATGGTGCTGAAACATGGACATTAGACAAGAAAACAGAACAGAGAATTGAAGCCTTTGAAATGTGGATATATAGAAGAATAGGTAGAATTGGATGGAAGGAAAAGAAAACAAATGACAAAGTCTTAAAACAACAAAAATTAAAAGAGAACTTCTGAACACAATTAGAACAAGACAAATGCGATTCTTAGGCCATGTTAAAAGACACAACAGCCTACTGAAAGTGATCCTGGAGGGGAAAATACAAGGTAAAAGAGGCAGAGGCAGACCAAGATTAACATGGACGAGTAACATCAAAAGATGGACAAATCAACCGATGACAACCTGCACCATCAAAGCAAGAGATAGAGCAAAATGGCGCTCCATGGTAGCCAACCTTCGTTGCGGAGACGGCACTCAATGATGATGATTTCTTATTTAAAGTCCATGTTTCTGCACTATACAGGATTGTTGAGTAAATATAGCATTTTGTTGTTCGTAGTTTTACCATCAACAACACGATTTTATATATTTTATATACAAAATATAGAAATTTCTTCTCATCAGTCCTACAAATGTGCATTTTTTTTTAAATTAATACTTTTTAAACATAAAAAACTAGGTCAAATTATCCTGACATTCTGCAGCGTTCTTTCCAACCTATTTGTGTTCAATCTTGTTCCACAGCTTCATCGATGCACTCAAACATTTGATTGTTAAAATCCCTCTCTACAATCTCGAGCCCTGTCACGGCTGTTTATTGCCGCTATCCGAGAGGGCTAGACATCGGATCTCACTAACCAAGAGATCAAGTGTGGGTAAAGTCATAAGAATCAATGCATTAATTGTGTTTCTATTTTTAGAATAACTATTAACACCGCATCCGGTGGACTTTGAACCAGGACCCTTCCTGTCCGGTATCCAACCTCGTACTTCTAGACTACTCATCCCCTATAATTGTTGTCTTCTTTATCTATTGTATTTTACTTACAAGTGTTTCATTATTCTATCGACGAGTACAATGTCGCGATTTGCTCTTTTCTGTATTATTGCTAGTTCACTTCCGGTGCGTGACTGTGCTGGCAACACGACGCATTAGTTTACTCTCTCTCTCTCTCTCTCTCTCTCTCTCTCTCTCTCTGCGATCAGTTTACGATGGGAGTCAAATTTAAATTATAAATTAATTTCATTGCCCGTAGTAACAAGAAATTCAAGTGTTCTTGTGTGTGATTTCGAAGTTGAATTCCACCCATTGTGCTATTACTAATTGAAAATGAGAAAACAACACGGACATTTAATAGGTACTTTGAACTGCTTAGTGTGTACCAGTGTTAGTCATATGTCATATCTTTGTGTGTGCATGTCTGGGTTAGTGATATCTCATATCTTTGTGTGCATGTTTATGTTAGTCATATCTCATATCTTTGTGTGTGCATGTCTGTGTTTGTCACATCTCATATCCTTGTGTGTGCATGGCTTTGTTAATCCCATCTCATATCTCTGTGTGTGCATATCTATGTTAGTCATATCTCTTATCTTTGTGTGCATGTCTATGTTAAGCATGTGTCATATCTTTGTGTGTGCATGTCAATGTCAGTTATATCTCATATCTTTATGTGCATGTTAGTCATGTATCATATATCTTGATGTGTGTCAGTGTTTGTCATGCCTCGTATCGCTGTGTGCATGTCTGTATTAGTCACATCTCATATCTTTGTGTGTGCATGTCTGTGTTAGTCACATCTCACATCTTTGTGTGTGTATGTCTGTGTTAGTCACATCTCACATCTTTGTGTGTCCGTGTCTGTGTTAGTCACATCTCACATCTTTGTGTGTGCATGTCTGTGTTAGTCACATCTAGTGACTCGGGCAGATGGTGCTCGTAAACCTGGGAGGGCCTACCATCTAAGGGCAGAATCCCCCTACAGAAAAGACAATCTGCTGCTTTGCAGGAAGATTGGGGACAATCAAAGGCTAGGGAAAGCAAACCCGAATAAAATGCTGGCTGAAATCGGATGCACTGGGCCACTGGCGCAGAACACAAGTGCAACGTATTAACGGGTGTTCAGTCAGAGTGGATCTGACAGACTCTAATTGTGATGTTCTGTCTGTGGGGGCGATCAACACACTTAGCCTGACAGCTGACTTCATATGAGAGTCTGGAATCCTTACTCTGATTGAGTCCTGAACGCAGAGAGAGAGAGAGAGAGAGAGAGAGAGAGAAACCCTGCCAAGAATATATAGAGCAACAACAACTTAAATGGTTTGGCCACCTGGTCAGAATGAATCTTCACCAATCACCATCAAGGGCGTTCTTCTCGAGAATGCCGTGGAAAAAGACCAAGAGGAAGACCCAGAAGAAGATGGATAGATGCAGTGACAGAGACATGTAACAACAAAGGAAAATCACTAATTCAGACAGTTCGAGCAGCTCAAGAACGACAAATGATATAAACCACGACACCTTTTCGGTATCAGTGAAAAGAGAAAAGAAGAAAGACTTTCTAATCCTCGAGTCATGCAAGCAGATCTTATCTAGACGAGCAGTGGTACTTGGTTGTTCCTTATGTTTAAGGAGATGATGGCCAAACCAAACCAGGTTGTATTAGAGACAAATACTATGTATATGTGTATAAAGAAACAAAAATAAAAGTAAGAATAAAAGGTGCTCCCTACAAACTGTGCTTGGCAAGAAGGACAATGAACGACGCGGTGCCCGCGCGGGGTACGCGGGGCCTCACCAAAGTGAAATTGCGCACAATTAGCTTGGTTGTAGCTTCGCATCTATATGCATTTCTTTGCTTTGATTCTGCTAATATATGGTTGGTTGGCTGGTTGGTTGGCTGGCTGGCTGGCTGGCTGGTTGGTTGGTTGGTTGCGTTCGCCCGATGACTAAAGTATTCTAGAGTATCGTGGTAGACTAGAATATTCTTCTTCATCATCCGCCCTTACAAGGACGTAGTGGACGTGTCTGCGTTGTGTTGTGGTTTGCAGTATAACTGTTATATTTGCGCCTTTCAGTCCAATACATCCGACTTCAGCACGACATTTTTGAGTACCGGGTTGTCTTCCCTCTTCGATCCCTGCACGCTTAGCCAGACTAGACAGGTTAGTCTGTTACTGGAGGCACCGCGGAGAGGTGGAGCAGGGTCTGGATGGTTTTGGTTCACCGATCCTGGCGCAGGCCATCAGCCGTGGGTCGCTGACAACTTCCAGCACTGGTGCTGGTAGGCGCGCCTTCGCCTCCTGCTAATATATGACCTGTTTAAATTATGGAGCCAGTAGTGGGGTGTGATAAACACTGCAAGGTATGTATGGTGACAGCTTTACACGGAAGGAACACACAAGAGTACTGAGGTCTGTGGCCTTCTTCAGAATACAGGGACAACGACAACAAATGGTGAAGTACAATTATCTATAACTACATGTCGGATGATCAAGTATAGGGAGAGGTGGGCAGGGAGAGGAGAAGTCAGATGGTAAGATAAGAAAACAGAGAGAGATATTTGCTACATGAGGGGAGGTAGGATGAGTGTAGAGATATGTGCTACATGAGGGGAGGTAGGATGAGTGTAGAGATATTTGCTACATGAGGGGAGGTAGGATGAGTGTAGAGATATGTGCTACATGAGGGGAGGTAGGATGAGTGTAGAGATATGTGCTACATGAGGGGAGGTAGGATGAGTGTAGAGATATGTGCTACATGAGGGGAGGTAGGATGAGTGTAGAGATATGTGCTACATGAGGGGAGGTAGGATGAGTGTAGAGATGTGTGCTACATGAGGGGAGGTAGGATGAGTGTAGAGATATGTGCTACATGAGGGGAGGTAGGATGAGTGTAGAGATATGTGCTACATGAGGGGAGGTAGGATGAGTGTAGAGATATGTGCTACATGAGGGGAGGTAGGATGAGTGTAGAGATGTGTGCTACATGAGGGGAGGTAGGATGAGTGTAGAGATGTGTGCTACATGAGGGGAGGTAGGATGAGTGTAGAGATGTGTGCTACATGAGAGGAGGTAGGATGAGTGTAGAGATATTTGCTACATGAGGGGAGGTAGGATGAGTGTAGAGATATTTGCTACATGAGGGGAGGTAGGATGAGTGTAGAGATATTTGCTACATGAGGGGAGGTAGGATGAGTGTAGAGATGTGTGCTACATGAGGGGAGGTAGGATGAGTGTAGAGATATGTGCTACATGAGGGGAGGTAGGATGAGTGTAGAGATGTGTGCTACATGAGGGGAGGTAGGATGAGTGTAGAGATGTGTGCTACATGAGGGGAGGTAGGATGAGTGTAGAGATGTGTGCTACATGAGGGGAGGTAGGATGAGTGTAGAGATGTGTGCTACATGAGGGGAGGTAGGATGAGTGTAGAGATATGTGCTACATGAGGGGAGGTAGGATGAGTGTAGAGATGTGTGCTACATGAGGGGAGGTAGGATGGGTGTAGAGATATGTGCTACATGAGGGGAGGTAGGATGGGTGTAGAGATATGTGCTACATGAGGGGAGGTAGGATGAGTGTAGAGATATGTACTACATGAGGGGAGGTAGAATGAGTGTAGAGATATGTACTACATGAGGGGAGGTAGAATGAGTGTAGAGATATGTACTACATGAGGGGAGGTAGAATGAGTGTAGAGATATGTACTACATGAGGGGAGGTAGAATGAGTGTAGAGATATAAAATCATAAGATAAGAAAATGAGGAGGAGCTAGAAACTAAAGAGTGAAACGTAAATAGAACAAATGTAAATAATATATCAATACAAGTATTTTTTAAAATATAACAAAAATGACTAAACTGAACGACTGGTCTGTCCTGCGTGATGGTCTCACCCCACTGCTGGCTCCTTGCTACCAGCTTTACCGCAGCATTGCGATTATTTGCCTGTTCCCTCACCCAGTTTAAATTATGTTGCTCTATCTATTGCAAACTTAACTATTGTTCTGCCGACTTCTTTGCTTTTATTTTTTATTCCATCTCTCTCTGTCTATCTGTGAGTGTGAGTGGAGAGAGAGATAGAGAGAGAGAGATAGATAGATAGATAGAGAGAGAGAGAGAGAGAGAGAGAGAGAGACAGAGAGATAGAGGCAGAGAGAGAGAGAGAGAGAGAGAGAGGCAGATTCACGGTTTTCTCAGCAAAACTTCATCTCACATATTTTGAACTTGTTTTCCTTATGTCGCCAGAGAACGATCATGCCTGACGCTGATAAGAGAAAGTTGGCAGGAACGTGGTATTCATCATTCGCGTTTTTATCAACACACGTGAGCAATCTTTTATTTAATTATCTTCTATTACAATATTCTTCAGGTGGTTGAAACCTCTCGACCACGCCCCCCGCCATTTTCACGCCACCCGAATAAAAAGAAATCGCTTTTGTTGCAACGTTAGTATTGAAATAAATGGTGGGATAAATGAATACACTATAAACGTTACACTTTAAATTAAGTATCATTATCATTAAGTACCGGGCCTGCTTTCGTAGGTGATCATGTCCCTCCACAACTTTCGATCTCGACAGTTTTTTTTTTTTTTTTTATCATTTCTGTTGTTGACCTTCTGCCAAGACATTCTCTTAAGCTGTCTGGTATTTTTTCTCTTTGATCACCTCAGTCTCTTCGTCCCTCAATTTTCCCAATTGTTACAATATATTCCAGCTGTTCTCTTCTCATTACATGGCAAAAAAAATGATGATTGTTTCTTCATAATATTTGAAATTAGATCGCTTTAACTTAATATACAGCAAGTGTATAAAATATCAAACAGCATATGGGCTGGAAGTGGGCAGCGACTCAAAGCTGATTGTTTACATCTCGATTTGAGGCAAAGGCGTCTCACAGCAACACAGCTTCAGCTGTCAGCGATCCACAGTTGGAGGCTCGCGCTAGAAAGAACCAGAACCACGCTGAACCTAATCCACCTCATCGTCGAACCCTCCAGAAACAAACCTGTCTAGTCCAGTCAAGCAAGTGGGAATCGAAGAGGGAAGTCAACCCGGTACTCAAAGATAACGATGAAATCGGATGTGTTGGGCCGAAAGGCGTAAATATCACAGTTCTAGCGCAAACTACAATACAACGTATCTATGTCTACATATCACCCTTCTAAGGGCGGATGACGAAGAGGACAATTACTTCCTTTAGTAGTCATCGGATGATAGAAAGAAAGAAAGAATAAAAGAAAGAAAGAACACTTTGATTAATGAACTAGAGTAGATGAAGACCCTTCTCTACCTGCATATCAAGCGCGGCAAAGAGGTTTTTTTTTAAATTGTAGTTCAGTATTATTTACTGTTAGGGTATTTCATTACTAGTTATCTATGTATTGTTAATTGTATTTGCTTACACATTTATGTATATGTTGTTTATTGTTAATTGTATTTGCTTACACATTTATGTATGTAGTTGTTTTTTGTTGTTAATTGTATTTGCTTACACAGTTATGTATATGTTGTTTATTGTTAATTGTATTTGCTTACACATTTATGTATATGTTGTTTATTGTTAATTGTATTTGCTTACACATTTATGTATATGTTGTTTATTGTTAATTGTATTTGCTTACACATTTATGTATATGTTGTTTATTGTTAATTGTATTTGCTTACACATTTATGTATATGTTGTTTATTGTTCCAGCCGAAACATATTGAGCCGTAACGTCGTCCGATTTTGTGTTGTCCATAATTTAAGTAAAGCCTGTAACCACAATGTTTCCTTTTTTTTTCTTTCTCTCCTTCTCTGTCCCGAGGTAAGCCCGATAATAGACTAACCCATCTGGCCAAGCGAGTAGAGCTCAAAGAAGGAGACAACCCCGTACTAAAATTGCAATAATGAAGTCGGATGTACTGGGCTATAAACCGAGATATCACAGCTTTCCCGTAAACAACAAAACTTCGCATCTACACCCACTTAACAGCGGGTGGGGATGAGGAGAGGTCACATGGAGAACGCGGAAGTGACGAAGACAACAACCTAGTCAGCAGATGAGTACGCTAACAACTAGTAACAACTTCATTACACGGATTTTTTTTATTGAGAAGCACATCTATAAACGTTCTTATGAATAACAATTTTGTTTATGATGACATATCCACACCTTTCTCTCTCCCATCTTCCTACAACCTCCCCACAAGCCAAAAACACAAATGAAGCACTCCCCACATGTGAGGGATATGCTTGTGAGTAATCTTCGAGGAAGTGAAATGCCATATTTCCGGACTTTCTGCCGGTACACATATCCACACCTAGATGATGCTGTCATGCTTTTCACTATAGATTTATATCTTAGCACATGGAGAACAACAAATATGAAATGGCATTGCAGTCATTCCAGAAATAAAAATGTTAAAATCAGAAGACAAAAGGAGGCAGGTACAAATACAAGATCGCTGTAATGATGGGTGAAACGTGAAAAATAAATATAAAATTGTATATTGCAGATACAGAGAATTGAAGCCTTTGAAATGTGGATATATAGAAGAATAGGTAGAATTGGATGGAAGGAAAAGAAAACAAACGACGAAGTCTTAAAACAACTAAAAATGAAAAGAGAACTACTAAACACAATTCAAACAAGATAAATGCGATTTTTGGGCCATGTTAAAAGACACAACAGCCTACTAAAAGTAATCCAGGAGGGGAAAATACAAGGTAAAAGAGGCAGAGGCAGACCAAGACTAACATAGACGAGTAACATGGAAAGATGGACAAACCAGCCTATGACAACCTGCACCATCAAAGCAAGAGACAGAGCAGAATGGTAGCCAACCTTCGATGCGGAGATGGCACTCGATGATGATATTGCAGATTTAATATACAAAAAAGCCTGCACAAAATTATTAACGTTTCGGCCAAAGGCTTTCATCAGTATGACAATGACAACCATGTGCAAGACTATATAGATACATTAATACTTCGCTTCAGTCATAATTAGGGAGCTGCGATAGCTCAGTGGTTAGTGAACCGGACTAAAAAGAACAAGAGGTCGCGTTCAATCTAGATCGACGGCTTCCAGGTCCACCCAGCCTTTAATGGGTACCGGATTTTTTTTCTGGGAAAGTATAGCGGCGCGGGCGTAATACCGACCGCATTACCCCAAAAAATCATGTGCCGAAAGTGTGTAAAAAAAAAAAAAAATTATGGTCACTAACACCATATTCCCTATACGTCACTTGACACGACATGGGCTCTTTACTTTTAATTCATTCATAACTGCTTGGTGACATCTTGGCGATATGTTCCCAAGGCTCCTACTGAAGCTAAGTTGACATGTATACATCGTCATGGCCATTTTAGCTGTCTTGTCATACTGACGAGTCTCTTTAGATAAAACGTTCATCATTTTGTTTTGTTTATTTTTTTGTAAAACATTTATCTACAACTTTATATTTATTTTTCACGCAAGAGGAAGGAGATGAGGCTCAACCACACCCGACGTAATTTGTTCATTATGTGGACGGACCTATCGATCAAATGTCAGCTGAATCAAACACAGAAAAGGCTTCTCAGTAAGACAGCTTCCAGCCTATAACACTTACACATGACCAAATTACTGACAACAGATTCCAGCCTATTACACTTACACATGACCAAATTACTGACAAATCATGGCTGCTTGCTACCAACTGTCTGTCAAAACACCAAAGGCGTATGCATTGTTACATTTGCAAATAACTCAATAGTTGCAAGATAATGAATAAGTGTCACGTGGTTTACTGAGGCCAGGGTTAGTAAGGCACCCGTACTTTCCGCGTGGTGGTCATGATGTGAGTACGCTAGCAACAATCTCTCTATCTAGGGGTGAAAGCATCAAGATGTATAGAAATGCGAAGCTGCTGTAAACATGATGATAATAATGAACATAAAAAAAGAACAAGTGGTATGGTGACAGCTTTACGTTGATGAGAAACAAAACAAAAGTAGAGTAGAGGAACGTTTCGGTCTAGAAGGCCTTCAGCTGGGACAACAACACAAAACAGTGCCGGACCACAGGAAAGTTACATATTTTTCAGTTTTGAGAGACTAGCATATTATCGCCATGTAGCTAAATTTCTGTGTATTCTTTGTATATTTTTGTGTTGTTGTTTGTTATTCCAGTTGAAGACCTTCTTGGTCGTAACATCGTTCTACTTTTGTTTTGTTTTTCACCTACACAAAGCTCTTACCACATTTTCCTTTTTTAAAAATAATGTTCATCTTTCTATCAGCCGGGCGATGTTTATGATTACAGAAAGGTCTGCGGAAAGATAACTACAATCACAAGTCTTCATTGACTGTTATATACTACGATATCTTTGTCTGTGCATGTCTGTGTTAGTCACATATACTACGATATCTTTGTCTGTGCATGTCTGTGTTAGTCACATATACTACGATATCTTTGTCTGTGCATGTCTGTGTTAGTCACATATACTACGATATCTTTGTCTGTGCATGTCTGTGTTAGTCACATATACTACGATATCTTTGTCTGTGCATGTCTGTGTTAGTCACATATACTACGATATCTTTGTCTGTGCATGTCTGTGTTAGTCACATATACTACGATATCTTTGTCTGTGCATGTCTGTGTTAGTCACATATACTACGATATCTTTGTCTGTGCACTCGGGCAGATGGTGCTCGTAAACCTGGGAGGGCAGACCATCTAAGGGCAGAATCCCCCTACAGAAAAGACAATCTGCTGCCTTGCAGAAAGATTGGGGACATTCAAAGGCTAGGGAAAGCAAACCTGAAAAAATGCTGGCTGAAATCGGATGCACTGGGCCACTGGCGCAGAACACAGTGCAACGTATTAACGGGTGTTCAGTCAGAGTGGATCTGGCAGACTCTAAATGTGACGTTCTGTCTGTGGGGGCGATCAACACACTTAACCTGACAGCTGACTTCATGTGGGAGTCTGGAATCCTACTCTGACTGAGTTCTGATCGCAGACAGAGACAGAGAGAGAAAGAGAGAGAGAGAGAGAGAGAGAGAGAGAGAGAGAGAGAGAGAGAGACTACGATATACCTTGTTTCGGTTAGAGCTATGGGAAGAGAAGTTTTGTTAATATTTATTTTTCGTTGGCCAGCTTTTTACCTCTGACCAAATCCATAGAAACTAGGAACTGAATTTTGCCTGTTAATCCATTTTTTTCCCTGACAGCCGTGTGCACAGGGGTCCATCGCCGCTCAGGCAGATAACTCCGACTTCGGAGGTACTCATATTTTTTTTTCCGTCGATGAGTAATTGACGTTTCAAGCCAGGCCTCGCTGCTGAGACCAGGGGTGGTTGCCGCAGACAGAAAGTCTGTCGAGGTTCTTTCTTCACTTCCTCGTGTACCGTTCGGTTGTAGAGGTTCTTTCTTCACTTCCTCGTGTACCGTTCGGTTGTAGAGGTTCTTTCTTCACTTCCTCGTGTACCGTTCGGGTGTCGAGGTTCTTTCTTCACTTCCTCGTGTACCGTTCGGTTGTAGAGGTTCTTTCTTCACTTCCTCGTGTACCGTTTGGTTGTAGATGTTCTTTCTTCACTTCCTCGTGTACCGTTCGGTTGTAGCGGTTCTTTCTTCACTTCCTCGTGTACCGTTCGGTTGTAGCGGTTCTTTCTTCACTTCCTCGTGTACCGTTCGGTTGTAGCGGTTCTTTCTTCACTTCCTCGTGTACCGTTCGAGTGTCGAGGTTCTTTCTTCACTTCCTCGTGTACCGTTTGGTTGTAGAGGTTCTTTCTTCACTTCCTCGTGTACCGTTTGAGTGTCGAGGTTCTTTCTTCACTTCCTCGTGTACCGTTCGGTTGTAGAGGTTCTTTCTTCACTTCCTCGTGTACCGTTCTGTTGTAGAGGTTCTTTCTTCACTTCCTCGTGTACCGTTCGGTTGTAGAGGTTCTTTCTTCACTTCCTCGTGTACCGTTCGGTTGTAGAGGTTCTTTCTTCACTTCCTCGTGTACCGTTTGGTTGTAGAGGTTCTTTCTTCACTTCCTCGTGTACCGTTTGGTTGTAGAGGTTCTTTCTTCACTTCCTCGTGTACCGTTTGAGTGTCGAGATTCTTTCTTCACTTCCTCGTGTACCGTTCGGTTGTAGAGGTTCTTTCTTCACTTCCTCGTGTACCGTTCGGTTGTAGCGGTTCTTTCTTCACTTCCTCGTGTACCGTTCGGGTGTCGAGGTTCTTTCTTCACTTCCTCGAGTACCGTTCGGTTGTAGCGGTTCTTTCTTCACTTCCTCGTGTACCGTTCGAGTGTCGAGGTTCTTTCTTCACTTCCTCGTGTACTTTCTTCACTTCCTCGTGTACGTTCGGTTGTCGAGGTTCTTTCTTCACTTCCTCGTGTACCGTTCGGTTGTCGAGATTCTTTCTTCACTTCCTCGTGTACCGTTCTGTTGTAGAGGTTCTTTCTTCACTTCCTCGTGTACCGTTCGGTTGTAGAGGTTCTTTCTTCACTTCCTCGTGTACCGTTCGGTTGTCGAGGTTCTTTCTTCACTTCCTCGTGTACCGTTCGGTTGTAGAGGTTCTTTCTTCACTTCCTCGTGTACCGTTCTGTTGTAGAGGTTCTTTCTTCACTTCCTCGTGTACCGTTCGGTTGTAGAGGTTCTTTCTTCACTTCCTCGTGTACCGTTCGGGTGTCGAGTTCTTTCTTCACTTCCTCGTGTACCGTTCGGGTGTCGAGGTTCTTTCTTCACTTCCTCGTGTACGGTTCGAGTGTCGAGGTTCTTTCTTCACTTCCTCGTGTACCGTTCGGTTGTAGCGGTTCTTTCTTCACTTCCTCGTGTACCGTTCGAGTGTCGATGTTCTTTCTTCACTTCCTCGTGTACCGTTCGAGTGTCGAGGTTCTTTCTTCACTTCCTCGTGTACCGTTCTGTTGTAGAGGTTCTTTCTTCACTTCCTCGTGTACCGTTCGGTTGTAGAGGTTCTTTCTTCACTTCCTCGTGTACCGTTCGGTTGTCGAGGTTCTTTCTTCACTTCCTCGTGTACCGTTCGGTTGTAGAGGTTCTTTCTTCACTTCCTCGTGTACCGTTCGGGTGTCGAGGTTCTTTCTTCACTTCCTCGTGTACCGTTCGGGTGTCGAGGTTCTTTCTTCACTTCCTCGTGTACCGTTCGGGTGTCGAGGTTCTTTCTTCACTTCCTCGTGTACCGTTCGGTTGTCGAGGTTCTTTCTTCACTTCCTCGTGTACCGTTCGGTTGTAGAGGTTCTTTCTTCACTTCCTCGTGTACCGTTCGGGTGTCGAGGTTCTTTCTTCACTTCCTCGTGTACCGTTCGGGTGTCGAGGTTCTTTCTTCACTTCCTCGAGTACCGATCGGTTGTAGCGGTTCTTTCTTCACTTCCTCGTGTACCGTTCGGGTGTCGAGGTTCTTTCTTCACTTCCTCGTGTACCGTTCGGGTGTCGAGGTTCTTTCTTCACTTCCTCGTGTACCGTTCTGGCTCTCGCCCTTTTGGCTGCTTCACCCATTGTCAATAGATATTGTTGTAATATTTCTTTGATGTTGTCTGTCTATCTTACTCTGCGTCTGTCTCTTGTTCTTCTCCTCTTTTAATATATGCTTTGCTTGGTAAGGAATCAAACTGTGTTCTTTCTAGATGTGCAAATCACTTTATTTGTTGTTTCTGTGTGTTGCTTAGGATTGGCTCAATACCTGCTGTTTCTCATATATCATTTCTGATTCTGTCATTTCTGGTCACTCCAAGCGCTTTTCTCAGACATCGCATCTCTGTGGTGACAATCTTTCTTTTGCGCTTAGACGTGAGTGACCATGTTTAGCATCGATAGCACAATGTTGGAATGAATATACCCTGTATAAGATGTGTCTTGGTAATATTAGGTATTGCTCTGTGTTGAAGTAAAGAGGATAGCTATGCAAATATTTGATTTGCCTTATTGCATGGTATAACTATTTCTTTGTCGATTTTACTACCGTCAAAGAAGCTTGTTCAATTAGGATCTTCTCTCCATCATTCTATTCAAAATCCTACAACGAGAGACTGGGTGGTCTAGAGGTAAGATGCCATCCTCTTGA
Source organism: Megaustenia siamemsis (assembly GCA_032433765.1). NCBI lineage: Eukaryota > Metazoa > Mollusca > Gastropoda > Stylommatophora > Ariophantidae > Megaustenia > Megaustenia siamemsis. The sequence continues at coordinate 67,428,761 of JAVIAB010000041.1, read as the reverse complement.
CAGGTCCTGGGGTTTAAATCCCGTCACAGGCGGTGGGATTTTTCTTTTCTAACTTCGAATCCGTGGTTTCCTGTACTCGCCTCGTGTTTCTCTGGGTAGGGAGATCTGATGTTTAACTCTATAGGTAGTGAGATCTGATGTCTCTCTCTCCTTCTCTAGGTAGTGAGATCTGATGTTTAACTCTCTTTATGTAGTGAGATCTGATGTTTAACTCTATAGATAGTGAGATCTGAGATGTTTAACTCTCTCTCTCTCTCTAGGTAGTGGGATCTGATGTTTAACTCTCTTTATGTAGTGAGATCTGATGTTTAACTCTATAGGTAGTGAGATCTGATGTCTAACTCTATAGGTAGTGAGATCTGATGTCTAACTCTATAGGTAGTGGGATCTGATGTTTAACTCTCTTTATGTAGTGAGATCTGATGTTTAACTCTATAGGTAGTGAGATCTGATGTCTAACTCTATAGGTAGTGAGATCTGATGTCTAACTCTATAGGTAGTGAGATCTGATGTCTCTCTCTCTCTGAGTAGTGAGATCTGATGTCTAACTCTCTCTGAGTAGTGAGAACTGATGTTTAACTCTCTCTGGGTAGTGACATCTGATGTTTAACTCTCTCTGGGTAGTGAGATCTGATGTTTAACTCTCTCTGGGTAGTGAGATCTGATGTTTAACTCTCTCTGGGTAGTGAGATCTGATGTAACTCTCTCTGGGTAGTGAGATCTGATGTTTAACTCTCTCTGGGTAGTGAGATCTGATGTTTAACTCTTTCTAGGTAGTGAGATCTGATGTTTAACTCTCTCTGAGTAGTGAGATCTGATGTTTAACTCTCTCTGGGTAGTGAGATCTGATGTTTAACTCTCTTTATGTAGTGAGATCTGATGTCTAACTCTTTTATGTAGTGAGATCTGATGTTTAACTCTCTTTATGTAGTGAGATCTGATGTTTAACTCTCTCTGGGTAGTGATATCTGATGTCTAACTCTCTGTGTATTGAGATCTGATGTCCAACTCTCTATGAGTAGTCACATCTGACGTCTAACTCTCTCTGGGTAGCGAGATTCGATGTCCAGCTCTCTCTGGGTAGCGAGATTCGATGTCCAGCTTTCTCTGGGTAGCGAGATTCGATGTCCAGCTCTCTCTGGGTATCGAGATTCGATGTCCAGCTCTCTCTGGGTAGCGATATTCGATGTCCAGCTCTCTCTCTGGGTAGCGAGATTCGATGTCCAGCTCTCTCTCTGGGTAGCGATATTCGATGTCCAGCTCTCTCTCTGGGTAGCGATATTCGATGTCCAGCTCTCTCTCTGGGTAGCGAGATTCGATGTCCAGCTTTCTCTGGGTAGCGAGATTCGATGTCCAGCTCTCTCTGGCTAGCGAGATTCGAAGTTCAGCTCTCTCTCTGGGTAGTAAGATCCGATGTCTAGATCTTCCAGAAAAACTAGATGTCCCACGTGCACTCGCACATGTTAAAGAACCCCTAGCAATTAAAAGTCATCAAGACTATATCAACAAAGTGACAGTTACCTGGGAACAAACTGTTAAACAAATATACCCATTCTGATGACGGATGTGTCGGGCTGAAAGACGTAAATAACAACATTGTTGTAAACTAGCAATACAATACATCCACACCCACGTAACGTGCGATCACTAAGAAGAAGAGTCGTCTACAAAGACCAGTTCCTGTCCTCTGATAACTTGATCTGAACTGTCATCACAATCTTGTATTTTGGGGTACTCTCTGACTATCCTGCTCCTTTTTGATCTTCACAACAAAGTTGATTTTAAGATTCCCCATTCTCCTTTTTACAATGAAAGTCCAGCCAAGCACATGTGTAGCTACACTGCTTGTTTATTTCCAAGATTGTTTCAAATCTCTTCACATGTGTGTCTACACTGTTGGATTGTTTCCCATCTCTTCACACATGCGTGTCTACACTGTTGGATTGTTTCCCATCTCTTCACACATGCGTGTCTACACTGTTGGATTGTTTCCCATCTCTTCACACGTGTGTGTCTACACTGTTGGATTGTTTCCCATCTCTTCACACGTGTGTCTACACTGTTGGATTGTTTCCCATCTCTTCACACATGTGTGTCTACACTGTTGGATTGTTTCCCATCTCTTCACACATGTGTGTATACACTGTTGGATTGTTTCCCATCTCTTCACACATGCGTGTCTACACAGTTGGATTGTTTCCCATCTCTTCACACATGTGTGTCTACACTGTTGGATTGTTTCCCATCTCTTCACACATGTGTGTCTACATTGCTGGATTACTTTCAAGATTGTTTCCCATCTCTTCACACATGTGGCTACATCGCTGGATTACTTCCAAGATTTGTTCCCATCTCTTCACACTTGTGGCTACATTGCTGGATTACTTCCAAGATTTGTTCCCATCTGGATTGTTTCCCATCTCTTCACACATGTGTGTATACACTGTTGGATTGTTTCCCATCTCTTCACACATGCGTGTCTACACAGTTGGATTGTTTCCCATCTCTTCACACATGTGTGTCTACACTGTTGGATTGTTTCCCATCTCTTCACACATGTGTGTCCACATTGCTGGATTACTTTCAAGATTGTTTCCCATCTCTTCACACTTGTGGCTACATCGCTGGATTACTTCCAAGATTTGTTCCCATCTCTTCACACTTGTGGCTACATTGCTGGATTACTTCCAAGATTTGTTCCCATCTATTCACACTTGTGGCTACACTGTTGTTGTTATCAAGTGCACTGATAGAGAAACTTTACAATGAAGATAATGACACTTTGGTTATGGAAGGTCCCAGTATCACTGCAAACAAATTAAAATCCATAATTGCTCAACCGTCCATGCCAGCATAATCATCCGAATTAATATCTCATCTCACAAACAAAGAAAGGTAACTGTAGTCCCCATTGTTGCAGTCTCAGCACACGCCAAAAGATATAAAGCGAAACCACGTAGAAAGTGAACACAGCCAGCTGTTCCCTGTCATACGATATCATCATTTATCGTAAACAAATGGAATATCGAAACATGATCAAAACGGATGAGACACACAGCTCATGGTGTGCACAGAGCACTTAACTCAGTAGCTCCTGCAACAAGCCGGACTTGGAATATGAGGAAACTGCAACAAGGAACACTTTTCACGCATAGCCTTCAATTGTTCCCGTCGCCTATCCACCATATACCGGAAGCTCACGTCCTTAACAATACTTATAACATAACAACATCATAACATTAACTAAAGGATTAGATCATTTTTATTATAACACACAGGAATACCTTCAATAAAAAACATTTGCTTTACTCTTACCTGGGACGAAAGATTTGGGATGCTAGAAGTTTACCATTGGCATTATCATACATGATACTCTATTTACTTACTGTACATCTAACTCAATCAACATTTACTACAAAACTCAATTTACTCATTCTTACATTTGTGTGTGTGTGATTACATGCATGTATTACAAATACTATTACAGAAAAGATTAAATTATGATCTCCCTGTCTTCTTTAATTACAGAATGACACAAACCTCAACAAAATTCAAGATCGGCACATCAACTACTTGTACATGTGGACAGGCACCCCAGACTGCTGAACATATACTTCAAGACTGCACTGAATATAGTAGACTCAGGAAAATCCATTGGCCCATGGATACAACACTACAGACAAAACTATATGGGCCACTGCAAGAATTACAAAAGACAGTAAAATTCATACAGGAAACGACATTGCTTATATAAACAATACTTCGAGCGAACGAAAGATAGATAGACACAAACCTCAGATACTACATCTAGGAGAACTAAATGTTTCTATTTGAGATACACGGTTGGGGGAGATAACTTCAACATGAATTAAAATCTAGCCCTCAGTTATCTACTGATTTAATTTGCCTGAATGTTTTCTTTTATATGCATTTCTTTTTCTTTAAACATGTGGGTCAATGGTGCAGTGTCGAACCTTCTTAAATCACACACAGATCACTGTACACTAACGAAGGCAAGACATATTCTTTTATGTTCTCTTCCCATCTATTTTTTTGTTTGTCTCTTTTTCCTTGCCTGTACACTATTTTTAAAAGTTTATAATCTGTATTGAATTTGCGTAGCTCACTTGACATCATGTGACAACATTCATGTCTGCAATTACACAAACTGTTATATTCTGTTTCATGGAATCAGTACCACTGCAGTCTGGAATTCCCTATATCCATATCCGCTCCACTCATGTCACAGCTCCCACCAAAACATGGTGGCCAATTCTGTTGATAAGGTTTACTACTATACAGTTCTATCTCGACACTCCCCACAACTAAAGGCGACGATTCCAAATAATTCTCATCGAATAGAGAGTACACAGTCACTTCCTTACTCTAGTTTACTCAAAAACACACATTTAAAACAAACAAAGCAACCGAAATGGTTTAAGTGACTGCGTTAGTCTCTGCAAAAACAGGGCGACATGCAGCCATTTTGATTTTGCATTGGTGGTTGGCGGCCATTAGCAAGGCCGAACTCCACTGCAAGCCAAGTCAGCTGCATGGCTGACAATTTCAAACAACATCACACAAACAAAACTACTACATCAACATTTAAAGAGAGTGAAACTACACTTTTAATATTTTCACTATTGCTGGTAACTTTCAGATTTCAATTTACTCAACTAAAAACACAATATAAATGACATACTGTATCACAATGGGAGAAACTATCAAGTACATAAGCCATGCCCATGACGTTATATGAAATCAAACATAGAAGAATTCCCAAGTAATTGTTACATGCTTGAGTACATATTTCACAACATATATTTACACATAAAGCTCAAATGGGAAATTAAAGCATATTCATAACTCTTCACTTTCACATAGACTCCTCAGTTGTTGAGGCAAATACAAAGTTCTAGTAATCACTCTCTCTGCAGGTTCAGTTACTGCAGTCTTGTGTGTTGTTTTCCTTGCTCCATCCAGCTTTACAGCAGCTCCACATTATCTTATGTTTGTGCTTATTTCTGTTTAACTATCTATCTATTGTCCTTTCGAGCCGAAGACGGCACATAGGGCAGAACCACAATCTCAAAAACAGAAACCTTGCGTGCCAAAATGGCACATATTGCAGAGATCACTGCTCTAAAATATATGGCGCTGTTTCCATAACAATACTTTTTACAATGACAGCTTGTCAAGCCATCGATCAACCTCCTTAGTCGCCTCTTACAACATGCCTGGAAGGTCACAGTGTTTAACTACTGACATTATATTATGGTCGAAAATAACAGAAATGAATTAGACAGATGACAAGGAGAAATAATTAAAATAATAGGAGGCACAATACGAAAGAGTATATCCAGAAATACATTTATTGATTTATGTATTTTTGATGTGTTTCAGTACTTTTGTGTTAGGAGAAGTTGCCATGGTTCCCATAACTCCAAGAGTTAAGCTGGTGGTAGCAACACAACCAAGAGTTAAGCTGGTGGTAGCAACACAACCAAGAGTTAAACTGGAGGTAGTAACACAACCAAGAGTTAAACTGGAGGCAGCAACACAACCAAGAGTTAAACTGGAGGCAGCAACACAACCAAGAGTTAAACTGGAGGTAGCAGCACAACCAAGAGTTAAACTGGAGGTAGCAACACAACCAAGAGTTAAACTGGAGGTAGCAACACAACCAAGAGTTAAACTGGAGGTAGCAACACAACCAAGAGTTAAACTGGAGGTAGCAACACAACCAAGAGTTAAGCTGGAGGTAGCAACACAACCAAGAGTTAAGCTGGAGGTAGCAACACAACCAAGAGTTAAACTGGAGGTGGCAACACAACCAAGAGTTAAGCTCAAGAGAAAAGGTTCGGTTATCCTATCATTGTAATGGCTTTTAACCTATCTAAGGTGTGCTGAGGTTGGAGAATAGAGACCACATGCCCGTCCACCACTTTCCTCTTATCTTTGTTTGACTCCTTCTTCTTAATCTTCTGAACTTTGGTTGGAGCATAGGGCACTCACAAGAGATCACCCAATTCTGTCTGGAGCAAGCATGGACAACTCTTGCCAGCCTTTTTCATTTCATCATGTATGGTTCACCGCTATGTCCCCACGTCCTGTCACTTCATTTGTCTGATGGTTTCCATGTTAAAGCTAGGTGCGGATGTCTGGTTTGTTTCATTCATGGAACGTGGCATAGCCATTTCCAACGTCATCTTTTCACTTCTTGATTGATGTTAAACCCCGATCTTCTAACTTCTTTGTTTGAAATGTGTTGATCCCAATGGATGTTTAGAATCTTCTTAAGACAGCAATCTTCAAATCCTCTTAGTCGATTTGTTATCTTATGGTTCATTCTCCTCGTTTCTGCTGATATAAGAGTATGGATCACACATTTGGCTTGTAAATTCTAAACTTGGTCCTAAGTTGGTGGCTAGATGAATGCTGAATGCTTGTAAGGCTATTAAATGCTTGGGCTGAAATACCTATTATAGTAGATCTTTTTTCAATGTCGCTATCTGATGAAATATACCTTCCCAGGTATTTAAGATTCACTTCTTCTAGTTCCACTCCCCTAAATGTAACTTTCTTTATACTTTTGTAATTTATCCTCATAATTTTAGATTTCTCTGCATTATTTTCAGTCCAACTGTGTTAGCAAAATTCTTTGACCATGACTCAACAAAATTATTAGAGGCTGCCATGCCACTGTGGCAACTTTCAGAGCAAAAACAACATTCCACCACATTGCTTGGTTTGTATTTATCTTTCATATAATGCGTTGAAACTACTCTCCATGATATGCATCTCTATATCTACTACCAATAATACCATACAATACTACCAACAATAAACAAAAACTACATTCAAGTCAGGACTAACATAAATTAGCAAACATCCAGATTAATGATTACAAGCACAACACTATAATCTTCAATATTTGATTCCACTTCAATCTTTTTATATACCTCAAGCCTTAACCCAAACTGCCGAATCGTCATTTTGAAATGAAAACACATATTTTAACATTTAATATACATAAAAGTAATTAATAAAATTCAAACTACATTTCAGTCACAGAAATTCTTATTTTTAATTTACCAATGAAATATACATTCAATTTTCCCTTATGGAGAATTGAAAATTCTTAATTTTCTACGAAAGAAATTATTTATTATAAAACAGGACTTTGATTCCACAAGGGCAAGGTTGCTGTATTAAAAAAAAACATTCAGTCTAAATTTGTTAATTCACGACGACCGTGTGCTGTACAAATCTTTGTCTGCTGGGTTCGACTGGCCAATGTCTCCTTTTACTTTAGGCAATTTATCCTTGTTTTCTGTTTTACGATCACTTGATGCTTCTGGCAGAGGAGATGTCTGAAATAGATTTTGTATAAAACAACTATTTTTAAAATACTTGTGTGAGAAAATGAACGAACACGTTAATTTCTATAGATTTATACTTTCTTGTATAAAATCGGTAACCTCTTAAACAACACAGACACAACTTTCTTCTTTCTTTCTTCATTTCCTCATGAAGCCTTGTGGGTGTTGAAGGAGATACCAAGTTCTGGTTCTCGCCCTTTTGACAGCCTCAGTCAGTGTCAATTGATGATGTTGTAGCATCTCTTCGATATTGTCTGTCCATCTTACTCTTGGTCTGCCTCTTGCTCTTCTCCTCTTTTAATATATGCTTTATGTGGTAAGGAATCACTCTGCATTATTTTAGATGGGCAAACCAGTTTATTTGTTGTTTCCGTATATAGCTTAGGTCTGGTTCATAACCTACTCTTTCACTAATAATATCACTTCTGATACAACTGTTTGCATCAAATCATGAATCTCTCAGACAACACAAACATAACTGTTTGTATCAAATCATGAATCTCTGAGACAACACAATTACAATTGTTTGTATCAAATCAAAATAAAATAAACTTACTCCAGGAGCCTCACTTTGGTCATCTGTAGAAGAGATAAAAGGAACAAACTGTTATTCATTTTCTGCTATTTTTTTCTAAAGCCAAGTAGAAGAGCAGATAATTATAATAATGCAAACTGGCAAACTTGTAATCAGAGGTGAAAAATGGTGGTTGGACATGATGCCTGCTGCCCGATTATGCATTAACCAACAAAAAAAAACAGAAAGAACTTCCAACAAGCCAAGAAATAGGTTTTATGAAGATATGTAAAAAGTAAAGTAAAGTACCCCCGTCACGCCAAGTGGCGGCGTATAGGGAATATGGTGTTAGTGACCATAAATTTTACAGACCTTCAGCACATGATTTTTGGGGTAATGTGGTCAGTATTACGCCCGTGCCGCTTTACTTTCCCAGAAAAAAAATCCGGTACCCATTTAAGGCTGGGTGAACCCGGAAGCCATCGGTTGGGATCGAACCCTACCCATGAACATATGTAAATTTACGTAAAGATTCCCTCCATGTTTTGCTAGGTGTATAGGGAATATGATGTTAGCGACCATTTTTTCCATGACAAACAGAACATTTTTGGATGATGTATTTGGTATCATGCTAGGCTGCCTTATCTCTCCAGAAAAATCTCTGGTACCCATTTTTAGATGCAGTGGGGAATGTTGGAGCCTTGTTGGTTAGAAAAAAGGAATAGTTACTTCTGGGAATTGAACTCGAACCCATCTGATCAGGATGCTAGTGCACTAACCACTCATCTAAGGAGGCTATGTGCATTATTTTAAATCCATGACGATAATCATTTATTTTTGCAACATAACTAATCAAAGTCATTCCACTGATGAACACTTCCATTTTCAAGCATTTACATGGCTTGGATATGCCATATTGGATTTTAACAGCTTAAAAAAAAAAAACATGATTAAAGTGCAATAAATATAAACTATAGCACCGTGCAATTTTTTCCATTTCATATTTTCTGGCTTATGAGGCATGTTCAAATGAAACCCGCCCAAGCTGTGTTTGTGGGCATACATAGGAGGCATGATGATGTTACATCTGACATAATAAGCACATACCAATGTGCAATTGTGTATGTGTTTGTTCTCCATGTAGCATTTATTAGTTTTGCTGTACACTGTTGGAAAAATGGCCAGTGTGATACGGAATCTCTCATATTTTTTTTACCATGAAGGGCTTTTATTGGCAGACTAAAGAGCCTGTGTGAACATCAATGTCATTTACTACAAAGACACACTAGATAACCTGCATACAGCCATCAAGAATCAACATCAAGGATAGGAGGACCTGGGGTGCTTTTGCATGATGTGACTCTGTTGCATGATGTGACTCTGATGCATAACAATACTCGTCCGATATGTCACGAATGTTGTGTAGGAAGGTTAGGAAGAAAATGGTGGGAAGTCTGCAACATGCAGCCTATGGCCTCAATCTGTCACCATCCAACTTTTATTTGTTCAGACCCTTTAAAAAAATCTCTAAAGGGACAACAATTTGACTCTGATGCATGCATTATAGCCTCAGTGACAAAAAGGTTCAAAGCGCGATCAGTCACTTTTCTCGTACAGCACCTGCCTCTACCCAAGTAATGGGAGAAGTGTCTAAAACTAATTGCATATAGCGATTTTTTCTAAAGAATTCTGGTGTGTACTTGCTTCACAACAATTACTTTATTCAAATCTGTCACACCTGTTGATATTCCTTACATATTTTTGTGCCTATAGGACTGGTTTCATTTGAACACGCCTCATATTTCTCACAAATTTTTGTTCCCAAAAATATTGCACTGCAAGCTCAATACCCTACTTTTTAGACAAATGAAGAGAAGACACAAGCTAAAACATCTATTAAAAAAAAAAACCAGATTCAAGAATTACAAAATAGCAATATTCTGACAATCACAGTAAATTGAAGACCAAGAGGACAGAGAGCTAATGTACAGAACTGGTGAGATCATTCAAAGACAAAATATCCTGTTGGTGTTGTGCAATACATGAAGCAGAATGAATAATGATGATAACAACCTTCAATTTAATTTATGTAAATATATGTATGTATTAACATATGTATGCACAGCTATACATTTTACATGATAAAATTATAAATCATACTTTTATTTTCTCTCTTTGTTCCCTAAACACATGATCAGACTGGTTAGTCTGTTTCCATAACCATCAAAACAGAATCTTCAGGTCTGGTTCATCGATTCTGATGCTACCTTTAGAGTCAGTGAGCACTTTCAGCACATGTGCTGTCAAGACATTTTAACCCCATAAACAAAAATATGTAAAGTAAAGTACAAGACTTGAATCGGCATCTTAGCACACGAGTTTTCACCCATATGTGCTCGGCTGCCTATCCAGAAGTGTTCCGAGACTTCTGGACAGTGTAGCTTCAAGCATCGAAACTCATGATGATGCGAGGCAGCATTTCTCACCTCCCCAGAGTATTAACCTGGTACCCATTTCTGCTAGTGGCTGGGTTGACCGCGGTAGGTAATTTTTTTCCAACCAAGAGTACAATTCACACTGCTTCCAGCAGGAATCAAACATGGGTTGTCCAAACATCGGTAGCCTGGTCGAATGGTTTTCCCAACAAGGCTACCCATACGAAAATATGTGTGTGTCTCACACAAATACTAGTTGACGGATACAAACAGAACAAATATTATATATTTGTAGGAGATGAACTAAATTGTTACTTTTAGACCAAAATGAACAACTGTGATTAAATGTTGGAGAAGTGCAACCATTTCAATTAATCTAAAGCTATAAATGAATATTCATAAGATTCAACATTTAACAACATTGTGTAAATTCTGTAACACAAATCTGTATGTACATTATAATTAATGTAACCCCACATAAGAAAATGAATTCTTAAAACAATTGTTCACAAACCAAAAACATAAAAAAAAATTTGTGAAAAATGTATCTCATGGAACTTGTTATGTGGGGAAAAGTATAAATCAACACTAGTAAAAGAAGGAAAAGTCACACTGAGAAGGAAACATAAATTATGTCAAACCAAATTTGTGCAAAACTAATAATGCAAAACCTACATTTGACAGAACGTTTGTAAATCAAAATGCTATTAGAAAAACAAAAAAAGAAACACTGTATTGTATAGAACAAATCTGGTAAAAATAACTTACGACAACAACAAAAAAATAATAAAATAAAATAAAAAGAAAGAAAGAAATTATTTGAAATTAATTTTTATTAAAACAAAGTGAGTGAAAAATAGTTATCAGAATTAAATAATTGAATAACTGATTAACAATGACTCTGCATCGAGAATGTCACCATATTGCTAGCTCAGTCAGACTTTGAGCTGTAATGTAGTAGTACCGAGAGAACGCCTACGAATGAATGAAACATAAACATGTCAACTCAATTGTTTTATTTTCCATTTACATAAGACTTATAATAATCATACCTGTTGATTGCTTTGATTTTGTCAAACATTATATGTTTCACTGCTGTCATTTTCAGTTTTTACAATCAGTGGATTAACAATAGATGAAACATCACACAAATTATAATGAAATAACTACACAACTAACTCAAGAACATATTCTCCCTGATATTGTAAGGCATAAGATGACAAGAGAACACAACAATGAATCATATTAAGTTTATAAAGCCTTTTTTGCACTCTACGTGTAACAACACAGTTGTATGCTCTGAGAGTTTGGGCAAAACTGTAATCAGTGAAAAGAATTGGCATTCCGTTGTTCTGACAGTTAAAAGACACAACAGCCTACTAAAAGTAATATTGGAAGGGAAAATACAGGGTAATAGAGGCAGACCAAGACTAACATGGACAAGTAACATCAAAAGATGGACAAGTCAGCCTATGACAACCTGCATCATCAAAGCAAGAGACAGATGGATGGCCCTTCATGGTAGCCAACTTTCGATGTGGAGATGGCACTCGATGATGATGTTCTGACAGTCAGAAACAGGTTATTATAGACAAGAGTTTATCAGTGTGCCAAACAGGGGGAAACAACTCCATACATCACTGTTGAAGAAATGATAAAAATACTACAGCAGAGACATTGATGACTACAACATTAATTTAAGTGACTTCAAAATAAATGTTAGGACTGTTGTTCCAATGTCAATTTATGTTCTAGTGACTTCAACATCAATTTTTGGATTAGTGACTTCAACATTAATTTTTGGATTAGTGACTTCAACATCAATTTTTGGATTAGTGACTTCAACATTAATTTTTGGATTAGTGACTTTAACATCAATTTTTGGATTAATGACTTCAACATTAATTTTTGGATTAGTGACTTCAACATCAATTTTTGGTCTAGTGACTTCAACATCAATTTTTGGATTAGTGACTTCAACAACAATTTTTGCACTAGTGACTTCAGCACATTTTTGGTTTAGTGACTTCAAAATAAACTTTCTGGACTGGTGACTTCAATATAATTCTTTGGACTGACACTTCAGCATCAATTTTTGGACTGCCTAACCTATAGTTATAGTTTCCCCCTCACGTAGGAAACAACAAGTAAGAGGAAAAGAGGCCGACCTAGAGAGACAGTGAGAACATTGATCAGAGAGGCAAGAGCAACAGGAATCGGCTCCCTCAATGAGATAGAGTTGCTTGCACAGAACAGAGACAAATGGCCAGATTTGATAAAAAATCTTTAGAAGGATTGAAAACTGCTAGAACAAAAATTTAGATAAGAGAAAGAGTATCTGGGTCACGGCCTATGGGCCGGCTACAGCTTGAAAAGTCAATAGATGGATAGATAGCCTCTAATTCAAGCACTTAAAATAGACCTAAGGGATGGCAGGGTGACACAGACTTGAGGTATGTGCAGTATAAGAAAGACTTGAGGTATAGGCAGCATAAGTCAGACTTGAGGTATGTTAGGGTGAGGCAGACTTGAGGTATAGGCAGCATAAGTCAGACTTGAGGTATGTTAGGGTGAGGCAGACTTGAGGTATGGGCAGCACAAGACAGACTTTATGGGCGGCATAAGACAGACTTGAGGGATGGCAGGGTGAAACAGACTTGAGGTATGGGTATCGCGAGACAGACTTGAAGTATGTGCAGTATAAGACAGACTTGAGGGATGAGCAGCATAAGACAGACTTGAGGGATGGGCGGCATAAGACAGACTTGAGGGATGAGCAGCATAAGACAGACTTGAGGGATGGGCGGCATAAGACAGACTTGAGGGATGGCAGGGTGAAACAGACTTGAGGTATGGGTATCGTGAGACAGACTTGAAGTATGTGCAGTATAAGACAGACTTGAGGGATGGGCAGCATAAGACAGACTTGAGGGATGGCAGGGTGAAACAGACTTGAGGTATGGGTATCGCGAGACAGACTTGAAGTATGTGCAGTATAAGACAGACTTGAGGGATGGGCAGCATAAGACAGACTTGAGGGATGAGCAGCATAAGACAGACTTGAGGGATGAGCAGCATAAGACAGACTTGAGGGATGGGCAGCATAAGACAGACTTGAGGGATGAGCAGTATAAGACAGACTTGAGGGATGAGCAGCATAAGACAGACTTGAGGGATGGGCAGCATAAGACAGACTTGAGGTATGAGCAGCATAAGACAGACTTGAAGTATGTGCAGTATAAGACAGACTTGAGGTATGGGTATCGCGAGACAGACTTGAGGTATGGGTATCGCGAGACAGACTTGAGGGATGGGCAGCATAAGACAGACTTGAGGGATGGGCAGCATAAGACAGACTTGAGGGATGGGCAGCATAAGACAGACTTGAGGGATGGGCAGCATAAGACAGACTTGAGGGATGGGCAGCATAAGACAGACTTGGGGTATATGCAGTATAAGACAGACTTGAGGGATGGCTGGGACAGACAGACTTGAGGTATGTGCAGTATAAGACAGACTTGAGGCAATGTAAGATAGACTTGAGAGATGTGCAGTGTAAGACCGACTTGAGAGATGTAAGACAGACTCAAAAGATGGTTAGTGCAGTGTAAGACAGACATGAGAGATGGGCAGTGTAAGACAGACTTGACATATGGTTAGTGTAAGACAGATTGAGAGATGTGCAGTGTTAGTCAGACTCAAAAGATGGCCAGTGCAGTGTGAGACAGACATGAGAGATGGTAAGTTTAAGACAGACTTTAAACATGGTGAAAAAAAGTAAAGTACCCCCGTTATGCCAAGTGGCGTATAGGGAAATATGGTGTTAGTGACCCTATATTTTACAGACCTTCAGCACATGATTTTTGGGGTAATGTGGTCGGTATTACGCGCCGTGCTGCTTTACTTTCCCAGAAAAAAATCCAGTACCCATTTAAGGCTGGGTGAACCCGGAAGCCGTCGGTTTGGATCGAACCCTACCCCTTGTCCTTTGTAGTTCAGTTCACTAACCACTGAGCTATCGTGGCTCCCCCGACTTTAATCATGCATAGTGTAAAACATGAATTGAGGAAAGTAAAAAAAAAAGAAAACAGGAGAAATGTGCTGTGAAGACATGGGTGGAAAAAGGGGAGAGATTGTGCTGCTTTGTTACTGATACCACAAAGTGTGCCAGTCACTACTAATTAATCTACTGATACCACAAAGTGTGCCAGTCACTAAGTGTGCCAGTCACTACTAATTAATCTACTGATACCACAAAGTGTGCCAGTCACTACTAATTAATCTACTGATACCACAAAGTGTGCCAGTCACTACTAATTAATCTACTGATACCACAAAGTGTGCCAGTCACTACTAATTAATCTACTGATACCACAAAGTGTGCCAGTCACTACTAATTAATCTACTGATACCACAAAGTGTGCCAGTCACTACTAATTAATCTACTGATACCACAAAGTGTGCCAGTCACTACTAATTAATCTACTGATACCACAAAGTGTGCCAGTCACTACTAATTAATCTACTGATACCACAATGTGTGCCAGTCACTTCTAACTAATCTACTGATACCACAAAGTGTGTCAGTCACTACTAATTAATCTACTGATACCACAAAGTGTGCCAGTCACTACTAATTAATCTACTGATACCACAAAGTGTGCCAGTCACTACTTATTAATCTACTGATACCACAAAGTGTGCCAGTCACTACTAATTAATCTACTGATACCACAAAGTGTGCCAGTCACTACTAATTAATCTACTGATACCACAATGTGTGCCAGTCACTTCTAACTAATCTACTGATACCACAAAGTGTGTCAGTCACTACTAATTAATCTACTGATACCACAAAGTGTGCCAGTCACTACTAATTAATCTATCGATACCACAAAGTGTGTCAGTCACTACTAACTAATCTACTGATACCACAAAGTGTGCCAGTCACTACTAATTAATCTACTGATACCACAAAGTGTGCCAGTCACTTCTAACTAATCTACTGATACCACAAAGTGTGCCAGTCACTACTAACTAATCTATGGATACCACAAAGTGTGCAAGTCACCACTAACTAATCTACTGATACCATAAAGTGTGCCAGTCACTGCTAACTAATCTACTGAAATCACAAAGTCAGAGTGTGCCAGTCACTAATGACTAATCTACTGATGCCGCAAAGTGTGCCAGTCACCACTAACTAATCTACTGATATAAAGTGTGTCAGTCACTAATAACTAATCTAGTGATGCAACAAAGTGTGCCAGTTACTACTAACTAATCTACTGATATCACAAAGTGTGCCAGTCACTAATGACTAATCTAGTGATGCCACAAAGTGTGTCAGTTACTACTAAGCCAAGGTACAAGAGGAGACTGAATTTAATTGCAACATGTAATTAAAACGTAACAAAATAGTAGCCTCCATCAGTTGACTAAGAGTTTTGCAGCGCCCCCTAGGAAATGTTATCTTTTCTATTCTTTCCCCATGTATTCCCCTTTTCTATGAATGCCTGCTTCTTGTTTGAATTGGAGCTTTTTAGAGTGTGTTTCCAAAGATTACGGTCAGCTATCTCTTTCCTGACTGCAGGGTTTAAGTTCAGAGTCTTCAAATCACGTTTACGCATGTTTATAAATTGGAGTTTTGGGCATCCCCTAGTTCTTTTGCCATCTGCTAGTTGTCCACAAAGTATACCTTTTGATACGCGGCCATCTTTCATACGGTGTAGGTGGCGAGCCAGCATAACCTACATTGTCTGAGCAGCATGTAGATGTCCGGGAGGCCTGAGCATAACAGGAATGCGTATGCCATATTATGAAATTTGTGGTCCCACAAATAACTATTACAAGCACAACTCGCACCAAACAAATCAGCACACAACTGTCACTTACCTTTACGGAAAGGCCAATATTTTTCCAAAAAATCTTCCCCCATATTCTCTATCCACTGCTCTTTGAGATAATCAAAGGACGAATAGCTCAGCTCAACAGTTTTCTTAGGGTAACAGAGAGCTGTGCTGGAAAGTGCTGCAAGGCTTCCATAGGTCAACTTTCTCAAAATGCCACCTATAAAATGATTCATTCAACACAATATACTACAAGCCTGTCACTGTTTGTACTAGCATAGTTGTAGTCACAGAAGAAATAAAATAACATTCTCATAAGCTAATTCAAAGTGTTCTAAAATACAAAAAGTTATCTCTATTTTGTTGTGTTATAAGAAAATAGCATGTTCCTGTAATCTGCACACTTTATACTGAGTAATGCTACCAGAAAGTGAAAGGAAAGGAGACATAATCCTGCAAATTTGAAGACAGGTTGTGGAGACAGCTGAAGAAATGGGGGGAAAAAAAGATCCATCCACGTTTTTAATGATCTTCTTCTTCTTCTTTCCTTCCTCATCTGTCTTTCAGCGTCAAGGGGAGATATAATTCACGGTCTTTTGCGCTTCTGTTCGCCTCTGCTGCTGTTATGTTTCCTAGTGCTTCTAATATTCCATTGATACATCTTTTTCGTGGTCGACCCTTGGGTCTGGTATTCTCACAACGTTTGTTGAAGGCTCGTTGTGTTGTGTTTTGTTCTTTCTGCATTGTCACATGGCCAAACCATTTTATCTGTTGTTTCCTTATATATTCTATGGCGGGGGTTATTCCTAGCTTTTTTCTCAGTTCTTCATTTCTGATCTTATCTCTCAGACTGTTTCCTGTCATTCGTCTAACACACTTCATCTCTGTAGAGGTTATTTTTCTTATTGTTCTTGCATCTAGGGTACTGGTCTGGCATTGGTAGCACAACGTTGGGATGAAGATTGTATTGTATAGTGCTCATTTTGCCTCCAGAGTTTTTAATGATCAATGTCACATATGTGATGTGGACGGTATTATGCCAGACCCTTCTACTTTTCCATAAAAGGTCTGATACTCATTCAAGGCTGTAAAAACTTAAGATATTGATATGTATTGAACCCAACCTATTGTCCTCAATAGTCTGGTTCACCTACCACTGAGCTGGCACTGTTAAACAATATAAGAAAAGCTCATGTAATAGAAATAATAGCACAGATGTAAATGTAAAAGGTAAAATACGAGACTTGAACCGGCGTCTTAGCACGTGAGTTTACACCCATATGTGCTCGGCTGCCTATCCAGAAATGTTAGGATATTTCTGTATAGTGTCGCCTCAAGCATCGAAGCTCAGATGCGAAGCGACATTCCTCACCTTCCCAGGGTAAAACCCTGGTACCCATTTCTGCCAACGGCTGGGTAGAGCCATATGTACAACCATATGTACAATTCACACTGCTCCCAGCGGGAATCGAACACGGGTTGTCCAAACGCCAGTAGTCCAGTTGGGTGGTTTTCCCAACTAGGCTACTGAGGCCCCCACAGATGTTTGGTTGGTCAACTCAACAGCCTGTGAGCTCCTGCCTTTTTTGTGTTTGGCCAGCACAGCCAAAGTTGCAATTCTTGAAAAATGCTTCATCTTGAATAAATAATTCATGTCTTTTAATGACTTGGGTGTAATCTTTCAACAAATATATATGTTATTCAATGCAATGAAAAAAACAGGTGGCATGTAAGAGATTATATATAACAATAATATAATTGGACAATTGTACCTGATATAGAAAATGTTACAAAATTCCCACCTAAATATATCAGATACTAAGATATTACCATAAAATGAGATAAGTAAGTTCTATAAGTAGTAATACAACTATAAAACAACTGTAACACACACAAAAAAAACTCCCACAAATAAACCAGCAACTGCTATTAAAAACTATACAATCATACCTCTCATTTCAAGCACAATCCCACATATGCCAGCAACTGCTATAAAAACTATACTATCATACCTCTCATTTCAAGCACAGTCTCACACATGCCAGCAACTGCTATAAAAACTATACTATCATACCTCTCATTTCAAGCACAATCCCACATATGCCAGCAACTGCTATAAAAACTATACTATCATACCTCTCATTTCAAGCACAATCTCACACATGCCAGCAACTGCTATAAAAACTATACTATCTTACCTCTCATTTCAAGCACAATCCCACACATGTCAGCAACTGCTATAAAACCTATACAATCATACCTCTAAATCCAAGCACAATCCCACCCATGCCAGCAACTGCTACAAAAAGTATACAATCATACCTCTCATTTCAAGCACAATCCCACATATGCCAGCAACTGCTATAAAAACTATACTATCATACCTCTCAATCCCAACACAATCCCACACATACCTGCAACTACCATAAAAACTATACTATCATACCTCTACATCCAAGCACAATCCCACCCATGCCAGAAACTACCATAAAAACTATACAATCATACCTCTCTATCCAAGCACAATCCCACCCATGCCAGCAACTACCACAAAAACTATACACTCATACCTCTCAATCCAAACACAATCCCACCCATGCCAGCAACTACCACAAAAACTATACAATCATAACTCTCAATCCCACTCATGCCTGCAACTTCTTCTTCTTCTTTCTTCTTCTATCCTTCCTCTGTTGCCGTTGGCGTCGAGGGGAGAAACAATCTGCGATTCTTTGCTCTTCTGTTGGCATCTTCTGATGTTATTCCTCCTAGTGACTCTAGTATTCCCTTTATCCATCTCTTTCTCGGTCTTCCTCTTAATCGGGCGTTTTCGTAGCGTTTGCTTATGGCTCTTTGATTCATTGTTAGTTCTTTCTGTCTTGTTATGTGGCCGAACCAATTTATCTGTTGTTTCTTTATGTATTCGATGGCTGGTTCAATTTCGAGTTTCTTCCTCAGGTCAGTGTTTCTTACTCTGTCCCTTAAGCTGTATCCTGTCATTCTTCTGACACATTTCATTTCTGTGGTCGTTATCTTTCTTATTGTTCTAGAGTCCAGCGTCCAATTCTGGCACTGATAGCACAGCATTGGTAGAAAAATTGATTTGTATATTGCCCTTTTTGCTTCCGTAGTTATTGCTTTGTTTTTCAATAGTGTTGATACTTGGCCTATAACTTGGCTTGCTTTGTTACACCTTATATCTATCTCTGTCTCTTGGTTATTGTCTTGTGTTAGCGTGCTACCCAGATATTTAAAATTGTCAACTTGCTTCAAAGATGTATTATCTATTATGTTTAGTTTTTCTTTCTTTCTCGCTATTGCCATTACTTCGGTTTTGCTTATGTTGATCTTCATGTTGTATTGTTTACAAGTGTTGTTTAGCCTGTTGATATGTTCTTGTAGGTCCTCAGTTGTTTCATGTATCATTCTGACGACTTGGTCGTCTGCAAATAGTATTTCATTTATTTCTTCCTCTCTTCTGTAGTTTTCTGGTACGTATATTTCATTTTCTTCTGTGTTATCGTTTGTTGTCATCCGTGTTGGTATATTTCCTTTGATTGGGCATGCTAATTTGCATATATTGTCCATATATGTGATGAAAAGTAAGGGGGAAAGCACGCAGCCTTGTCTTACTCCGGAGTTAATGGTGAAATGTTTAGAGTAACCTGCTGAAGAACTTACTGTAGTGCGACTACTTTCATAGAGGCTCTTACATATCTCTACTAGGTGGTGACTCACTCCGTACAAGGGCAATACGGACCATAGTTGTTCCCTGTCCACCCTATCGAACGCCTTTTCTTGGTCAATAAAAGCTGTATACAGTGTTTTATTATGCTCTGTTGTTTTCTCCGCTAGTTGTTTTATGATAAATAGGGCATCTGTGCAACCACTGTTCCTCCTGAAGCCCATCTGAGCATCGCCTGCAACTAACTACCATAAAAACTATACAATCATACCTCTCAATCCCACCCATGCCTGCAACTAACTACCATAAAAACTATACAATCATAACTCTCAATCCCACCCCTGCCTGCAACTACCACAAGAACTATACAATCATAACTCTCAATCCCACCCATGCCTGCAACTACCATAAAAACTATACAATCATACCTCTCAATCCCACCCATGCCTGCAACTACCACAAGAACTATACAATCATACCTCTCAATCCCACCAATGCCAGCAACTACCACAAAAACTATACAATCATATCTCTAAATCCCAGCACAATCCCACCCATGCCAGCAACTACCACAAAAACTATACTATCATACCTCTCAATCCCAGCACAATCCCACCCATGCCAGCAACTACCATAAAAACTATACAATCATACCTCTCAATCCCAGCACAATCCCACCCATGCCAGCAACTACCATAAAAACTATACAATCATACCTCTCAATCACAGCACAATCCCACCTATGCCAGCAACTACCACAAAAACTATACAATCATACCTCTCAATCCCAGCACAATCCCACCCATGCCAGCAACTACCATAAAAACTATACAATCATACCTCTAAATCCAAGCACAATCCCACCCATGCCAGCAACTGCTATAAAAGCCACACGAGGAAACTCTCCAGGGTTATTTTGAATGTAGTCCAATGAAGCTGGAAATACAGAAAAGACACAAACTGACAAAATAATCAACATTTAAAAAAATAATTCTCCATGTCTGCCTGCACAACTAGGATAATCTACATACTTCACTGATCTGTGAAAATCCACAATTTGTAACCTCTTTTGTCAATGTTACCTATGGGTGTTGACATCATCAGACAAGGCACAAGTGCTTATGATGAATGTAACTGTTGTCCAGTCACCTCGTGAGCTTCACAGAGCCAAGTATTATTGAATTATTGTGATGACAGATTATCTACATTGCACATCAAACTGTCCATAAGCTCCCAGATCTCCTCCCCAGCAAATCCAGCAGTGTGAAATGATAAACCTGTTCACAAGTACTCCCCCTGTTCTCATCACAACTCTCTTGAATTTAGGGAACTTTCCTCTTGAACATGAAGATCCAGGAGCCCTACCAGGGTTGCAGCTTCATGAACAATATTGAAAGCTGTATCATCTCATCCTTCTTTTCAATCGTAGAATTAGTAATATACGAACGTCCATCATAATGACATAGCATGCAGAACATTGTGAACAATGGATGCACCCACAATGATACATTCACTCCAAAGAAAGCAACTAGATCCATGAACACGGTGGTGCAGAATCCTTAAAGTGGAACCTATGTTGACTTGGCACAATGATCTACATGAAAGAGCTGAAAGTAATCGGTGCTGAAGAAATCCAACAGTAGTTATTGAACAGCGAAGAAAGGCTGTATTCACATCACCCTCATCAAAAAGAACCCCTGCCAGGTGCATGAATTCCTTAGCACAGTACAAATTCATAAATGTTGAGTCTATCTCTAAATTAATCTTCCTATAATTGTTAGCTTATTTTTACTAAGCAAACTTACTTAGTCCCTTTTATGCCTTCTTACACATAAGGCTATCATGAGAGATTTCCACTTCTTTCTGAATTGCCTAGACCACTCCAGATGAAACTGTTACCTTCAGTTCTCTACCAAACATTTCACATCATTTCTCTTTCTGACTTGCCAAAACCACTCCACATGTAGTCGTTCCCTTCAGTTCTATACCAAACATTTCACAGCATTTCTCTTTCTGACTTGCCAATTCTACCCCACACATAGTCATCCCCTTCAGTTCTCTACCAAACAATTCACATCATTTCTCTTTCTGGCTTCCTCTTGCCACCTGGAGTCCTGCAAAGGATTACTCTCATTATAGCTTATATTCTGTGAATATGATCTGTCCAGCACCACCTTTTTAGAACCTTTGTAGTGATGTAGTACAAAGCATCTCTAGCTGGTATATTACATCTAAATTAGCACTTGGTGTGTATTATATTGAAACAGGCCTCCAGTTTGTGTTTGAGAGTTTTTTTTAACAAATATTTTTACATGGTGTTGAACTATACAAATACCTAAAGTAATTTTCATCAAAATTTGTACAAAATAGATTATTATAACAAAAATAAAGCAACAAAATAAATGTGGGCTACATTTAGTAACAGGGAGCCGCGATAGCTTAGTGGTTAATGAACTGGACTACAAAGGACAAGAGGTAGGGTTCGATCCCAACCGATGGCTTCCGGTTCACCCAGCCTTTAATGGGTACCGGATTTTTTTTCTGGGAAAGTAAAGCCACATACCGACCACATTACCCCAAAAATCATGTGCCGAAGGTCTGTAAACTTTATGGTCATTAACACCATATTCCCTATACGCCACTTGGCATGATGGGGGGTACTTTACTACTATTTTAACATTTAGTAACAGAAATGAATAATGTGAAAGCCTACCTTTGGAATGCTCTATTCCAACTTCAGCTCTTGTTCTCACTTTGTCAAAAGTATCCTGTTTTAAGTTTTAAAAAAAAAAATCAAACTACTCGTGTTAATAATTTACTGATATTTAAGAATAATGTTACAAATATCATCACAAAAACTAATAACAATGAATGTGAGATAATAAAAACATAACAATAATAACTGAGACAATCATGAATAATCACTGGGCTGTAAATGTGAGTTAAATATGGCAACAAGAGAAACATGAAGAGAGTTAAATTCATTACTTGTAAATATCAACTGGAAAAAATAAGAGCTGCCTCTTACAGGCAGCATGACAACAGTTTCAGATTTGTAATGGTGAAATGTTCCAGCAAGACAAGTGGAGGTGTGTGGATTGCTCTCTCTTGTGGAGGTGTGTGGATTGCTTTCTCTTGTGGAGGTGTGTGGATTGCTTTCTCTTGTGGAGGTGTGTGGATTGCTTTCTCTTGTGGAGGCGTGTGGATTGCTTTCTCTTGTGGAGGTGTGTGGATTGCTCTCTCTTGTGGAGGTGTGTGGATTGCTTTCTCTTGTGGAGGTGTGTGGATTGCTTTCTCTTGTGGAGGTGTGTGGATTGTTCTCTCTCGTGGAGGTGTGTGGATTGCTTTCTCTTGTGGAGGTGTGTGGATTGCTCTCTCTTGTGGAGGTGTGTGGATTGCTTTCTCTTGTGAAGGTGTGTGGATTGCTCTCTCTTGTGGAGGTGTGTGGATTGCTTTCTCTTGTGGAGGTGTGTGGATTGCTTTCTCTTGTGGAGGTGTGTGGATTTCTCTCTCTTGTGGAGGTGTGTGGATTGTTCTCTCTTGTGGAGGTGTGTGGATTGTTCTCTCTCGTGGAGGTGTGTGGATTGTTCTCTCTCGTGGAGGTGTGTGGATTGTTCTCTCTTGTGGAGGTGTGTGGATTGTTCTCTCTCTTGAAGGTGTGTGGATTTCTCTCTCTTGTGGAGGTGTGTGGATTGTTCTCTCTTGTGAAGGTGTGTGGATTGCTCTCTCTTGTGAAGGTGTGTGGATTGCTCTCTCTTGTGAAGGTGTGTAGATTGCTCTCTCTTGTGGAGGTGTGTGGATTGTTCTCTCTTGTAGAGGTGTATGGATTGCCGTCTCTTTGTTTGAAAATAGTTACCACCTGTGAGTGACTCAATATCTCCAAGTAAAAGTAACATTACATAAAGGTATCTATGTTTAATGGATTAACCACACATCCTCATTTGTGCTGAAGTCATATATGTTGGACTGAAAGGTGAAAATTTCACAGTTATACTGCAAATCACAATGCCATGCATCCACACCCACTTAATGTCTTTTTAAGAGCAAATGAAGTAGAGGTCTAACTATTCCATTAGTGATCAAGTGAACATAAGCATATCTTCTTATAAAAACAATATATTTTAGTCATGTAGAACAAGGTAACTTAGAGAAGATTATTTGGGAGGGCATGGAACCAGGTAGATGAGATAAAAAGATCAAGAAGGTGAAAGATAACACAGACAAGCTGGGATTGACTACTACAGGTGCTGGACATTTCACACAGGACAGAGAAAGCTTCAGAGCAACTGTCAAAGGAGTCAAGCTCCAAAAGAAACAAGCTAGATAATGATGACACATTCTTATTGATAATGGTTTTTGTTTCTCTCTCAAAGGACTTTGCTGCCGAAATAATCATTTCACGTGCATAACATCAAAGTATGCTTTACATTTGACAGCTAGAAACTTAAAATAAATTATCAAAACCATTAATGATTGAAAATATAAAATGGTGCTATGATATCTGAAGTTTTTTATTTGATATCACAGCATTCAAAGTAAATCAAATATGTCCTCTGTTGCCTTTCAGCAGGTGTCGAAGTCCATGATGATAGTTCCAGTAACTTGCTAGTTGTGCTTATACCTATCTGGTCCTTGCAAGTTGTCATTTAATTGGTTGGTGCTGTATGATCATTTCCAACATAAAAATGCTGAGACCCTTCAAGATGTTGTCCTTTGCATGTCACTTACCCTCATCATAGTTGCAATTAAGACATCCTATCAGCTTTCCTGTTGCCATGAACCCCTGTGTAACATGAACAATGCATCCATATTTTTGAGGTTTTCAAGAGTTTGAAAATTTCATTTTTTTGTCACCCACTCATGACAGAGTATAAGCCCTGGTCCTTACAAAGCAATGACAGAGAGTTCCACTCAACTGTGAATTTGAAACTTGCTTAAGGACTATTACCAAAATATTCATAATTGTTAACATTATATGATGCAATAACATTAATAAATTTGTTAACCTCAGGCGGAAGATGTACAACAGAGGTGAGATGCAGAATGGCACAGGCAAAAGCAGCTTTCCAAAAAAAGAGGAAGATACTATGCAATCCATTTTTGACAAGAGAAACAAGAAAAGAGTTCTTAAATGTTATGTAGAGCCAGTCTTAACATATGGATGTGAAACATGGACAATAGGACAACAGAAAAGAAAATCACTGGAGTCTGTAGAAATGTGGCTTTACAGAAGAATGTTGAGAATACAACAGCTAAGAAGAGTAAAGAAAACGTCCTGAAAGATGCCAAAGCAAAAAGAGAGCTAATTTCCAATATTAAGAAGAAACAATCATCATTTTTTGGCCATGCAATGAGAAGGGAACAGCTGGAGTATATTGTAACAACTGGGAAAATTGAGGGACGAGATAAAGGGAAGCAAAGAGAAAAGATACCAGACAGCTTAAGAGAATGGCTTGGCAGAAAGTCAACAACAGAAATGATAAATAACTGTCGAGATCGAAAGTTGTGGAGAGACATGATCACCTATGCCAGCAGGCACGGTACTTGATGATGATAACATTAATGTATGATCACTTAGTTTAGTTTAGCTGACAGACCATCCTCATTGTACATCGGATAACTCCATAAGCACTCATATCTCTTCTGAAGAATATCCATCAACATGTAGCAACTACCAAACCGGTGTTGTGTTGGTTGATAAGCCTTCTTTGGATTCCTGCGTAGTGCTCTCTTCTAGCATCTCTGGCCGTGATATGATGTTCATGAAGTCTGTTCATGGCTGTGGATTCAGGGTCAATTTTTTAGTTGTTTTTTTCCAACCAGCATACTTGAAGACACTCAAAATGTCAGAATGGTCCATTGCCATTCCGCACTGCCATTAGTCAAATTGGCAAGTCTGTCAGCACGTTCATTACCTTTCACACCCATATGCCCTGGCACGAAAATGAAACAGACACTTTGTAGAATAGAGAAAGATCAATGCTATGCAGATAGCATTGTCAGCCATGTTTCACCATTTTGAAGTGTCCAGTGTTTTTTAAATAAATCTATTTGTTTTGTTTTCATTGTGCCAAAGGGGTAAACTGACAAGATATTCCTGTTTTACTCTTCCTCATGTTATCTTTGCTTCTACTTTTCCTTGTCAAGTTCTAGTACTCTAATATCTTTTTTTTCCTAACATGTCTGATGAACTGTGGGTACCTTCCCCTTATGTCATTCACACATGTGATGTTCCAACTTGTTTTAAGAGCACAATTATACTAGAGATAACATGGCACTGGTTTCCCATTGTTTTCTATACAGTTTTAATCTGATAAGTCTAGGTGATCTAGAGGTAAGACATATGCTTCTGGACAAGAAGGTCCTGTGTTCAAATTCTGCCACAGGTGGTGGGAAATTTACTCTTCAAATCAATCTCTGCAGCCTTACCCTCCGTCCATATCAAGGTAGTAAGATCCCATGTCTAGCTCTCTCAGAAAATGGCAAAAAACAGGAAGGTTCCTTCCTCTCTCTCTACATGAAAAAAAAACCATAGGTGATTAAGATTAGGCTAGATGGCAATTGTGAGGGGAAAACTGTGTTAGAAAAAATCTACAGAAGACTTAAGACTATGAATGCCTCTTAGGACATTATATGTGTGTAAAGTGAAGAACAACCACTCATACTGCCTGTGTGTTCTGGAAACAAAGCAGATATTCATATAAAATTCAGTCCCTGAAAAGACCCACAGACTACAGGGACTTTGCTAGAGGTTAAAAAGCTGAAAAACTCAAACAACAACAGACTTAATCTATTAGTTGTCTGTCTGAAAGGACTGATCCATAAGTTAGCAGCAAATATATCTACATGTAGCATATAATAAACATACAAACGGTTTGGAAAGTGTTTGTTGAAGACCTATGCTCCACAGGGAGCTGAAAGGTAGAAGAGAGAGAGAGAGCATATAATTAAAATATGGCTCGTAACATCAAATGATGTTACATGAATAAAATGTGATTGTAGAAAAATATAATTGATTGTATAAAACACACCTCAAACTGTCCAAGAAAATTCTGGACTGCTCTCCGAGCAACACTGATCTGCTCCTCAACAACATTTTTTGGATGTGAAATGCTTTGGTCTTGTGGTCTCTCAGGGCCTGAGCTTGCATAGATTGGTAGCTGAGAGTAAATAAATAAAACAACTGAAAACAAATATATAAAGCAACTGAAAGCAAGTATATAAAAAAACTATATGGAACTGTACTCAATTTTGTTCAGAACAAATACAGCAATGTACTGTTAATTAAGAAAGTCTGGGACCTGATTTCTGTTGATAAATGAAGCATATCCATTAATATGTTAAAAATATGTTTGTCTTTGGGTTCTTGCTTACTTATTGGCAAGACACATCTGTTCAACATCAGACTATGACGTCTATGACTTTATTATTTAAGACCATAACGGCTATTAAAAAATTGTAGTTTGTTATTGTCAAGTAGTTAATGGTAAAACAGATATAAGTATATTATATATATGACTTTATAGTGATCACTGGTTAGTACAGCATTTTGTTTCTTCTGGGCCCATTCTTCTTAGCAATAATAATTGTACTTTGGGAACTTTGGGGAAGCCACGGTTAGTGAACTGGTCTCCTGAGGACAGGAGGATGTTTTTAATCTTGATTGACAGCTTGTAGGTTCACCCAGCCTTTATTAGATACCAAAGAAAGAGGACAACAGCATCAAGTGAATACATTATCCCAAAATGCACCAATGGTCACAAAAAAATATAGGCACTGACACCATATTAATTATACTTTAAGTGATGTGGCAGGGCACTTTCTTTCTTTAACATATCAAGGGATTAACATGTGCTGAAGACTGTTTTTCTTAATTTTCTTGTTAAATTTGAAAGAACAGCGAGAAAATAAATAACAATTGATCAAAAGCACAGTTTGTTCAATTTGCTCATAAAATTGAAAAAGAGGTTAAATAAGAGAATTACAAGGTTTTAGTGGAAATAATTTTGGAGACGTCAATAAATTAAAAGTTGCAAAATGTGGTCTGGAATGTGCTTAGAGTTGGTGAGCTAGACTGTAGGCTCAACCAGCTACTCATTGTTCAAACACCAAACTAAGCCAGACTCAGAAGACCCAATCAAAGGTCTGAAGAAAGGACATGCTCACATCAACAAACACCTGCAGAAACAGACCCCCTGTATAATTCTAAATGCAGGAACTGCCATTATCTGGAAGAACCTGTCGTCCATTTGTTGAGACACTGCCTGTATCTAACTACACTACGAAGACAACTCCTCCCAACCAAACCTACCATTGCCAACACACTTTGTGGACGCACAGAGTAGTTAAAACGACATGCAACTTTGTGCAACAAGCAACATGCTGTAAAGAGCAACTAGCTCACAGCTAAGGAGATTAAGTCAAGCCAAGACTGTAGGCTATGTCGTCTACTGAAAGCCATAGCTTACCAGGCTTAATTATTTCTAGCTTCTAAACATTTTCAGTAAGAATGTTGCAGCTCCTTCAGTGTCATTGTTTTATGAAATTCTATCTATTTATCTAGTTACCTTTCGAGCCGTAGCCGGCCCATAGGGCGTAGACCAAGATACTCCTTCTCTTATCTAAATTTTAATTCTAGCAGTTTTCAATTCTTCTAAAGATCTTTTATCAAATCTCGCCATTTATCTCTCTTCTGTGCAAGCAGCTCTAACTCGTTGAGGGAGCCGATTCCTGCTGCTCTTGCTTCTCTCATCAATGTTCTTCTCAGTATCTCCCTAGGTCTTCTTCTTTTCCTCTCACCTGTTGTTTCCCACATGAGGGCTTGCTTTGCTATTCGGTTATTATCTCTTCTCATCACATGTCCAACATATAACCATCGTCTTTTCTTGATTACTGGAGATATTAATTTTGTCGGCACAGCCATTGTTCATATGTATGAACAGAATCCTATTTTTGTTGTTGTTTTGGAGCTGAAAATACGATCACTATTATCTACTGCTAATTTACACATTCCGTATCAGGTCTACGTTTCATTAACAAAATCGTTTTTACGATAGCGGCTTGTTAAGCCTCTGATCAACTGTTCTATACCAAGCATGAGAAAAATAATTCTTCGATTTTGGATCCAACCGGAAACGAATATGTATATAATTCAGTAGCCTTTATGAAATTACAATTACAGTAATAACTTTAAACAAATGTGAAAGCTGTGAGAAACTCTAAAATATAAAAGAGATACAACATACAATGTAAACAGATTGAATCAACAGAAATAAAAATGGTGTTGAGGTTTGATGAACATGTTACGTGTTTCACGCCAAAAGGTGCCTAACCAACAAAGCAATCATGCACTCTTGGTTGTAACTAAAAAAATGAAATTTGAACAGAAAAATCAAAATGAGGAACATTGAAAGCAGTGTCCTACTAATACACGGGGCAAACACGCTGAAGTTGGATGTACTGGGCTGAAAGTTGCAAGTATCACAGTTTTACTGTAAACCACAACACAACGCACTGTAGGGGCCCATGATGATGATGTGTATTTCCTTTAGTCATCAGGTGAACACAAGCAAGCATATAGTATGATTAACCCAAACCTTTCCAAGATCGATGTCATCAATCACTCACTTCAGAAACTTTGTAAACTCTACGCTCTCCAGAATTATTGACATCTGCCTGCAAAGATCTAATTCTGTAGCCTGCTGCAATCCCAACAGCAGGAATTGTGCCTACCACTGCAACCAGCCTTATAACCCTCCTTGTCTGAAAACAATTAACAGAACAGAAATTAAAGCAAATTACAGAATAAATAAGTTGAAAATATAAGGATTCATACACGTCTCACTTGATTTCAAATAGCTACACTCTTGGCTTAAATTTGTATAAACTTTTGTGTTCTTATCAAAATGGCAACCATGACTTTATAACGTTGCCTTTGTTCATAATCAACACTTCCAATTCAGAAGCCTTTAAATAAAGTCAGTCTGCTCCATTATCATGGACTTCTGCATGTCCAGGATAGTTACAAATATATATATATATAGTGAAAAGCTAATATACAATGTTCAGGTATATCCTTGTACATAATTACTTATCATGAAGTGATAATTGTATCACTTTTTATATGATTATGAAGTCATTTTCAATTATTATATGGCAGTGGCTACTAGTTATTAGAGACTAAATATATACAAAAGCAAATTAATAAACCATAATTAAAAATAGTTATAAATATAATAATGAAATCAGTAATGATAAAAGTAATAAACATAATAAATATGACCATATTTTGATTATGATAAACAATAAATCATCACTGTACTGCAGGAATAAAAACACAGAAATAGAATATTTTCACTTCACAGATTTGAGACAAGACTAACCATATCGAGCTTTTGACCTAATAGTCTCCAACAAAGACAAAAACAGAACAAGAACAGATTAGAGATCAATAATTTATCAAAAGTATTTATCCCAGGACCCTTGGTGGCTGAGTGGTTAGTGTGCTCACTTCCTGACCAGAAGGTCTGGGTTTGACCCCCAGCAGTGGCAGATTCTTTTTTCGGACTGACAAGGCTCTGGGGTTCACCCAGCCTCTAAAAATGGGTACCTGAGATTTTTCTTGGAAGTAAAGGTGCCACGGTACCGACCACATCAGCCAAAAATGTGCCGTGGTCACAGAAAAATATTGCCATAAAAACAATATTCTTCATATGCCTAGCAAAGCGTGGAGGAAACCTTTATTTATCCAAGGTCAGAATTTGCCAGCAGACTGAAGGTCAGGCAATCCCTGACACCATGGAATATCACCTACAAATGTAGGCGAAGTGATTTTCCTGTTACAGCTACATGTTATATGTAGGTTTTTGTTTTTTTAAAAATACAATTTGTGGCATTACTACCCAAGATTATATTGGAGAAGCCAGCATGAATATTTCAATGTATTGTGCATCTCATCATAACTGTGTAAAATTTCAAGGTGATCTGAGAAGAAATAGTTTTTTTTATAGTGCAGGTTGCCATAGGCTGAATTCTCCATCTTTTGATGCTGCTCATCCATGTTAGTCTTGGTCTGCCAATTTTACTTTGTATTTCCCCTTCCAAGATTACTTTTAGTAGGCTACTGTGTCCTTTAACATGCCCCAAAAATCTTATTTGTCTAGTTTGAATTGTGGTTAGTAGTTCTCTTTTCATTTTTTGTTGCTTTAAGACTTCATCATTTGTTTTCTTTTCTTCCCATCTTATGCTTTCTTGTTCTATCAACAATTCTCCTTCCTTTGATCTTAAACATCCAGTTTTTTATTATGTTTTTCTTCCTTTTAATTCTTCAATTTGTTTGTATATAGCTTTGGCATATCTTTTCTGTTGCATCTCAATCTCTTTACATCTGTTTTAGCCATGCTTCTTTTGCTTCATTGCATTTTCTTTATTTTTTAAAATTTTTCTTTATTTAATCTCTTATTATACTCATCTTTGTTATCCTTATTTCTTCTTATTGTATCCATTAGCTATAAAGTGTCATCTGTCATCCAATTCTTTCTTGAATTTGTCCTCACAAGAGGTATGAACTCTTTGATAAAGGTAAAGTACGAGACTTGAATCGGCATCTTAGCACGCAAGTTTTCATCCATATGTGCTCTGTCGCCTATCCAGAATTGTTCGGAGAATTCTGGAGTGTCACTTCAAGCAATGAAACTAACAATGCGAGGTGACATTCCTGCCCTTCCCAGAGTAATACCCTGGTACCCATTTCTGCCAGCGGCTGGGTCGACAGCAGGGGTATTTTTTTTTTCCAACCATGAGTACAACTCACACTGCTTCCAGCGGGAATCAAACATGGATTGTTCAAACATCGGTAACCCAGTCGGATGGTTTTCCCAACTAGGCTACCGAGGCCCCCGACTCTTTTGAAGCTTGCTGTATTGATTATTTTAGCATTTCCCAAAGTTCATCAATGCTTTGTATTTTCTCTATTGCACTGTGATTGTACCGGTTTTTTCTGAATTGTGATGTTGTATTGATGTTTTATATATGTTAAAGACGATTAGAGGCCACAGAGATGGGAATTCTCAGAAGAATGTTGAAAGTTCCCTGGACAGCTAAAAAGACCAATGAGGAAGATCTCAAAGAGGCCAACACAAAAAGACAGCTCCTAAAAAACATCAGAAAGAAACAATCAACATTTTTTCGGGCACATCATGAGAAAAGGAAAGTTGGAATACTTGGTTATAACTGGCAAAATAAAAGGAAAGAGAGATTGCGGATGACAAAGAGAGAAAATACTAGATAGCTTGGTGTCATGGCATGGAAAACAGTCAACAACAGAACTGATACGATGCACTGTGGATAGAAGATTGTGGAGGGACATGGTCGCCTACACCAACCGGTATGACATGATGATGATGTTATATTTGTCTTGTAACCTCTTGTCTCAGTTTGATTTGAGTAAATTAAATCTAAATTTAACTTGATGCTAACTATTACTAAGGTCCATTTTGCTGTTTTATTTTTACACTAAGCTCTCCCACAACTGGTACATAAACAATATTCATCCCAATGTTGTGCTACCAATGCCAGACCTGGACCCTAGATGCAAGAACAATAAGAAAAATAACCTCTACAGAGATGAAATGTGTTAGACGAATGACAGGAAACAGCCTGAGAGATAAGATCAGAAATGAAGAACTGAGAAAAAAGCTAGGAATAGCCCCCGCCATAGAATATATAAGGAAACAACAGATAAAATGGTTTGGCCACGTGACAAGGCAGAAAAATCAAAACACAACACAACGAGCCTTCAACAAACGTGAGAATACCAGACCAAAGGGTCGACCACGAAAAATATGGATTGATAGAATATTAGAAGCACTAGGAAACATAACAGCAGCAGAGGCGAACAGAACAGCAAATTCAGCTCCTCTCGACGCTGAAATGCAGATGAGGAAGGAAAGAAGAAGGTACATGAACACTATTGCAATATCTGCCCTAGGTCTAGTTTTCATACAAACCAAACTCACAACTGTTTCTAAATGTGTTGTTTATCATTATATTGTTTTGATTACATTTTACATATGTATGTGTTGTTTATCATTATATTGTTTTGATTACATTTTACATATGTATGTGTTGTCTCCTACACTCCATGTCAACGGAAGAGACAGACAACTTGGATGTTGAGCAAAATAATACCAGGTGTTTTCTATAATCATGTTGTGCATTCTTGCCCAGTCAAAATATTTGTCATTTATTTGATTTCTCTCTCCTAATAGCCAACCACTTCTTCAACTTTTTCCTCTGTTTATTGTAACATTTACATTTAGTTTACTTTACTTTTACATCATTTCATTTCATTCATCATCATCATCAAGTACCGGACCTGCTGGCGTAGGTGATCATGTCTCTCCACAACTTTCGATCTCGACAGTTATTTATCATTTCTGTTGTTGACCTTCTGCCAAGCCATTCTCTTAAGCTGTCTGTTATTTTTTCTCTTTGCTTCCCTCTATCTCTTCGTCCCTCAATTTTTCCAGTTGTTACAATATATTCCAGTTGTTCTCTTCTCATTATATGGCCAAAAAATGATCATGATGATTGTTTCTTCCTAATATTGGAAATTAGCTCTCTTTTTGCTTTGACCTCCTCTCAGAACATCTTCATTACTCTTCTTAGCTGTCCAGGTCCATCAAGTCCATGGTACTCTCAACATTCTTTTGTAAAACCACATTTCTACAGACTCCAGTGATTTTCTTGTCTGCTGTCCTATTCTATTATTGTCCATGATACGCATCCATTTAAGACTGACTCAACTGACTGGCTCTACGTAACATTTAAATTTAAGTAAGAACTCTTTTTCTTGTTTCTATTGTCAAAAATGGATTGCATAGTAAATGATAGTATCTTCCTCGTTTTTTTGGAAAGCTGCTTTTGCCTGAGCCATTCATTCTCATTCTGCATCTCACCTCTGTTGTACATCTTCCATCTGAGGTTAACAAAGTTCCCAAATTTCATTCATTATAATTATTCATTTTTACTACATTACTGTCACTACTGTACAGTAGTAGTAGTGTACTGTACAGTGATTACTTACAAACTTACTTACTACAACCAATTCAATGAAACATAAATAAATAAATACACAACAAAGGCAAGGCAAACGTAATACAAATTCATAAAGCATTATAATAAGTACATCGATCCAATTGTAATTGCCTAAGTTAACAAGACGAAATTCATTTCTTTTTTCCAAACACAAAAATAATTCTCCTTGAAGGTTCATAAGTTCTTACCAATGTCGCCATTTTGTTTTGTTGTACTGGCCGTTTTTATTCGGAATTGTTTAAATTCGTATTATTCTTCTGTTACATAGTTTTCTTTTTCTTGCTATCTATTGACCTTTCGAGCCGTAACCGGCCCATAGGGCATAGACCCAGATACTTCTCTTATTTAAATTTTTATTCTAGCAGTTTTCAATCCTTGTAAAGATCTTTTATAAAAAAGCTCGCCATTTGTCTCCGTTCTGTGCAAGCAACTCTATCTCATTGACGGAGCTGATTCCTGCTGCTCTTGCCTCTCTGATCAATGTTCTTTTCGGTGTCTCTCCGGTCGGCCTCTTTCCTCTTACCTGTTGTTTCCCACATGAGGGATTGCTTTGTTATTCGGTTATTATCTCTCCTCATCACATGTCCAACATATGACCATACAAGACCGAAAATAAAATTCTCCTTGCGCAAGACCGAAAAAAATAAAGCAAAACGTGACCGGCACGCCTTGTTGGGTCATATAGGGCAGCAACAAAATCTCTTCATCATGTTTGATCTGTGGCCACCTTCACGGGGTACCTTGGTCTGACCCACATTGTACATTCTGCACTGACAATTAAAAAAAAAAATTGAAAAACGACGTTTCGGTCAAGTAAACATCATCATCGTGTGCCTTCTCCGAAACGAAGGTTGGCTACCATGGATCGCCATTTTACTCTGTTTCTTGCTTTGATGGTGCAGGCTGTCATAGATTGACTTGACCATCTTTTGATGTTACTCGTTATCTTATAAATAAGGATATACTCAGAAATCTTTAGGTCTATATCCTTATATATATTTGTATGTTTATTATTCCAGCAGCAGAAGACCTACTTGCCCGAAACGTCGTTCAACTTTTGTTTTGTTTCTTACCTACGTAAAGCTGTTACCCTACCACTTTTTTCTTTTCTTTTTTTTTTTAAATTATCGTCATTATCATCAGCTTTACAGCAGCTTCGCATCTCCGTGCATCTTGATGCCTCTACCCCCACATTCTGTACGACTGTTTCTCGCCAGTATGTCATTGAGTGAGCATTGCCACATTCTTGTACCTTTTTGGCACATTCAGTCATTTAATGCAGTGCTCTTTAACCTGGGCACTACCGTCCACTAGGGGGCGATTTTAACTTTCATTTGGGCAGTAGCAGAATATAGTTATATTTTTTATTACTGGTATATAAAATATACACTCGGTGGGTGATGACCCCCCCCCCCCCCCCTTTCCGCCCTCAATTTTCTAAAACATAAATAGCCATAAAATCCTATAATTTGGTCTCTGAGGGCGATTCAAAATTAAAATAACAAGGGACAATTTTTTTTTTAATGTATAGAAAAATTGGTATGGTAAAAGCTTTACGTGATTGATAGACGACACAAATTTGAACGACGTTTCGGCTCAATAGGCCTTCAGCAGGAACAAACAAACAACACACACAGATACACACACAGATATGTAAGTAAATAAAACTAATCACACATAGCTAACTAGTAATGAAACATCCAAAAACAAAATAATCGAAACTGGTTTAAGAAAAGAAACATTTCTTCCCTGTGTCGTGGACCTGGTCGCGGACCAAGTGTTCCTACTGAAGGCCTATTGAGCCGAAACGTCGTTCAAATTTGTGTTGTCTATCAATCACGTAAAGCTTCTACCATACCATTTTTTAATATATTTTTTCGTTTCAACTCTCCCTCACATTTAGCTTTACTGCAGCTTCGCATTTTTATGCATTCATTTGTATTTCTTAGCCTTAACCCCTTAAACTAACAAGACCGGTCCATCTGGATTAAGTTAGAGGGGTGTCTATTTTAGTGACTGCTATGATTGCGTTTTTCTTGATGTCAATTAACTTACTTGTACCTGTTAGCACCAACAAGTATCCCACTCTTGCTAAACGTTTGGTTTTCTCTTTCTTCTTCTCTCAATTATGTATTGACAGCTACAATTCTTATTGTTCTGTAAGATTTTTAAAAATTATTTGTTGACTTTAAAAATCTGAAACCATGCCTCGAAAAAAAAATTATCTGCTGCTATTTACCTGAATCTCTCTCTCTCTCTCTCTCTCTCTCTCTCTCTCTCTCTCTCTGCGATCGTCTCAATCAGAGTAGGATTCCAGACTCTCTTATGAAGGCAGCTGTCTGTTTAAGTGATTCGATTGCCCCATATAATTTCTCTTCCAGTGAGATGGTGTGGACCACATTGTCCTTCTCAGGTCTGTGTACTGGGGACAATCCTGTAGAACATGTTTTGTAGTCATATTGTCCAGTGTACAGTGGCATAGGCTGGTTGTACCTATTTTGAATTTGGTGAACATGTGATTTCTCATTCTATAGTGGCCAGTGCGTAGGCGAAGTATGATGACATGATCCCTCCTTGATAGTTGGTGGTATCCGTCCCTCTCGCTATGCTTTGGGTGTTCTCGTTTCCATTTTTCATGGAACTGACCTTTGAGGATAGATTTGGCTTCATCATAACTGAGCGGATGGTTCACTTGTGACAACCCCCCTCCCTCTTTAGATAATATGTCTGCGCGTTCATTTCCGTGTATATTACATGTGAAGGTATCCACTGAATGACTACTCTCTGGAAGTTATTGCACAGTTGGTCTAGGGGTGTTCTCAAGTCATCTAGTTCATTGTTCCTGGGGCTTTTTAGAGCTGATAGTTTTCTCACGTGCCCATAACGCCAGATCATCTGCATATATTGCTGAGTGTATGCTGGGTGGAATGTCCATTACGATGTCATTTATGAAAATTAAAAAGTGTGTTGAGGACAGGACTCCGCCTTGTGGGAGACCTTGTTCGATTGTGACCTTCTTACTTAGTTGTCCATGTACTTGTAATCTGGCCGTTCTATCCTGAAGGTATTGAGATATCAAATTGAATAAACGGCCTTGGATGCCAAGTCTGAAAAGCTTGATCTTTAGCAAAACTGATAGAAGTAGACACAAACGGAGAGGCAGAGATCATTGGTACGGACCTATACCTTAACTCCGCTGATATAAGGATATTTAACCTGAATATATGAAAATGGGATTCACTGAGTTTATTACAAACAGCTTCCAATGTGTTTCATCATCATCATCATCATCATCATCATCATGTGATATACCGGTTGGTGTAGGCGATCATGCCCTTCCACAATCTTCTATCTACAGTGCATCGTATCAGTTCTGTTGTTGAGTGTTTTCCATGCCATGACACCAAGCTATCCAGTATTTTCTCTCTTTGTCGTCCGCGATCTACAGTGCATCGTATCAGTTCTGTTGTTGAGTGTTTTCCATGCCATGACACCAAGCTATCCAGTATTTTCTCTCTTTGTGGGCGATAAGAAACTCCTCCCAAATGTGTTTATCAACCACAAAACATTTTCTAATGAAGCCAAATAGTTGCAAGCAACAAAGTCTCCAAAGGATAAAACTAAGCTCTATTGTAAGAAGTGGGAAAATGGAGGGACGAAGAGATAGAGGGAAGCGAAGAGAAAAGATACCAGACAGATTAAGGGAATTGCTCGGCAGAAGGTCAACAACAGAAATTATAAATAACTGTCGAGATCGAAAGTTGTGGAACGACATGATCACCTACGCCAGCAGGCATGGTACTTGATGATGATGATGATAAATGACATATTAGTCGTATGCCTGTGTCATCTAGATGTGTATCTTGTAGGCACTCTATAAGTTATTTATGGTGTATTCTATCAAAAGCTTTGGTGTACTTTTCGATTAATACCCTCATGCAGAATATGACTTCTTTTGTCCCACCGTTTTTCTTATATCCAAACTATTGTTGTTCTAATTCAATATTGATTTTATTCTGAATCCTTCCTTGTATAACTTTTAGCAAGATTGTTGTTACCTGGCTCATTAGGCTTATTGTTCTAAAATCACTGCATTCAACTACACCATTCTTTTTTAAGCAATGCAATGAAAGTTTATGTTTTTAGTGCATTTGTTATGTATCCTGTATGGTATATATTATTGTATGTCTGTGATGACTTCAATGACAACATCTTTATCCTCTCTATCTGTATGTTGTCAGGTCCTTCTGGTTTTCCTTTGCTCATTGTTTGTATAGCTTTTTTCCACTTCCGATTGTAAGATGTTATGTCATGACGTACATTTTATAATTGATTTCTTTTTCCTTTCGTTATAAAATAATTCTGTTATATATTCCTGCCATCTATTGATTATATCTTTATTGCGTTAGCATTTTCTTTTTTTTGTTTGCAATACATCCACTTTCTGTGGCTCTTTTATTTTTACTTGTCATTAACTTTATTCTGTGTGCATCCTTCTTAAATCTTGTTTATTTTTCAATTTTTCGATTTCTAGACATCTTTGAGCTAGTCTTCTTGTGCCTTTTTGCACATTGTGCGTATTTTATATCTATTTTGTTATATTGGGTAGTGTTCTTCGCATGTCTTCTTTCATTCATTTCCCCCCCCCCCCCAAATGGCTGCAGTTACCCATTTTTTTTCCTTCTTAGGAAAGATGTCGCAAACTTCTTGTATGCTTTTCTTTAAGCATTGCCATTTGGTTATTCAGGCTTATCTTATTCCTTAGTTGTTGTCAGTTGCTCATCTGGTATTGCTGTGCTGCACAAGAAAGTGAATGTAATACCCTGCATGTTTATGTTTCTCTACTTCGGCCGGTGTATGGTTTCAACCAGCGTCAGAATTATTATCATGTGCATATTTTGTATTGTATCGGCTAGTAACTTATACTGCGTTCACAAATCTTTATCTTTGTCTTCAAACATTATATCTCTGCATTAGTGAAGTAAATATGGTTCAAAATACATATTTACATCATCGTCAGATTTATGTT
Organism: Megaustenia siamemsis; assembly: GCA_032433765.1. Taxonomy (NCBI): domain Eukaryota; kingdom Metazoa; phylum Mollusca; class Gastropoda; order Stylommatophora; family Ariophantidae; genus Megaustenia; species Megaustenia siamemsis. The sequence goes on along the minus strand of JAVIAB010000041.1, from coordinate 67,389,770 downwards.
ACAATTTCCCCCCCCCCCTCTTATCAGGCAATTAGGAAAGATTTTTACTTCTTCATGATATATACATATATCTTTTTCCTCGCTTGGCTAATATTTATAAGTTTTGCAGACCATATTGTGATAGCATTCGCGTTCAAAATAACACATTTCGAGTTTCAGTTTTCTTAGTAATAGATATGTTTGTTGATATAAAGTACGGAGAGGGGAAACAAAGGAGTGGTAGTAAGTAGCGAGGGGAAATGGGAGGGATTTCTCTAAGCTTTTGTTTGTGTTCATATTTTAAAAAAAAACCAACAGCAGATTTTGCTATTGATGTGGCCGGTAGCACGCCAGGTCGTCCCTACATTTCCAGCATATTTCGGCGTTCTTTTAAGACTCGGTGAACCCCTGCGTCATCGATCGGAATCGAACCCGACTTTTTGTTTTTATAGACCAGTTCACTAACCGCTGTGCTAGATAGAAAAAAAAACATAAATAGGGTATAGACTGTTCTCTTAAACAACATTTGTCCATCAACTTCGAGTCTCTACGTCCCTGATTTTAACTCTCCCTCAACCAGTCTTCCTACTTTCCTCAAAGGCGTAGTCCTGCCAAATCTCTTGAGCCGTTACCTCAATCCAAGATTCCATTAACAGCAACACCTCATCTCAGCTGTGGAGCCGTCACGTGAGAGCTGACTAGATGGATCGAACACTGCACGATTTATGATTCGATGCCTCTGTTATCATGTAAAGTCTTGGTAATCAGGACTACATGATAGAGTTGTCACTTTGGCTTTAGTGTTTGTCGACTCAAATGACCTCATTTTTCTGCTTCATTTTCTCATACTTCTGTATTCGTATTTGTGATCATTTTATTATTATAAACGCATATTATTGGTAGTCTTCTTTCTACATTGGTATGTTTTTTCTTAGTCATATTCTTTTCGTTATCCATTTTCATTGCATTTTCTTCTTCTTCTTCTTATCATTTTGACTAATTATCTATTATTTTGTCCTTGCTAATATGTAGTTTTCTTCTACAAGGCTCAAATCATGTTACAACGCAATTCACTAACGACAGTAGGAAGAATTTTGTTTAAAACATCCAGTCACAGCGCAATTCACTAACGACAGTAGGAAGAATTTTATTTAAAACATCCAGTCACAACGCAATTCTCTAACGACAGTAGGAAGAATTTTGTTTAAAACATCCAGTCACAACGCAATTCACTAACGACAGTAGGAAGAATTTTGTTTAAAACATCCAGTCACAACGCAATTCACTAACGACAGTAGGAAGAATTTTATTTAAAACATCCAGTCACAACGCAATTCTCTAACGACAGTAGGAAGAATTTTGTTTAAAACATCCAATCACAACGCAATTCACTAACGACAGTAGGAAGAATTTTGTTTAAAACATCCAGTCACAACGCAATTCACTAACGACAGTAGGAAGAATTTTGTTTAAAACATCCAGTCACAACGCAATTCACTAACGACAGTAGGAAGAATTTTGTTTAAAACATCCAGTCACAACGCAATTCACTAACGACAGTAGGAAGAAGTTTGTTTAAAACATCCAGTCACAACGCAATTCACTAATGACAGTAGGAAGAATTTTATTTAAAACATCCAGTCAGAGCGCAATTCTCTAACGACAGTAGGAAGAAGTTTGTTTAAAACATCCAGTCACAACGCAATTCTCTAACGACAGTAGGAAGAAGTTTGTTTAAAACATCCAGTCACAGCGCAATTCACTAACGACAGTAGGAAGAAGTTTGTTTAAAACATCCAGTCACAGCGCAATTCTCTAACGACAGTAGGAAGAAGTTTGTTTAAAACATCCAGTCACAACGCAATTCACTAACGACAGTTGGAAGAAGTTTATTTAAAACATCCAGTCACAACGCAATTCACTAACGACAGTAGGAAGAATTTTGTTTAAAACATCTAGTCACAACGGACACGCTGCTCTTTTAGGAGTAGGCCTCCTATGTCGTACTGATATTTTATTTAACTCGTTTGTGACTTTTCATTATCTGATTTCTCTGCCGTATCATTGATACTGTCTTTAAATGGAGCAACAATTATGTTCATGAAGTCCAGCGGCACCGCTACCATCTTGTGCCATGATCATGAAACAGAACTGATCAAGTTTTGCTATACATACTTGGGGTGAGCCCTTACTCAGTGTCCAAAGTCGTCTTCTTCTTCTATCTTTTTTAGCTCCCAGCGGAGCATAGGTCTTCAACAAACACTTTCCAAGTCGTTCTGTTTTTTTTCTATTCTTTTAAGATCATTCCATGTCTTCTCCATCATCTTCATCTCTGCTTCTATCTGTCCTCTGTCTCAAGAATTCCTTGGTCTTCCTCTTTGCCTTTTCCCATGGGGGTTCCAAAAAAGGGCCTGTTGTGTAATACTCTCAGTTGGCTTCCCTAGTGTGTGTCCTATCCAGCGCCATCGTCTTCGCTGTATCTCTTTATCCACTGGTATTTGACTGGTATATTTCCATAATTCCATGTTAGTGATTTTGTCCTGCCATTTCCATCCTTTTATTATGCGTAAGCATCCATTAATGAAAGTCTGTATCTTCGTGATTGTCAATTTTGTTGTTCTCCATGTTTCACAGCCATATATATATATATATATAAAAAGTCTAGTCCACACTCTATATTTGAGCTTCTTTTCTTCCTATTTAGTCTTTTATTACTTCTCTTTTACCAGCGCTCCAAAGTCCACGTCTTGTAGTACTTGTGATGTCTGGGTCACTTCTGATTACGCTTTCTGTTTCTGAATATAAAAGTAAAAAAAAAAAAAAAAAATTAAGAGCCCCAGTCACGCCAAGTGGCGTATAGGGAGGGAATATGGTGTTAGTGACCATAAATTGTGCAGACCTTCAGCACTAACTGCGATAGAATGCAGAATTGTCCAACACGTTGTTTTATAGGACAAAATATCGAGAATTAATTTCTAAAAGATGGGGGAACTGGTTTGGCCTCGAGTCAAGACGCTGGTCTCGAGACAGAGAGATTGTGAGTTCAAATTCCGGCTTCACCAGTTGGGATTTTATTTGTGATTTTTCTCCGCGGCAACCAACCAATGGGCTCAGCAGCTAGTCCCAGCTTGAAACGTCAATTACTCATGGACGGAAAAAAATTAGTACCTACGAAGACGGGGCTAGCTGCCTGTGCGGCGAGGGACCGTTGTGCACACGGCTGCCAGAAAAAAAAACGGATTAACACGCAAAATTCAGTTCCTAATCTCAAACGAAACAAACGAACTAGTCTCTTCCTAAGAAGCGAAATAAATCTAATTTAAAAAAAAAAACAACAAAATATGTTTAGGGGCTTCATAAACATGGAGGCTAATGTGCTGTCTTGGCCATCAATCCCAGCCTACAGCTGTCCAATTTAACCAGTTAAAAGTAAATGACTTCTAGTTGATCGAGAATTGGAGCAAGTAGTAACAGGGAGAGACAGTATTAGCCTCCTCAACTGTCATTGGTGTGACGTAGTACAATAAATGAGTGAGATGTAGAATGGCTCAGGCAAAACCAGCTTTCAAAAAATGAGGAAGATAATATGCAATCCATTTTTGACAATAGAAACAAGAAAAAGAGTTCTTAAATGTTATGTAGAGCGAGTCTTAACATATGGATGCGAATCATGGACAATAGGACAACAAACAAGAAAATCACTGGAGTCTGTAAAAATGTGGTTTTACAGAAGAATGTTGAGAGTACCATGGACAGCTAAGAAGAGTAATGAAGATGTTCTGAGAGAGGTCAAAGCTAATTTCCAATATTAGGAAGAAACAATCATCATTTTTTGGCCATGCAATGAGAAGGGAACAGCTGGAATATATTGTAACAACTGGAAAAAATTGAGGGACGAAGAGATAGAGGGAAGCAAAGAGAAAAGATAACAGACAGCTTAAGAGAATGGTTGACAGAAGGTCAACAACAGAAATGATAAATAGCTGCCGAGATCGAAAGTTGTGGAGAGACATGATCACCTACGCCAGCAGGCCCGGTACTTGATGATGGTGATGAGTACAATAAATGTAATACTTAGTTCACTCCCCTTATATGTTAACATTACTTATTCACGTAGAGTAAGCATATGGTTCTTTCATATCTTAAAACGTAAGGGAACATATGGTGTTAGTGCCAATATTTTCTTATGACCAAGGGCACATTTTCGGAGCCGCGATAGCTCAGTGGTTAGTGAACTGGACTACAAATGACAAGAGGTAGGGTTCGATCCCAACCGACGGCTTCCGTTTCACTCAGCCTTAAATGGGGACCGGTTTTTTTTTTCTGGGAATGTAAAGCGGCACGGGCGTAATACCGACCACATTACCCCAAAAATCATGTGCCGAAAGTCTGTAAAAATTATGGTCACTAACACCATATTCCCTATACGCCACTGACGTGACGGGGGTACTTTTTTTCCTTTAAGGGCACATTTTATGTGTGACGTGGTTGAGATCACGCCAGGCCGCCTAACTTTCCCAGAAGAATAACAATCTCTATTTACCCATTTTCAGAAACGGTGATCCCGAATTCGTGACGATTAGAGCAGCAACAAAAGTTTCCTAAAGTCTAGGAAACGAATTTCGAAATCTGGTTCGTTTCAAGCTCACCCTCAAAGTTGCTTCGGTTTTATGTGCTATGGAGTATCATTTACCTCTCTCTTCAAACGTTCCGTTAAAGATACGTTCGATGATGTCACTAATGTGAAATAATATTTCACGGTTCAGAAATGTGCTCGAAATTAAAATCTGCATTGTCCCGAACAATTATTTTTGAACGTCATTTTTGGCATGTTAACATTTTGTTATGTTTTGTGTTGCGTTCGTGGAAGTGGAGGTGCGAGTTGCAGTTTGTTCCTGACGAGAACAAACCGTCTGCACCCGCCGTTTCCACACAAAACATCCCGCAAACGGCAGAAAGACCAGACCAGGCTGATTGGACAATTTTTCTGCTAGAATTATTTGCTGTTAAAGCTTTCATCATATCGTGAAACCCCATTTGAAATGCAGTGTGAGTAGAGAAATACTTTATTATTTGATTAAATTACTTTTAAATAGTTGGAGGTTTTAAATACTTGATTTCGATTTAAAGAAAGAAATATTTACGCCATGCCTGCTTATTGTTTTTTAAAAATCTAATCTGTGATGCGTGTAAATTCAAAGTTAATGTAGAATCCATAACCCCATTTTGGAATCCCCAAGGAAAAAGAGAAAAAGCAAGACCAAAATATTCTTAGAGAAGACAGGTGGAAGCAGAGATGAAGACGATGGGGAAGACATGGAATGGTCTTAAAAGAATGGCAAGAAAAAGGACGGCTTGGAAAGTGTTTGTTGAAGACCTATGCTCCACAGGGAGCTGAAAGGGTTTGTTGAAGACCTATGCTCCACAGGGAGCTGAAAGTGTTTGTTGAAGACTTATGGTCCACAGGGAGCTGAAAGTGTTTGTTGAAGACCTATGCTTCACAGGGAGCTGAAAGTGTTTGTTGAAGACCTATGCTCCACAGGGAGCTGAAAATGTTTGTTGAAGACCTATGCTCCACAGGGAGCTGAAAGTGTTTGTTGAAGACCTCTGCTCCACAGGGAGCTGAAAGTGTTTGTTGAACACCTATGCTTCACAGGGAGCTGAAAGTGTTTGTTGAAGACCTATGCTCCACAGGGAACTGAAAGTGTTTGTTGAAGACCTCTGCTCCACAGAGAGCTGAAAGTGTTTGTTGAAAACTTATGCTCCACAGGGAGCTGAAAGGAAGAAGAATCTGTAAAGCTGTTGCATTTTTATTCTGATTTCTTTCTATTATATCTAACAAGGAATATTTTAAATACTTTAATTCATGTTTTATGAACTAGCAAGTGTTAATTAATGTGATAATAGGTGCGATTGTCGAACTCTAGAAGATACACCAGATTTAGTTCAGATTCGGCTGAACGTTTAAATGTAGGTCCCTTGTTCAAGATGAATAAAAAAAAAAGCTGTTGAAATTGAACAGAAAATGTAAATATTAGGTTACATGCCGCTGCCAGGAAAAATATCAAGTCGATCTTCTTCAATTTATATTATTGAAAATTTACACGTATTGTTTGTGTCAGGGGAAACTAGCATGTGTTGGCATCAAGTCCTATAATCCGTCCGAAAACTCATGCCCCTCTTCGAAATGCTATAACTCAACAACAATTTGGTTTCAAATGTTAATATTTTGTATGTAAACTGTTTATTGCCATAACGTTATATATATATATTTAATTTCATTGGAAATAAATAGATGGCTTTAATTTGGTCTTACTTGCAACATATAAAAACAAATGCACACACTGATACTAATCAAATAGAACGTTTATAGCTTCTGTTGGTCAACATAAGTCACGCAATTTTTTGTGTAAACTAAACTTGCAAGGCTTTTTTTGCATGGATTCGTCGTGAACTAATGACGTCGAGTTTTTATTGACTGGACAAGTAGAAACTGCCCGCGTGTTCTAATTCATTTCAAAGGCGTAGAACAACCCGTTGTTGACGGGAAGTAATTACAATGAGTGTAAAGATTAAGTTCGTGACACTTACTGTAAGGGAGCCGCGATAGTTCAGTGGTTAGTGAAATGGACTACAACGGACAAGGGGTTGGGTTCGATCCCAACCGACGGCTTCCGGGTTCACCCAGCCTTAAATGGGTACCGGATTTTTTTTCTGGGAAAGTAAAGCAGCACGGGCGTAATACCGACCACATTACCCCGAAAATCATGCGCTGAAGGTCTGTAAAATTTATGGTCACTAACACCATATTACCCTTCTTCCGTGTGTTACCGAGGCCTCATTATGAGGGAGGTAAAGAATAGTGACACTGTGACCTTCCAGGCATGTCGTAAGAGGTGACTAAGGAGGTTGATCGATGGCTTGACAAGCTGTCATTGTAACAATTATTGTTATGGAAACAGCGCCATAGATTTTAGATCAGTGATCTCTGCAATATGTGCCATTTTGGCACGCAAGGTTTCTGTTTTTGAGATTGTGGTTCTGCCCTATGTGCCGTCTTCAGCTCGAAAGGACAATAGATAGATAGAACACCATATTCCCTATACACCACTTGGCGTGACGGGGTACTTTACTGTTTTACACTTACTGTAAATTCTATTTTTTTAAAGGGGCGAAGTATTGCTGCAGTGATGTAGATCAAAGGAACCGGCCACTTTAAGTAAATTGTATGACCTACATTATTGAAACATCTGGCAAGGGATCGCACATCATGGAGAGCATGTATAAGGAATGGTATAACATCATTTGAGACTGTGCTAAGGCAAACCTTAGAAGAGAAAAGACTCATGAAAAAGGATGGAAAACCCTGTGAATCAATGGGCCTGACTTGTTCATTCTGTGACCGTGTGTGTTTGTCAAACATTGGTAGAATTAGCCACGAGAGAAGTTGTTCGACAAAAACAAGACCTAAAAAAATACGCAATAGCCCCCACTAGACCGTCTGACAAGACCAAAAGGGCCATAATGAGTTAAGAAGGAGAGGTAGGCAGTGACATAGATGGGAAGATAACATCAAAGAGCGGACTAGCCTCGATTTCCAGGGTCCCATAGAATTACTGAAGATAGAGAGAAATGGATATAGTTGGTGACGTGGCACACCAAGGACACCCAGGGTTATGCTGTATTGGATTGAATAAGAAAAATGAGGAGGAGGAGGAAGAGGATGGGGAGAAGAAAAATAAGATAGAAAGTATGAAGGAGGAGAAGTAGAAGAAGAAGAGATATCGAAATGTTCACATCGTCATTAAAAAAAAAACCGAAAAGCAATTAAACGGTTTAATTCGGATAAACAGTATATTCACCATATGGCAAGTATTGTGCCTATAAAGCATTATACTTCATTAATGACATTTCCATTCTGTTGAGAGTAGTATTTGTGTTTTGATTTATATATTAAATCAATAAAATAAATCAAAGGCACCTTTTTGATGCTTTCGCAGAATAAGCGGATGGAAATGCCAGGACATAATCACTAACATAGAATTATGGAAATGTACCAGTCAAATACTAGTGGATAAAGAGATACAGCGAAGACGATGGCGCTGGGTAGTATACACACTACGGAAGCCAACTGAGAGCATCCTTTTTTGGAATCCCCAAAGGAAAAGACAAAGACCAAATAATTCTTGGAGAAGACAGATCGAAGCAGAGATGAAGATGATGGGGAAGACATGGAATGATCTTAAAATAATGGGAAGAAACAGAACGACTTGGAAAGTGTTTGTTGAAGACCTGTGCTCCACAGGGAGCTGAAAGGCAGAAGAAGACCTTTTGGAAGTAGAGGCCATGGAGAAGGTCTCTCCATCCCTACTCTTGGACATGTTCTTCGTTTGCTTCTAGTCAAGACCAATGTACTTGAGTTCTTGTTCTTTACTCGATTTGTCCAAACGAATTATATTGACAAGTTTTAAATATGCTTACTAATTATACAGAAAAGTGAAATTGATTACAGTTAAGTATGTCACCGCTCGACCGTGCGCTGCCGGGGCCCGAAAGGGGAGTAAAGAATTGTAGAGTTGTTCCGTACCAGGCATGTTCGTAAGAGGCGACTAAGGAGGGTTGGACTTTGGGCTGGCTATCTTGTACTGTAAAAGAATAAGCCGCAAAAAATGTCACAAATATGGACAATTTAAAAAAAAAAGAAAAGTAAATCCGCCATTCAGAAAAGATAAGGCGTGACCTTCATTAATGGATGTTTGCTCAGAATAAAAGGATGGAAATGGCAGGACAAAATCACAAACATAGAATTATGGTACCAGGTAAAAAAAAAGTACCAGTCAAACACAAGTAGACAAAGAGATACAGCGAAGATAATGACGCTGGATAGGACACACTCTGAGGAAGCCAATAGAAAGTATTACACGACAGGCCTTTTTTTGGAATCCCCAAGGAAAAAGACAAAGAGGAAGGCCAAAATATTCTCGGAGAAGACAGATGGAAGCAGAGATTAAGGTGATGGGGAAGACATGGAATGATCTTAAAAGAATGGCATGAAACAGAACGGCTTGGAAAGTGTTTGTTGAAGACCTATGCTCCACAGGGAGCTGAGAGGAAGAAGAAGAAGACTTCACCACTGTAAGTTAGTTGGTAATTTCCACCCATGTCATGAATGTAAGCTGTCTGGTCTATCAGTTATGTTAGTGATTTCCTCCCATGTCATGTATGTAAGCTGTCTGGTCTATCAGTTATGTTAGTGATTTCCTCCCATGTCATGAATGTAAGCTGTCTGGTCTATCAGTTATGTTAGTGATTTCCTCCCATGTCATGTATGTAAGCTGTCTGGTCTATCAGTTATGTTAGTGATTTCCACCCATGTCATGAATGTAAGCTGTCTGGTCTATCAGTTATATAAGTGATTTCCTCCCATGTCATGTATGTAAGCTGTCTGGTCTATCAGTTATGTTAGTGATTTCCTCCCATGTCATGAATGTAAGCTGTCTGGTCTATCAGTTATATTAGTGATTTCCTCCCATGTCATGCATGTAAGCTGTCTGGTTTATCAGTTATGTTAGTGATTTCCTCCCATGTCATGTATGTAAGCTGTCTGGTTTATCAGTTATGTTAGTGATTTCCTCCCATGTTATGTATGTAAGCTGTCTGGTCTATCAGTTTTGTTGATAATTTCCTCCCATGTCATGTATGTAAACTGTCTGGTCTATCAGTTTTGTTGGTAATTTCCTCCCATGTCATGTATGTAAACTGTCTGGTCTATCCGTTTTGTTGATAATTTCCTCCCATGTCATGTATGTAAACTGTCTGGTCTATCAGTTTTGTTGGTAATTTCCTCCCATGTCATGTATGTAAACTGTCTGGTCTATCAGTTTTGTTGATAATTTCCTCCCATGTCATGTATGTAAACTGTCTGGTCTATCAGTTTTGTTGATAATTTCCTCCCATGTCATGTATGTAAACTGTCTGATCTATCAGTTTTGTTGGTAATTTCCTCCCATGTCATGTATGTAAACTGTCTGGTCTATCAGTTTTGTTGATAATTTCCTCCCATGTCATGTATGTAAACTGTCTGGTCTATCAGTTTTGTTGGTAATTTCCTCCCATGTCATGTATGTAAACTGTCTGGTCTATCAGTTTTATTGGTAATTTCCTCCCATGCCAGTTGTGCACCACGCCACCATGAGTCCACGTCACCCTTTCGGATGAAAGAGATGGGAGTTAAGATGGGAGTTAAGATGGGAGTTAAGATGGACACAGCCAGAAACGAGAAACTTAGTGGGCGTGTAAGAAGACTTATCAACCAACACAGAACTGGAGTCGTCAGTCGCTGGACACTTCGAGACTTCCTGAGGGAGGGATCTGAGCACCTATGAACATGTTCGGAGTGCAAATGTTGATGACCCGTTAAATAATAACTCAATAACTCAAGTTAGTTAACTCTGAACAAACCAACAAAATAACTCCCCGGTTATGGAATTGACAACTCAATTATATATAATTAATGTCCTCACAAGAACAATTAGGTTAATATCAAGTTGCCAGATTGTAAAGTTTGCAATATCACTGTGTATCGCGAAGCGTTTGAATAATAAATAAGCTTGTAGAAATAATTAAATATAAAATGTCAGACCAAAGCGACAACTGTCGCGAACATTTTGCTACTTGTGATATAAATAAGAGAGCTGTAGGAGTTCCAAGAAAGCCAGCATGATACTCGGAGAACCTTGCAGAGTGTCAGAGATTACCCACACTCCCTCTTAATCTGCCATCATATATCACAACGAGGCATCTGAATGGGGCAAACCGTGCTATATTGTTCAGAGTTTTTCCCAAGTAAAGATTTCTGATTCGAATATTTATGAAATATTATTGATGTATTCGATCTGACATTGATATTATAGAGTTGCAGGAACTGCACGAATTAATTAGAACAAAACCAGGAATAAAAGTATTCGATATTGATTGGATATAAATAATAATAACAGGCCAGTGAATTCAATGACACGAGAACAATAACATCTGTAGATGGTAGACGCACGAGAACAATAACATCTGTAGATGGTAGACGCACGAGAACAATAACACCTGCAGATGGTAGACGCACGAGAACAATAACATCCGCAGATGGTAGACGCACGAGAACAATAACATCTGCAGATGGTAGACGCACGAGAACAATAACATCTGTAGATGGTAGACGCACGAGAACAATAACACCTGCAGATGGTAGACGCACGAGAACAATAACATCTGCAGATGGTAGACGCACGAGAACAATAACATCTGTAGATGGTAGACGTACGAGAACAATAACATCTGTAGATGGTAGACGCACGAGAACAATAACATCTGTAGATGGTAGACGCACGAGAACAATAACATCTGTAGATGGTAGACGCACGAGAACAATAACATCTGTAGATGGTAGACGCACGAGAACAATAACATCTGTAGATGGTAGACGCACGAGAACAATAACATCTGCAGATGGTAGACGCACGAGAACAATAACACCTGCAGATGGTAGACGCACGAGAACAATAACATCTGCAGATGGTAGACGCACGAGAACAATAACATCTGTAGATGGTAGACGTACGAGAACAATAACATCTGTAGATGGTAGACGCACGAGAACAATAACATCTGTAGATGGTAGACGCACGAGAACAATAACATCTGTAGATGGTAGACGCACGAGAACAATAACATCTGTAGATGGTAGACGCACGAGAACAATAACATCTGTAGATGGTAGACGTACGAGAACAATAACATCTGTAGATGGTAGACGCACGAGAACAATAACATCTGTAGATGGTAGACGCACGAGAACAATAACATCTGTAGATGGTAGACGTACGAGAACAATAACATCTGTAGATGGTAGACGCACGAGAACAATAACATCTGTAGATGGTAGACGCACGAGAACAATAACATCTGTAGATGGTAGACGCACGAGAACAATAACATCTGTAGATGGTAGACGCACGAGAACAATAACATCTGTAGATGGTAGACAAATAGTCTAATGAGAATGTTATTTTAAAAAGACCAAAGCAAAAAAAGGGAACAATAAAAGGGGACAAATACCAACACAAGAAGGAAATAATCATCATTTTTGGTCGTTTGATGTGAAAGAGATAGCTGGAACACGTTGTGATACTGGAACAATATCAAAAGATATGAAAGACCAGACAGCTTACACAACTGGAATGGGAGGAAATTTACCAACAAAACTAATAGACCAGGCAGCTTACATACATGACATGGCAGGAAATCACCAACAAAACTGATAGACCAGACAGCTTACATACATGACATGGGAGGAAATTTACCAACAAAACTGATAGACCAGAATGATTACATACATGACATGGGAGGAAATTTACCAACAAAACTAATAGACCAGGCAGCTTACATACATGACATGGCAGGAAATCACCAACAAAACTGATAGACCAGACAGCTTACATACATGACATGGGAGGAAATTTACCAACAAAACTGATAGACCAGAATGATTACATACATGACATGGGAGGAAATTTACCAACAAAACTGATAGACCAGAATGATTACATACATGACATGGGAGGAAATTTACCAACAAAACTGATAGACCAGACAGCTTACATACATGACATGGGAGGAAATTTACCAACAAAACTAATAGACCAGACAGCTTACATACATGACATGGGAGGAAATTTACCAACAAAACTGATAGACCAGACAGCTTACATACATGGCATGGGAGGAAATTTACCAACAAAACTGATAGACCAGACAGTTTACATACATGACATGGGAGGAAATTTACCAACAAAACTGATAGACCAGACAGTTTACATACATGACATGGGAGGAAATTTACCAACAAAACTGATAGACCAGACAGTTTACATACATGACATGGGAGGAAATTTACCAACAAAACTGATAGACCAGACAGTTTACATACATGACATGGGAGGAAATTTACCAACAAAACTGATAGACCAGACAGTTTACATACATGACATGGGAGGAAATTTACCAACAAAACTGATAGACCAGACAGCTTACATACATGACATGGCAGGAAATCACCAACAAAACTAATAGACCAGGCAGCTTACATACATAACGTGGCAGGAAATCACCAACAAAACTGATAGACCAGGCAGCTTACATACATGACATGGCAGGAAATCACCAACAAAACTAATAGACCAGACAGTTTACATACATGACACGGGAGGAAATCACCAACAAAACGGATAGACCAGACAGCTTACATACATGTCATGGGAGGACATTTACCAACAAAACTGATAGACCAGACAGCTTACACAACTGGCATTGAAAGAAATCACCAACAAAACTGATAAACAAGTGTAGAGACAGCAAGTTGTTGTTCACCGGTCATGACGCAAACAGCCAGCTATAAGTCGCTAGCTACTTTCAACCCAAGAGTTATGCGACTTCCACCCTAAATAAATGGCTGCCTACCACGTGTTGCCGTTTGCAATTAATAAACTGTTAGTATCCACGTTGCTTCAACAAAAATCAAACATTTATTTTGGCAGGACTGTCTACTTTCCACAAGAAAAAAATAAGGTACCCATTTTCAGATATCTAAACCTCGTCCATTGAGAATAAATTTCGCTGCACTTGAGAACTGAATCCAGTTCTCCTAATCGACAAACGAGTACTCTAACGATTCCTTCATTTTCCTTTTGTTAAAACCACATTTCTACAGGAAATAACAATATGGATATGAATACAATAGCAACAGGAAAATATTATGACAATTTTAATTACAATGTAGAAATCAAAGCAATAAAGATGGCACATGGGGCGGGACCCATAATTCTCCACGATTGACAATTTGCTCCTAGTTCTTGTTTGTTTCTTAACCCTATGGTTGAGCCTTTCCCAGTAATTGTTCTGCGGAGCGATTCTCTTGGTCTGCTTCGTTTTCTTTTACCAGATGGTTTCTACATGTTTGCCTTGTGGGGAAGTCTTCATTTATTCTCAGCACCGATGTATAAAAGTGAAGTACCCCCGTCACGCCAAGTGGCGTATAGGGAATAAGGTGTTAGTGACCATAAATTTTACATTCCTTCAGCACATGATTTTTTTAGTAATGTGGTCGGTATTACGCCCGTGCTGCTTTACTTTCCCAGAAATAAATCCGGTACCCATTTAAGGCTGGGTAAACCGGAAGCCGTCGGTTGGGATCGAACCCTACCTCTTGTCCTTTGTAGTCCAGTTCATCAACCACTGAGCTATCGCGACTCCCCGCACCGATGTATGCTTGATGTATTTCCAACGTCTTATAAAGCTCGACACGTATTTTTGTTTTAATTCGTTTGCAGTGATAACGATACCTTCCATAACCCATAACCATAGCGTATTTTGTTTTTGATTCGCTCTAATCTGTTCATCTGAAATGTATTCTTTCCAGCTTTTATGTTTGAGATTCTATGAAGACATTTGTTTTCAAAGACATTTAATTTCCTATCTAAAGTCTTAATGGGTTTCGAAGTTCCACATCAATATGTTAGCACTGATATCACATCATAAAACAGTCTAAGTTGTGTTCGTTTATTGAGAACAATGGATCTTCTAATTATCGTTAGTATTTTGAAAGTATTTAATGCTAGTGCGATGTATGTCATTATTTCTGATGTTATGTCACCATCTCTGGATATTTCTGCTCCCTAGGTAGGTCATATGAAGGAGTATCTTGGTCTACGCCCTATGGGCCGGCTATGGCTCGAAAGGCCAATAGATAGATAGATAGATAGATAGATAGATAGATAGATAGATAGATAGATAGATAGATAGATAGATAGATAGATAGATAGATAGATAGATAGATAGATAGATAGATAGATAGATAGATAGATAGATAGATAGGTAGATAGGTAGGTAGGTAGGTAGATAGATAGATAGATAGATAGATAGATAGATAGATAGATAGATAGATAGATAGATAGATAGATAGATAGATAGATAGATAGATAGATAGATAGATAGATAGATAGATAGATAGATAGATAGATAGATAGATAGATAGATAGATAGATAGATAGATAGATAGATAGATAGATAGATAGATAGATAGATAGATAGATAGATAGATGGATAGATAGGTGGATGGATGGATGGATGGACGGACGGACGGACGGACGGACGGACGGACGGACGGACGGACGGACGGACGGACGGACGGATGGATGGATGGATGGATGGATGGATGGATGGATGGATGGATGGATGGATGGATGGATGGATGGATGGATGGATGGACGGACGGACGGACGGACGGATGGATGGATGGATGGATGGATGGATGGATGGATGGATGGATGGATAGCTAGATGGATAGATAGATAGATAGATAGATAGATAGATAGATAGATAGATAGATAGATAGATAGATAGATAGATAGATAGATAGATAGATAGATAGATAGATAGATAGATAGATAGATAGATAGATAGATAGATAGATAGATAGATAGATAGATAGATAGATAGATAGATAGATAGATAGATAGATAGATAGATAGATAGATAGATAGATAGATAGATAGATAGATAGATAGATAGATAGATAGATAGATAGATAGATAGATAGATAGATAGATAGATAGCTAGATGGATAGATAGATAGATAGCTAGATGGATAGATAGATAGATAGATAGATAGATAGATAGATAGATAGATAGATAGATAGATAGATAGATAGATAGATAGATAGATAGATAGATAGATAGATAGATAGATAGATAGATAGATAGATAGATAGATAGATAGATAGATAGATAGATAGATAGATAGATAGATAGATAGATAGATAGATAGATAGATAGATAGATAGATAGATAGATAGATAGAAAGGTCATATTTGTAATAGTAACCAGTTTAGTTTCTAAAACAATGATAGGTTCTAATGCCACATCAAATCTGCCTTCTTGTTTCCACTGCTGTCGTCTATCCTTACAATTACATTACACTGTCAATTAATGTTTTAACTCGTGCCATTCGGTTGTTCAAATCGATTTGCTTTTTTAAAAAACTTATAAAACAAAACAAACAGCTCCTGCCAGGCCTTAGACTGACACAGCCACACGCCTTTTATTTTCGAATTCTCGCCAGGCCTTGGGCAATTCCTGGGTGTCTATCGATCTATTGATTATCCCAAACTCGTTCAGTTTTCGACCCAACACATCGTTCACATTTTCGTGAGCACGTGATCATTACTGAACTGTGATCGTTCAAGAAGGGATTACATGTAGCGTAACACAGGCTTTAATGTTGCTGTGGTCATAGGCGTGGTAGATGGCGCCCGGGGCGGGGCGTTGCTTTAATACGCTTTAGATTTATTTCAGTTTAATTTAGTTGACTGATCATTTTAATTGCCACAACAGACAATCCACGGTGCTCAGATCCCCACCACATCACGTTCCCCAGCATGAGACTTCCCCGCCACACGCTAGCGAAAATATTGAAGATGGCCTCAGCCCAGATTCATAAATCCCGTAGTACTGGCGAAGACCTTGATCGAAACCTCCTTAGTCACTTCTTACAACATGGTGACAGTGGCTCTATTCATTTCTCTCATGCCTCCGTAGTCACTAGGCATCTTTATAAGGATATGACCTATAGGTTGATACACGTTATTTTGTTTCGTCAGAACGTTTGATTGCTACCCTCTTGTGACATATCTCATGGATTAAAATTCTATAATAGTAAACTCTGTATACAGAGCTTCGCAGCAGGAGGCAATCTGATCATCAGAAGTAGACTCCGACGAGCAAGCGTTTCGGCCCTTTAGCTTCTTGACACTCTAAGGGAGGTGGGCCTGCCTGGGTCATGACTCCCAGGCGTCGACCTCCTGCTGCATTGACTCTTTAATGCTTACAATATATTCGGTACAAAATAACTACACTTGCTCTACGCTACACTTATGGTCGAATCTACGGTCTCTATCCAGTGGTATCATCATCATCATCATGTGCCATACCGGTTGGCGTAGGTGATCATGTCCCTCCACAATCTTCTATCTACAGTGCATCGTATCAGTTCTGTTGTTGACTGTTTTTCATGCCATGAGATCAAGCTATCCAGTATTTTCTCTCTTTGTCGCCCGCGATCTCTCTTTCCTTTTATTTTGCCAGTTGTAACCAAGCATTCCAACTTTCCTCTTCTCATGATGTGCCCGAAAAATGTTGATTGTTTCTTTCTGATATCCAGTGGTATACTTACTTGTGAAATGAGCAACAAAATTGGGGATAGACAGACATACGACTAATATGTCATTTATACTGGGGGTAAATAGCAATAATAAAATATAACAAAGACAACTCTACACCCATGAAGATGTAAACATTGATATAAAAAAAGAGAGGAGTAAGACAATGATGCATCCTATCACCAAGCTTTGTTAAATCTATCTGACAAATCTTTGAAAACATCACAAAGATGCCAGACCTAAACATTAATGGAAAGATAATCAATAACCTAAGATATGCTGACGATACTGTACTACTAGCAGAAAATCCTAAAGACCTACAACAATTACTTAATGAAATAAACATGACAAGAAAAAAATATGGACTAGATATGAATATCAAAAAGACTAAAACATCATAAACACAGAAAATACTCAAAACCTACAAGTGGATATCAAAGTTGAAGGAATAGACCTGGAGACAGTTCAGAGCTACAACTACCTTGGACATACTATAACCAGTGATGGAAAATGTAAAACTGAAATAAATAAAAGAATAGGAATGGCAAAAAGTAATTTTAATGTCATGAAGAACAAATTAACATCAAAACAAATAACACCAGGGCTAAACTAAGAATAGCAAAATGTTATATCTTCTCAACATTCCTGTATGGTACAGAAACATGGGCATTAGACAAGAAAACAAAAAAGAAAAATGAAGTCTTTGAAAGTGGATTTATAGAAGAATATGAAGAAATGGATGTAATGAAAAGAAAACAAACAATGACGTCTTAAAACAACTAAAAATGAAAAGAGAACTACTAAACACAATTCAAAAAAGCCAAATGAGATTTTTGGGCTATGACAACCTGCACCATCAAAACAAGAGACAGAACGGAATGTCGATCCATGGTAACCAACCTTCGATGCGGAAACGGCACTCACTGATGATGATTGGAGATGGAGAGATTGTGGAGGATACCAGCACTGAGAGAACGGAGGGAGACAAAGGTGCTGATACAGATAGAAAAATTGCCAAGCATGCCGAGACATCCAATGAAGGACCGATTCCAAAATCTTGCATTGGGACGACTTAAGAGAAGCAGTTTTATCCACCAAGCCAAGCGTATTAGTAGACAAACACCAGACATGCCAAGAGTTGTTAACCCCCTACTGCCCATACCAGAACAGACTCCCTGGACAGAGGAATCAGGATTATCGATACAAATACGGACAGAAGTGAAAGGAATAGTTGACAAGGAGGAACAGAATAGTCTACAGTATAAAACAATAACTCTCAGTTTCCTGGATGAAGAAAACCCACAAGACCAATGGATTCGTGTGTACACGGATGGATCAGCACAGAATGCAGTAAAGAATGGGGGAGCAGGTGTATACATAGAGTAGCCAAATAACACTAGGGATATGAATAAAATAGCAAGAGAGAAATATTGTAACAATTATGATGCAGAAATCCAAGCAATAAAGTTGGCAATAGAAAAACTGCTGAACAGTAATCATAGCCCACAGCCTGTAGTGTTTTTGACAGATGTAAGATCAGTACTCCAGGCACAACAATCCAGAAAATTACCACATCTGCAGACCTTATTGGCTGAACTCTGCAAACACTACAGAGTCGCCATACAATGGATCCCATCTCACTGTGGAATTCCAGGAAACGAGAGAGCAGATAAGCTGGAAAAGGAAGGCGCAACAGGTACACAACCAGATACACCAGTTACATATCATCAGAGGAAGCAGATAATCAAATCATAATACCTTTCATAATATGAATAGACGGGAACAAGCTATCACTATACGCCTCAGAACAGGACACAATCGACTGCACAGTCACATGTATACAAAATTCAAGATCGGCACCTCAGCTACATGTACATGTACACAGGCGCTCCAGACTGCTGGACACATACTTCAAGACTGTACTGAATATAGAAGACAGGAAAATCCATTGGCCCATATTACAACATAACAGACAAAACTATATGGGCCACTGCAAGAATTACAAAAGAAAGTCACATTGATACAGAAAACGACATTCACCTCAGGTGAACGAAAGATAGATAGATATTTACTTGTCTTAGCTTTAACCCAGCATATCGATGTCCTCTTCATGGTGGCAGCGGTCTAAAATAGCTTGTGATAGCAACGTCCTTTTATATAGACTCACGTATAAACTACTTTGGCATGACGTAAAATTGCGGAAAGGAGTAGATCAGAAATTGATAATAAGGGATAAAGATAGGTCGGGCTGGGAACTTCATTCATTTGAACTGTCGGTATTGCAAAACGTCCGGTATACACGTATGCAATAATGAGGCAATTTCGTATCGCTTATCGTCCACGACTCGGATATTCCGGGATTAAATTGCCGCTATGCTGTTGACTAACGTGAAAGTCAGGAGTGGTCGATGTACAAATTGCCTAATCGACTGAACACCGGATTATTTGATTGTTGATATGTCACAGTTTCGCCAGAACCATGATGATGCTCTTTCGGCTGATTCAGCAATCGTCTTCATTGTTCCTGTTCGTGTTCCCTCCTAATTCCTAACCTCTTTAACAGGGATGAGGTAGAGAGTTCTCTGACACTAATTTCCACAGAGAACACTCTAATCTGGAATCCTTGCTGTGTCAGCTCGATGGCGGGATTCTTGCATTTGACAAGTTTAAATATATGTTATTCCTCTATCCTTGTATTTGGCTAGTTTAAGTATGTTGTTCCTCTATCCTTGTATTGGCTTGTTTAAATATATGTTGTTCCTCTATCCTTGTATTTGGCTTGTTTAAATATATGTTGTTCCTCTATCCTTGTATTTGGCTAGTTTAAATATATGTTGTTCCTCTATCCTTGTATTTGGCTTGTTTAAATATATGTTGTTCCTCTATCCTTGTATTTGGCTTGTTTAAATATGTGTTATTCCTCTATCCTTGTATTTGGCTTGTTTAAATATATGTTGTTCCTCTATCCTTGTATTTGGCTTGTTTAAATATATGTTGTTCCTCTATCCTTGTATTTGGCTTGTTTAAACATATGTTGCTCCTCTATCCTTGTATTTGGCTTGTTTAAATATATGTTGTTCCTCTATCCTTGTATTTGGCTAGTTTAAATATATGTTGTTCCTCTATCCTTGTACTTGGCTAGTTTAAATATGTGTTGTTCCTCTATCCTTGTATTTGAATAGTTTAAATATATGTTGTTTCTCTATCCTTGTATTTGGCTAGTTTAAATATATGTTGTTCCTCTATCCTTGTATTTCGCTAGTTTAAATATATGTTGTTCCTCTATCCTTGTGTTTGGCTAGTTTAAACATATGTTGTTCCTCTATCCTTGTATTTGGCTTGTTTAAACTTATGCTGTTTCTTTATTCTGGATTCGTAAAGCACTGTGAGCTCTACAAAAATGATGTGGGTCATATCGGAAGTGTAAAATGCAATTTCCGGACACATTTTAAACCGCTTCATGCACTCTGGGTACTTCCCGCGCTCTGGGAGGTCGACAGCCATTTCCCAGTCATTGGCTATGTCCAAGATCGTTGGGTCGTTCCGGGTTGTTTTGCCTGGGGTGTGCGGCATGTACAGCTAAAAAAATTGGTGTTTATTGTAGTTGGTCGAACTTCAGTGCTGGCCTTCATCCGCGCCCCGTCCATGATGGCAGCCAGTTCATGCAGCATTTGTAGATTCTCCCACGTGTACCGCCATTGGCCTAGCGCTGTTTTGCATGAGGAAATAACATGCTCAATCGCCTGGCTTCCATTGCAAAGAAGACATCGATTGTCTTCTGTCTTTTCCCACATCATAAGATTGCGTGCTGATGGTAGAAGATCGTACATAGATCTGATTATGTAGCTGAGCCACAGCAGTGCCATATGTCATTCCAAGTTAGCGTCCTCTGCAAGGTCTCATCCCATGTGGTCCATTGGCCTTGCTGCACCTGTTGTGCTGCCATTTGCACACACTTGTTCTCCTCGACAGGAGAAAGCACGTTTGTTCTCCTCGACAGGAGAAAGCACGCTTGTTCTCCTCGACAGGAGAAAGCACGTTTGTTCTCCTCGACAGGAGAAAGCACGTTTGTTCTCCTCGACAAGAGAAAGCACGTTTGTTCTCCTCGACAGGAGAAAGCACGTTTGTTCTCCTCGACAGGAGAAAGCACGTTTGTTCTCCTCGACAGGAGAAAGCACGTTTGTTCTCCTCGACAAGAGAAAGCACGCTTGTTCTCCTCGACAGGAGAAAGCACGTTTGTTCTCCTCGACAAGAGAAAGCACGTTTGTTCTCCTCGACAGGAGAAAGCACGTTTGTTCTCCTCGACAGGAGAAAGCACGTTTGTTCTCCTCGACAGGAGAAAGCACGTTTGTTCTCCTCGACAGGAGAAAGCACGTTTGTTCTCCGGACTACAATGCCCCTACGTTGCCTGTTTGATGTTTTGACCACCATTGGATGTCTCCGTGACCAACTCCGTGCCTGTCGCTCTGCGTGTAGCCTATCACTTCCTTCACAGTTGAAGACTTTCACGTACTTCTTTTACTGCTGCACACGCCTGCCTTAACCGACCAGTCTTCAAAGTTGGTTCCACTGTCCGGACTGCTTCGTCTGATGAGCTTTGTAGCATAACTGACAGTTTGACCTTTCCGGCCTTGAATTCTTCTATGACTGACAGAAATACCTCTGGCAGGGGAAATCTATAAAGACAAAGTGAAACGGCGATCCATAGAAACCAACATTCGATATGGAGACGATACAAGGCGATGATGATAGCCAAATAAGGTATATTTACCACCTGCAACTTTAGTTAAACTGTCAAGTGAGATTTAAGGCTTGGTAATATAAGGGAAGAAACGAAGAGATGGAAGGAGCACTTTAAGGAACTCTTGAACAGACTAGGCCCATACAACCCTCCAACGAAACAAGGAAAACAACAAAAATGACAATCATGAAGGTACAGACCTTCATTAATGGAAGGTTGCGCAGAATAAAAGGATGGACATGGCGGGACAAAACCACTAACGTAGATTTACCAGTGGACAAAGAGATACAATGAAGTTGATGGCGTTGGATAGGACACACACTGCGGAAAGCAACTGAGAGTATTACACAACAGGCCCTTTTGTGGAATCCCAAGGGGAAAAGACAAGAGGAAGACCAAGGAATTCTTTGAGAAGACAGATAGAAGCAGAGATGAAGATGATGGGAAAGACATGGAATGATCTTAAAAGAATGGCGTGAAATAGAACGGCTTGGAAAGTGTTTGTTGAAGACCTATGCTCCATAGGGAGCTGAAAGGAGAAAAAGAAAAAGAGGTCTGGAAGATCATATAAGTTGGAACTGATAGAATTTGATAAGCAAATGATAAAAATAATTAGATAAAATACACAACAAACAAGCGAGAGAAGGAAAGAACAAATAACAGTATATTTCCAGCCCACATACACGTCTTTAGCAAGCCAAATAGTAGAACTACTGAAATGGAATTAAATAAAAACTAAAGACCACTCAGCAAGGAATTATGAAAGGAAGGAGAAGAGGTAAGAGAGAAAAAGATAAGAAGATAACGTCAAAGAGTGGAAGGCCTCGACTTTACGGAATCCAAAAGAATGACTGACAAATAGAGAGATATGGAGAAGGTTGACGAAGACTGTCAGTGATAATACAACCTGTCTAAGGCGACCATTCACGGGACTTTCAAAAACTGGTCCCATAGGACAGGTGGTCCTGCCTCACAGGTTTCACATAATAAATAGAGCGATAAAAAAAATTTTATCCTAAGCACTATGAAAACTAACCTGCAAATCAGCGTAATCCATGAGTAGAACATAGTGCACATGTCGGTCTACAATAGCCACTGGTTGGACACTTTTCATAAAACACGATAGTTAAACACACAAAAATAAAACACACATACACATATTCCACTTATACTGTACATGTATCACTTTTGACTTGAAAAAAAATCCAATATGGTAGTCTGTTGTTTGACAGATGAAATAAACGATAAGTTCAATTTTTCTCTCAAGTCCATGATAACGTCTAGTATGTCAGATCTCCCGTTTGTTATTGAATAGGTGCGCAGAAGCTCCAAAGCATTATGTGCATCTGCGATAGTGTATGTTTTCTCAATGTCAGTAGAATCTTGTTCGTTGTCTGATTCACTATTCACATCCTCAGCAGCTAAAATTGCAGTGGCAGGAAGATCCCAGTTTGTTTCTATTGTGTTGCAAGTTTGGAGCCCTGAATCAATCATGGAGATGTCTGTCAATTGGTATCCAAACAATTCTTTTGAAAGGTTATCCAAAGCAGTAGAAATTGCAGTAGAAACAATTTGCACGTCGGTCTTTGATGCAGATTCCATGTGCGTCAGAGAATATGCGTGTGTTTCAGCAGGACAATGAAAACCTGCTTTACAGAAACACTTAAGGATGGTTGAGTTGTCCACTTCTTTCCATGCTGCAGCAATCCAGTAGACTACATCCAGTAAATTGACCTGTTTCATGAGTTCGGTTCCGGAAGCATCCTTGTTTGATTCCATGACTGTGATAAGATGTAGAAGCTGTTTTTGTCTAAACTTTAATTTAAATGTCTGAATGACACCCTGGTCTAGGGGTTGAACTAATGCAGTTGTGTTGGGTGGCAGAAACTGCAGCTTAACATTCTGTAGTTCGATCTTGGGATGACAGGTAGCGTTGTCAACAAATAAAATAATGTGGCGCTTTTTTTTCTGCATCTTACGGTCAAAACTTTTCAGCCAATCTTCAAATATAGCTGCAGTCATCCATGCCTTTTTGTTGTTTCTGTAAATCACTGGCAGTGTGTTTATGTTGATGTTTTTAAAAATCCTAGGGTTAGCTGCTTTCCCAATCACTAAAGCCGGTTCTCGTTCCCCCAACATGTTAGTGCATAGCATCACTGTTATTCGCTCTTTGCTTTTTTTACCCCCAGCGCATTTTTCTCCTTTGACAAAAAATGTTTTGTCCGTAGTCGCTTTGAAAAATAACCCGGTTTCATCTAAATTAAAAATGTCTTGAGCAGCGTAACCATAGCATATCTCGGATAATTTAGAAGTCCAGTCAGCCGCAGCACTCATATCTGAATCACCGACTTCGCCACATTGCTTACCAAACACAAGATTGTGTCTTTTAATGAAGGCCTCTAACCAGCCGTTCGATGCTTTAAAGACTGAGTTTTCCAATTCTTTTGCAAACTGTAAAGCTCGTTCTTTGATCATCGGCCCAGATAACGGAATTTTTCGTGCAAGTGCTGATTGACACCATTTCCAACAAAGTGTATTTATGTCTTCATTTCCCGTTTTCCTGCTATTCCTTCTTTTCATACTTGGTGCATTATTTTCAAAGTCATTCATATACTCGGCTTTTCTCTTTAACGTACGTAAAAACTGTGTCTTTCCCACTCCAAACTGTTCTGCCAATAATCGCGAACTTTTACCTTGCTGATTTTGTCGAATCACTGATATTCGTTCTTCCAGCGTTAATGCTTTTGGTTTTACACTTTTGACACTGGCCATTTCCTATATTGTGTGTAACACTTTTAAAATCCACAAAAATAATTCACTGAGATACTGTACATGTACATGAATACACTCTAAGCGGGCAATGACTAATTCTTTAGTTAATTCCTGTAATTTATACGGGCCACGCAATGGTCTACTCTGGTCTAGACGGAACCGCGAAGTGATGTCACTTCACGAATCATAGATCTGTGTCTGCACCAGTATTGACTGATAAACGTAACACGTCCCACTGTAATCTGGGACTCACTAAATACGGGAAAACATCAACACCTGTAGACACCTGTGTCGATCGTTTATAGCTCCCAGCGAGACGAAGGACTGGCTGGTCGTCGTAAACGGGATAAATAACATTGGCGGCGGTTAATTAGCCTGGTCTCTGGTCGCGTCATACGGTGAGCGCCGTAATCAGTGTTAGCATATAGTAAAAAACTCGGGGAAATTGTAGACCCGGTCCTATAACCAGGGAAACGCTTTAAACAGGTGGTCCTAAGACCAGGTTCGACTGTGTATTTCAAGAATAATTATCTAATGAAGAAGAAGAAGAAGAAGAAGCAGAAGAAGACAAAGTAACGGTTTCCGCCACGTCTGACAATGTATTGGAAATATGGTGTTAGTGCGCATATTTACAACATATTAGAATATCATCATCATCATCAAGTACCGGGCCTGCAGGCGTAGATGATCATGTTTCTCCACAACTTTCGATCTCGACAGTTATTTATCATTTCTGTTGTTGACCTTCTGCCAAGCCATTCTCTTAAGCTGTCTGTTATTTTTTCTCTTTGCTTCCCTCTATCTCTTCGTCCCTCAATGTTTCCAGTTGTTACAATATATTCCAGTTGTTCTCTTCTCATTACATGGTCAAAAAATGATGATTGTTTCTTCCTAATATTGGAAATTAGCTCTCTTTTTGCTTTGGCCTCTTTCAGAACATTTTCATTACTCTAGTTAGCTGTCTATGGTATTCTCAACATTCTTCTGTAAAATCACATTTGTACAGACTCCAGTGATTTTCTTGTTTGTTTCAATATACTCGTATATTTATTAATGTTGTTGTTGATATTACGCCAGGCTGCTCCACTTTACCAAACATAAAATCTCAAGTGTCCGTTTTTATAGACAAAGTGTAAGTCCGCATTAAACCTAGAGGCCTTTCTGGCCTGTAGCAAGCGTTACCCAGTCATCGTAACTTCTATATCTATCTGCCCTGTTGCAAGCGTTACCCAGTCATCGTAACTTCTACATCTATCTGCCCTGTAGCAAGCGTTACCCAGTCATCGTAACTTCTATATCTATCTGCCCTGTTGCAAGCGTTACCCAGTCATCGTAACTTCTATATCTATCTGCCTGTAGCAAGTGTTACCCAGTCATCGTAACTTCTATATCTATCTGGCCTGTAGCAAACGGTACCCAGTCATTGTAACTTCTATATCTATCTGGCCTGTAGCAAACGGTACCCAGTCATTGTAACTTCTATATCTGTCTGGCCTGTAGCAAACGGTACCCAGTCATCGTAACTTCTATATCTATCTGGCCTGTAGCAAACGGTACCCAGTCATTGTAACTTCTATATCTATCTGGCCTGTAGCAAACGTTACCCAGTCATCAGTTACTTCTATATCTATTTGGCCTGTAGCAAACGGTACCCAGTCATTGTAACTTCTATATCTGTCTGCCCTGTAGCAAGCGTTACCCAGTCATCGTAACTTCTATATCTATCTGGCCTGTAGCAAACGGTACCCAGTCATCGTAACTTCTAAATCTATCTGGCCTGTAGCAAACGGTACCCAGTCATCGTAACTTCTATATCTATCTGGCCTGTAGCAAACGGTACCCAGTCATTGTAACTTATATATCTATCTGGCCTGTAGCAAACGGTACCCAGTCATAGTAACTTCTATATCTATCTGGCCTGTAGCAAACGGTACCCAGCCATTGTAACTTCTATATCTATCTGGCCTGTAGCAAACGGTACCCAGTCATCGTAACTTCTATATCTATCTGGCCTGTAGCAAACGGTACCCAGTCATTGTAACTTCTATTTCTATCTGGCCTGTAGCAAACGGTACCCAGTCATAGTAACTTCTATATCTATCTGGCCTATAGCAAACGGTACCCAGCCATTGTAACTTCTATATCTATCTGACCTGTAGCAAGCGTTACCCAGCCATCAGTTACTTCTATATCTATCTGGCCTCTAGCAAGCGTTACCAAGCCATTGCAACTTCTATATCTATCTGACCTGTAGCAAGCGTTACCCAGCCATCAGTTACTTCTATATCTATCTGACCTGTAGCAAGCGTTACCCAGCCATTGCAACTTCTATATCTATCTGGCCTGTAGCAAGCGTTACCCAGTCATTGCAACTTCTATATCTGTCTGGCCTGTAGCAAGCGTTACCCAGCCATTGCAACTTCTATATCTATCTGGCCTGTAGCAAGCTTTACCCAGCCATCAGTTACTTCTATATCTATCTGACCTGTAGCAAGCGTTACCCAGCCATCGTAACTTCTATATCTGTCTGGTCTGTAACAAGCTTTACCCAGCCATCAGTTACTTCTATATCTATCTGACCTGTAGCAAGCGTTACCCAGCCATTGCAACTTCTATATCTATCTGGCCTGTAGCAAGCGTTACCCAGTCATTGCAACTTCTATATCTATCTGGCCTGTAGCAAGCGTTACCCAGCCATTGCAACTTCTATATCTATCTGGCCTGTAGCAAGCGTTACCCAGTCATTGGAACTTCTATATCTATCTGGCCTGTAGCAAGCGTTACCCAGCCATTTTAACTTCTATATCTATCTGGCCTGTAGCAAACGTTACCCAGCCATCAGTTACTTCTATATCTATCAGGCCTGTAGTAAGCGTTACCCAGCCATCAGTAACTTCTATATCAATCTGGCCTGTAGCAAGCGTTACCCAGCCATCAGTAACTTCTATATCTATCTGGCCTGTAGTAAACGTTACCCAGCCATCAGTAACTTCTATATCTATCTGGCCTATAGTAAACGTTACCCAGCCATCAGTAACTTCTATATCTATCTGACCTGTACCAAGCGTTACCCAGCCATCAGTAATTTCCATATCTATCTGTCATGTAGCAAACATTACCCAGCCATCAGTAACTTCTATATCTATCTGACCTGTAGCAAGCGTTATCTAGACATCAGTAGCTTCTATATCTATCTGGCCTCTAGCAAGCGTTACCCAGCCATTGTCACTTCTATATCTGTCTGGCCTGTAGCAAGCGTTACCCAGCCATTGTAACTTCTATATCTATCTGGCCTGTAGCAAGCGTTACCCAGCCATTGTAACTTCTATAACTTATCTGCCCTATAGCAAGCGTCACCCAGCCATCGTAACTTCTATAACTTATCTGCCCTATAGCAAGCGTCACCCAGCCATCGTAACTTCTATAACTTATCTGCCCTATAGCAAGCGTCACCCAGCCATCGTAGCTTCTACATCTTATCTGCCCTACAACAAGCGTTACCCAGCCATCGTAACGTCTATATATTAACTGCCCTACAACAAGCGTTACCCAGCCATCGTAACGTCTATATATTATCTGCCCTACAGCAAGCGTTACCCAGCCATCGTAACTTCTATATATTATCTGCCCTACAACAAGCGTTACCCATCCATCGTAACCTGTATATATTATCTGCCCTACAACAAGCGTTACCCAGCCATCGTAACGTCTATATATTATCTGCCCTACAGCAAGCGTTACCCAGCCATCGTAACTTCTATATATTATCTGCCCTACAACAAGCGTTACCCAGCCATCGTAACCTGTATATATTATCTGCCCTACAACAAGCGTTACCCAGCCATCGTAACGTCTAATTATTATCTGCCCTACAGCAAGCGTTATCCAGCCATCGTAACTTCTATATATTATCTGCCCTACAACAAGCGTTACCCAGCCATCGTAACCTGTATATATTATCTGCCCTACAGCAAGCGTTACCCAGCCATCGTAACGTCTATATATTATCTGCCCTACAACAAGCGTTACCCAGCCATCGTAACGTCTATATATTATCTGCCCTACAGCAAGCGTTACCCAGCCATCGTAACTTCTATAAATTATCTGCCCTATAGGAAGCGTCACACAGCCATCGTAACGTCTATATATTATCTGCCCTACAACAAGCGTCACCCAGCCATTGTAACTTCTATATCTTATCTGCCCTACAACAAGCGTTACCCAGCCATCGTAACTTCTATATCTTATCTGCTCTACAACAAGCGTCACCCAGCCAAGGTAACGTCTATATATTATCTGCCCTACAACAAGCGTTACCCAGCCAAGGTAACGTCTATATATTATCTGCCCTACAACAAGCGTTACCCAGCCATCGTAACGTCTATATCTTATCTGCCCTATAGCAAGCTTTACCCAGCCATCTTAGATTCGAAATTACATTAAAATAAACCTCAAGCAAATAACAAATCATCATCATCGGGTTTGGTGTAGATGTGGTATGCCATGATCTGGAATAGAATGTTGGTGGATCTGTTGCCTGGTTTAATAGTATAAGCCCATTGTCATCCTGCCAATTTTCAAGTTCTTCACCTCTCTTGTCCATATCTTCATAGCCCCAGCTCTGTGAATGGCTGTTAAAGTCTCCACATACAATTATTCTTTCTTTTAATGTAATTGTGTCTAGTGCTAGTGGGCGGTCACTCGGACAGTAATAGTTAAGTAGATGGAAGTCTGTATTTCCTGTCCTGAGGTGCAGTATTTGATATTCCGCCCCATCCATATACACTTCAATCTGACATGCATTAATGTTGTTCCTTACAAGAGTCAGTATTCCGCCCTTTTGTCTGTTTTTCCTGTCAGATCGGTAGCACTGGTATCCCCTAATCTTCAAGGCTATGTCGTTGTTTAGATGGGTTTCCTGCAAACAGCATATGCTTACTTGTTCTTCATGCAGGATATTTTCTAATTCTATCTTTTTACTGTACCCATCTCTTTTGCTGTTGATGCCTTCAGCATTCCAGTGCATTATTTTGAGTGGTCTTATTTTGGGTTGGCCAGTAACTCTATTCTCTCGCCCCTGACTCCACAGAGCGATTGAGAAGGACATCCAGTAATATAGGTTGGGCCCTTTCGAGGCTGAGGGCCCGGCGCTGCACCTGCCTGAGTGTCCATCACAGGGCGAGTGCCATATCGATTTGCAGTTATAGGCATGCTTCCCATTGGCGTGAGTGCGTGGCATCCTGATTTTTGTAGTGCGCCTTTGGCTGACCTTGCTTTCCATTCACCAGACCTGGATTGGAATATCACACGTATTGTTGGGAAACAACTTGGAGGCAGCGACCACCGACCTGTCTTTTTAGTGGTGCAAAATGAGGCCGTCAGGGAGAGCAGCACTCTCTCCAGATGGAATTACAAAAAGGCAGACTGGAAAATGTATCAACATTACACCAGTGTACTGACTAAAGATCTAAATACAGACAGAGACATCAACAAAATAGTTGATGAATTCAGTAGACTAATAATACAAGCTGCCAGTGAAACAATACCCAGAGGGGCACGGAAACACTACAAACCATACTGGAATAGTGAACTAGAGCAACTGCACAATGACATGGAAACATCTCGAAAACAAGCAGAAAATAACCCCTGCCAGGAACACCACAATAACTATCAGCATGCTAAAGCCAAATTTCAATGGGCTAAACTACAAGCCAGACGGAGAAGTTGGAAAGAGAAAACAGAGTACATGAATCTAGAACGAGACACAAGAAAAGTGTGGAAGCTTGTAAAACAGCTGAATGATGAGGGTACAGAAGGGAACACAAAAATTACACTGAAGAAGGATGGAAACATTCTAACAGGTAAACATGCAGCAAATCACTTTGCAGACTCCTTTGCAAATGACAACAATATTGAAATTAGCCTAGAGAAACGTCAAGAGACCCGTCTAAAACAACAAAATGCAAGACAAGAAGAGACTGCACATGAAGTCATGGAAATACCCATTACACAAAGAGAGCTAGAGCTGGCAATATCCAAATTAAAAATGAAAAAGTCACCAGGTAGTGATGGAGTGTCTAATGAAATGATTAAGAACTTGGGAACTGCAGCTAAAGCAAAACTACTGCAGATCTACAACATTTGCTGGATCACAGGTAAAGTGCCACAGGCATGGAGAGAAGCAATTATGATACCATTACTAAAGCCAGGAAAAGATGGTTCAATGACATCCAGCTATAGACCAATCAGCCTTACAAGCTGTTTGTGTAAAACAATGGAACGTATAATCAATCTCAGACTGCAGTGGTACCTGGAAAGTGAAAATCTCCTTGTCCCACAACAAGCAGGCTTTAGACAGTGTTACTCTACCGAAGATCAGGCAACCTATCTTTCCCAGGAAATTGAGGATGCGTTTCAAGAAAGAAACTGGTACTAGCAGCATGGATAGACCTAAAGAAAGCATTTGATAAGGTATGGAAGGAAGGGCTTTTGAAGAAACTGAGAAATTATGGAGTAAATGGCAGGATGTACAAATGGGTCAAAGCATACCTGCATAACAGGAGAGCCAGAGTGCAACTGGATGGTCTTAAGAGTAAGAAGGTCTTACTGCGCCAGGGCGTTCCACAGGGAGGGGTACTATCTCCAACACTTTTTCTGATCTACATCAATGACCTAGTTACTGAACTACCACATGGTATCAAAGTGGCAATGTATGCAGATGACTTGGTAATGTGGTGCACAGAGGAGTATGCAACAGTGGCCTCCAAATTGTTACAAAGAGCTATGAATGCACTGAATTCATGGACAAATAGATGGTGTATCAGCATCAATACAGACAAATGCAGTACTACACTTTTCACTCTTTCCCCAAAACAAAAAGCAGGAGCCATCTATATAAACAATGAGCCTGTGAAAGAAGACATACAGGCTACGTATCTCGGAGTTACATTTGATAACAAACTATCTTGGAAACAGCAGATAAATAAGGCAACCCAAAAAGCAAGGAGAAAATTGGCTATTCTAAGAAAGCTGTGTGGAACTACGTGGGGTGCGAGTGGGAAAATACTCAGTAAAGTTTACCAACAGAGTATACGCCCACATTTAGAATATGGATCATCTGCATGGTGTTCAGCATCAAACACCACACTTCAAGAACTGGATAAAGTACAAAACCAGGCACTTAGGGTCATCACAGGAGCAATGAAATCAACACCAATATTAGAGATGGAGAAATTGTGGAGGATACCAGCACTGAGAGAACGGAGGGACACAAAGGTGCTGATACAGGCAGAAAAATTTGCTTGCATGCCGAGACATCCAATGAAGGACCGATTCCAAAATCTTGCATTGGGACGACTTAAGAGAAGCAGTTTTATCCACCAAGCCAAGCGTATTAGTAGACAAACACCAGACATGCCAAGAGCTGTTAACCCCCTACTGCCCATACCAGAACAGACTCCCTGGACAGAGGAATCTGGATTATCAGTTCAAATACGGACAGAAGTGAAAGGAATAG
This sequence comes from Megaustenia siamemsis, assembly GCA_032433765.1. Lineage (NCBI taxonomy): Eukaryota > Metazoa > Mollusca > Gastropoda > Stylommatophora > Ariophantidae > Megaustenia > Megaustenia siamemsis. The sequence goes on along the minus strand of JAVIAB010000041.1, from coordinate 67,357,498 downwards.
TTGATAAAGAGGAACAGAATAGTCTACAGCGAAAAACAATAACTCTCAGTTTCCTGGATGAAGAATACCCACAAGACCTATGGATTCGTGTGTATACAGATGGATCAGCACAGAATGCAGTAAAAAATGGGGGAGCAGGTGCATATATAGAATACCCAAATAACACTAGGGATATGAATAAAATAGCAACAGGGAAATATTGTCACAATTATGATGCAGAAATACAAGCAATAAAGTTAGCAATAGAAAAACTGCTGAACATTAATCTTAGCCCGCAGCCTGTAGTGTTTTTGACAGATGCAAGATCAGTACTCCAGGCACTACAATCCAGAAAATTACCACATCTGCAGACCTTATTGACTGAACTCTGCAAGCACCACAGGGTTGCCCTGCAGTGGATCCCATCTCACTGTGGAATACCAGGAAATGAGAAAGCAGATCAGTTGGCAAAGGAAGGTTCAACAGGCACACAACTAGATACACCTGTTACATACCATCATAAGAAACAGATAATCAAATCAATCAGAGGACCACAAGCCCCAAATCAGGATGCCTTTTATAATATGAATAGATATGAACAAGTTATCATTATACGTCTCAGAACAGGACACAATCGACTCCATAGTCACATGTATACAAAATTCAAGATCGGCACCTCAACTACTTGTACATGTGGACAGGCGCCCAGACTGCTGAACACATACTTCAAGACTGCACTGAATATAGTAGACTGAGGAAAATCCATTGGCCCATAGATACAACACTACAGACAAAACTATATGGGCCACTGCAAGAATTACAAAAGACAGTAACATTTATACAGGAAACGACATTGCAGATATAGACAATGCTTCAGGCGAACGAAAGATAGATAGATAGATCATCATCGGGTTGCGTGACCGTTGCAGAGTGTTGCAACAGACAACCCGTCGGAGAGAATCTGTCTCTAGCCAGATATCCCACTTCTTGTCACTTTCAAAGTCTCTATGGTGTCTTTGAAACCATCGACTTCTTTGTCTGTGCCTGCCTAGTCTTCCTAGAACCATGTCTTCCATTATAGTTCTTTCCAACCCACTGTTTCTTATGACCGGGTCGCAGTATTTTAATTTCCTCTGTAGGATGTCTATAAGCCAGTTCTCTTTGTTCTCTTCCATGTTAATGTCTTCTTTGCTCATTTTTTCATTATCCAAGGAATCATAAGAAATGTTTCTATAGCATTTATTTTGTTTATAGAATTATTCATATTTTCTTCATTATAGTTTGTGCGATTGTCCACGATTGACAGTTACATGTTTCTATTTGGAAAATACACGCTCAGAGTAGCTTTAATTTTTACTGCTTGGATGTTTGGTATTATGCCATTTGTTCTTCGTAACGTATAATTTTGTCTTGCTATTACTAGTGATCCCAACCGACGGCGTCCGGGTTCACCCAGCCTTAAATGGGTACCGGATTTTTTTCTGGGAAAGTAAGGCAGCACGGGCGTAATACCGACCACATTAACTCAAAAAATCATGTGCTGAAGGTCTGTAAAATATAGGGTCACTAACACCATATTTCCCTATACGCCACTTGGCGTGACGGGGGTACTTCACTTTTTTTTACTTATTACTAGTCAATTTGCAATATTAGGAAGAAACAATCATCATTTTTTTGGGCCATGAAATGAGAAGAGAACAGCTGGACTATATTGTAACAACTGGGAAAATTGAGGGACGAAGAGATTGAGGGAAGCAAAGAGAAAAGATACCAGACAGCTTAAGAGAATGGCGTGGCAGAAGGTCAACAACAGAAATGATGAATTACTGTCGAGATCAAAAGTTGTGGAGAGACATGATCACCTACGCCAGCAGGCTTGGTACGTGATGATGATGATTACTAGTCTTCTTTTGATCTCCTTCTTGCAGTCTCCACTTTTATTTATTAAAGATCCCAGATCTTTATAATTTGTTATAATCTTAAGTTCGTTGTTGTTGATAATGAATTTTGGGTTGACTTTTTACTTTGTCGGTGAACCTATCTTCGCTTTCTATATATTTAGATGGAAGTTTCTCCATCAACTCTCATTGTATTGTAATGAGGCATACTGATGTCTTTTATAATCATCATTCTTCAATCAATATCGAATTTGTAAAGATGCATTTAAAAACATCATTCTCCATCAACACTCATCAATAATATTCTGAATCATTTCTCAACACCAACACTTCTTTAAAATGCTTGGAGCCTTTTATTTGCTTCACTTCATTCTCCCGCTCTAATCTTCCTAACTTCATATACCATACTGCTGCAATTGACAATCTTTCTATATTCATCATGGTATTACTTTCTTCTCTTTCTCCCTACCCTATCGCTAATCACTCTCGTTTAACTATTATCTTCTAACTAACTACAATCGGCCGTTTCCCTACTTCGGTACGTTCCCATCGAACGCACCATCCTAACCTATTCTACCTATCACTAACTATCGGCCTGTTACATTGTAATCTCTTGTCTTCCCTAGCCTATCTACTCTATATGACTGTTCTTCTCCCAGATGTTGACCACTCCACCGACACGTCCTCTCAGTACGATCTTCTGGCTCCAAGTGACTAGTCTCTTCTAGTCACCTCACAACCGTAACCCCTGCCACGTCATGCCCCTTACTTTACGTCATTTTCTCTTCTGCACAAGTAAGTGCTCAATCTATATTTCCCTATACTCTATCTCCCGGTGTGTACTTTCTTTCACACCCTTCCTCGCGCAAGTGCCTAATCTATATTTCCCTATTCTCCATTCCCCTCTATTATATACTCCTATCCGTACCTTCTCTGCTATACGTTGTTGTTGATAATGAATTTTGGGTTGACTTTTTACTTTGTCGGTGAACCTATCTTCGCTTTCTATATATTTAGATGGAAGTTTTGCTCTTCTCCGTCTTTTATTAACACACTCAATTGGAACAATTATAACGTTGTGCTAATAGTGTTGGACGCCAAACTCAACAACAAAAATAAAAATAATCACTACGGATTTGAAATGTGTTAGACGAAAGACAGGCAACAACTAAAAAGATAAAATAGTGAGCAAAGAGCTGAGAAAAATGCAATAGCCGCCATCTAATACATATGGAAAGAACAGACAAAATAGTTTTGTCATGTAATAAGATAAGAGAGAACACAACACAACGAGACTCCTTCTATAAGTGCTGCAAGAACATCAGCCCCAAGGGCCGACTGGAAAAAGATGAAACGATGGAATATTATAAACAATAGGAAACATCAGCCGGAGCCAAGAGATGAGTTAAAGCCGGGAGACTATATCTCCCTCGAACTGAAAGACAAATTAGGAAGGAAAGAAGTAGAAGAATTGTCTTTTACTGACGAAAAAAACGAAAAGCGAGAAATAATTGACAGCGCTTCCCAGTCTCATTATACATGCACATTTCCCGCTGAATTCTCCTACAGGCCAAGTCACGTGCTTGTCACATCCTCAACGAGTTCTCGCGGGCATTCACTTCCGTTAACTAATAAGCGCATAATCAATGTATCGATCCAGACATTGAAGACCAACACAAATATCGCGTCAGACAGCAATTAATGTCCCCAAAATGATTCCTCTCGCGACATGGACCTCATGTGCGCTACGTTCTGTTCACATTATCTTGATATTAGTCTGGATCGATGTGCAATGAAAGAAATCGCTCACCCAATCACGTTGCAATCATACAATATCAAACGGCAATTATTAAGTTCTGTTTCTGTCAGTGGCCTCTTTCGTTACTGTGTCGCACTGCATGTAGTTACATCGCTTTTAAAAAATGTAAATATGATGGACGTCGCGAAACATACATTATTGAATAAGTTGCGGGTCATCATCATTGCACTCTGAACATGCCCTTAGGTGCTCAGATCTCCTCTTCAGCAAGTCCCGCAGTGTCCAGCGACTGACAACTCCAGTTCTGTGTTGGTTGATAAGTCTTCTTACACGCCCACTAAGTTTCTCGTTTCTGGCTGTGTCCATCTTAACTTCCATCTCTTTCACCCAAAAGAATGACGTTAACTCATGTTTGTCGAAGTCCTGTGTCCTTTCCACATCTTGGAGGTTGTCCGCCCGATCCATTGGACGATCGTCTCCAACGACAGCGCAGCTAGCCAACCTGTCCGCTCTAAACATACGTGAAAAGACGTAGGAGAGTGACGTATTTAATTTCACTGTGATAGGCCACATCATTTGTAGTTAAGCAAACCCTCATTCTTGCTGTTAATACTTTCCCAAGCTCAATGAGCCATCGCCACCTATATCATTCAAACCGAATGGCTGAGGGGGTTTTCCCCGGAAAACACCAACAAGGCATGTGACGTTTTCATCAATGCGAGCTATAGACGACTGACGTCATTATACCCACAACCACCACTACTCGCAATACTCAAAACATCACATGGTTTGGGCGATCCCTCTCAACGAGCAGCAGGCTTGATAGATATAAGTGGCTTTGGTCAGACACATATTTTTTTTTAGAGTTTGACCAACCTATATTCAACAACAGAGGAAGGCCAGAACGCAGAAAGAGAACCCACAGAAAACCTAAACTGGTGTTACGTTTTTAGCTTTGTAAGCATGGACTGTTGTTGATAGATTTGCGTCAGATGTCTACGTTGACATAGCTGAAAACTTCACGCTAGTGGGGATTTTCCGGGTTTCTATCTGCTGCCTTTTCCTATTGTCGACTGTGGATCAACAAGACAGGGTTAAAGTCACGTTGACATCAAACCAGAGTGTAAACATCACGTCAACAACGCCATCCTAACCTTTATTTCTTGAAATTATTATTTTTTTGTTCCCGTTACACTACCTACCTACCTACCTACCTACTTACCTACCTACCTACCTACTTACTTACCTACCAACCTACCTACCTACCTACTACCGACCTACCTACCTGACCGCCCGCCGTCCATCCATCCGTCCATCCATCCATCCATCCATCCATCCATCCATCCATCCATCCATCCATCCATCCATCCATCCATCCATCCATCCATCCATCCATCCATCCTTCTTTCTTTCTTTCTATCTATCTGTCTGTCTGTCTGTCTGTCTGTCTGTCTGTCTGTCTATCTGTCTATTTATCTATCGGCACAGCCAGAAACGAAAAACTTAGTGGGCGTTTAAGAAGACCAACACAGAACTGGAGTCGCCAGTCGCTGGACATTGCAAATTTGTTGAGGAGGGGATCTGAGCACCTATGGACATGTTTGGAGTGCAATGATGATGACCCGCAAATAACTCAATAACTCAAACAATAGATTCAGTACGAGTCTACTATCTGTGTAAACTAGACCAGGAGCATGCTGCAGTAATGACCATGTACCAGCCGTAGGAAAACTCAGAATAAATTAAAAACAAACAAAAGCAGTTAACACCAAACTAAATTTAGATCTATTTAAATCAGACAAGAAAGTAAAAAAAAAAAAGTAAAGTACCCCCGTCACGCCAAGTGGCGTATAGGGAAATATGGTGTTAGTGACCCTATATTTTACAGACCTTCAGCACATGATTTTTGGGGTAATGTAGTCGGTATTACGCCCGTGCTGCTTTACTTTCCCACACAAATATCCGGTACCCATTTAAGGCTGGGTGAACCCGGAAGCCGTCGCTTGGGATCGAACCCTACCCCTTGTCCTTTGTAGTCCAGTTCACTAACCACTGAGTTATCGCGGCTCCCTAAATCAGACAAGAAAGTATACAATAAATTGAACAACGAAATTCAGAAAAGGTACAATGCAAGAGAGAAAACTGCAACACGTAGAAGACAAGAAAAGACTACCTTAATGTCATTCTCCTGTTACTAAGATCTCCAGGGGGGAGAATTGTAGGATCATAGGCCGCTTGTTCACTGCAGTCGCAGCGAGGTGTTCAGGTTTTAGGTTTTATTTCACACCGTCCCCTCCCCCCGATAGAAATAGGAAAAAATATACGTGTGCCCCTACTGGGATTCGAACCCGCATACCCCTGGTTTGAAGCCTGACAAGCTATCGATTCGGCCACCCGCTCTCCTACTCATTGATGAACAATGGAAATGTAGAAAACTTCAATACAACAAATAGCAAAATAGATGATACCGGCAATGAAGAAACATGCAAGGAATAAATCGTTGATATGTGACATTTGAAAGTTAATGGAAACAAGAAAAATTAATAAGACAAGTATTTATATAGCAGATCAAGAAGAAGCAAGCAAACGCAATGAAGCTAAAGGATCATGGCTAAACGGAAGATGCGAAAATAATGAAATACAGAGCAAAAGAAATGCAAAAACTATCATCATCATCATCATCATCATCAAATACCGGGCCTGCAGGCGTAGGTGATCATGCCTCTCCACAACTCTCGATCTCGACAGTTATTTATCGTTTCTGTTGTTGACATTCTGCCAAGCCATTCTCTTAAGCTGTCTGGTATCTTTTCTCTTTGCTTCACTCTATCACTTCGTCCCTCAATTTTTCCAGTTGTCACAATATATTCCAGCTGTTCCGTGCTCATTGCATGAATAAAAAAAATGATGATTGTTGCTTCCTAATATTGGAAATTAGTTCTCTTTTTGCTTTGACCTCTTTCATAACATTTGCGTACGCGTCTTATATGTCAATTATATTCTCAACATTCTTCTGTAAAACCACAATTCTACAGCCTTCAGTGACTTTCTTATTTGTTGTCCTATTGTCCATAGTTCATATATTAAGACTGGTTCTACATAACTTTTAAGAACTTTATTTTTTTAAAATTTCCTTTATCGAAAATAGGTTGCATAGGATTTTGCCCAATTTTTTTTTATAGAAATCTGCTTTTGCCTGAGCTATTCTGCTTGTCACCTTTGTTGTACATCTACCATCTCACCTCAGTTGTACATCTACCATCTAACCTTTGTAGTACATCTACCATCTCACCTCAGTTGTACATCTATCATCTCACCACTGTTGTACATCTACCATCTCACCACTGTTGTACATCTATCATCTCACTTCTGTTATACATCTACCATCTCACCACTGTTGTACATCTACCATCTCCCCTCTGTTGTACATCTACCATCTCACCTCTTTTGTACATCTACCATCTCACCTCTGTTGTAAGTCTACCATCTCACCTCTGTCGTACATCTACCATCTCACCTCTGTTGTACATCGACCATCTCACCTCTGTTGCACATCTACCATCTCACCTCTGCTGTACATCTACCATCTCACATCTGTTGTACATCTACCATCTCACCTTTATTATAACCTACCTTCTCACCTCTGTTGTACATCTACCATCTCACCTTTATTATAACCTACCTTCTCACCTCTGTTGTACATCTACCATCTCACCTCTGAGGATAACATTGTTCCCAGATATTACAACTCATTAAGCAGCCACTGTGCACAAACATTGACGAACAAACATTAAATTGTAAGAAAAACATAATCAAAGATTGGATGTATACAATCACGGAAAGAAAAACTGTTGATGAATAAAACACACAAATCATGTTAAAAATGAAACTTAGAGAAATGAAAAATTACGACATCAACAGAATATTCGATAAAATATCATTTTACTCGAGCAATCAAGAACCTCTGGCCAGCGACGCAATCAGTCCTATAACTGCTAGTCCATATTTATTTCCTTCAAAAGAGCGAAAAATCAATGTTCGAAGCTTCCATTAAAATTAATACATTCCCATGGTTACGTCAAAACATCGTTTCTTTTATGTTCAAGAAACTTGATATGACTCTGAAGCTGTCTATTTTTATATTGATTATCTTTGTTTTATGAAAACTTTCATGAAATTGTGTGTCTTAATGGGCAGGCCTGGCTTGTGGCTACATTTTGGAGATGGTGGGGGGGGGGGGGGGGGAGAATTGCAGGTTCCTAACAGGGATGTGGAGTCAGAGGCAGATTTTTAGTTTATTTTTATTTTAAAGTTGAATTGGAGTCAGATAACTTGAATATTGGAGAATTCCATGTTGAAGAGTTGGCGTCAGATAACTTGAACATTGGAGAATTCCGTGTTGAAGAGTTGGGGTCAGATAACTTGAACATTGGAGAATTCCATGTTGAAGAGTTGGAGTCAGATAACTTGAACATTGGAGAATTCCATGTTGAAGAGTTGGAGTCAGATAACTTGAACATTGGAGAATTCCATGTTGAAGAGTTGGAGTCAGACAACTTGAACATTGGAGAATTCCATGTTGAAGAGTTGGAGTCAGATAACTTTAACATTAGAGGAGTCCATATAGAAGAATTGGAGTCAGATAACTTGAACATTGGAGAATTCCATGTTGAAGAATTGGAGTCAGATAACTTGAACATTGGAGAATTCCATGTTGAAGAATTGGAGTCAGATAACTTTAACATTAGAGGAGTCCATATAGAAGAATTGGAGTCAAATAAAGTTAATAATAGAAGTTCCCATGTTAAATAACTGGAGTCGGATAACGTAAATAATAAATAAACTAACTCCATCTTCGAGAGCAACACAAGGCATGACAGATCTCTTACCTGGTGAGCTATCATTTAATGTACAAAACATCTGTCTATATAGAACAGGGAGAGCCGCGATAGCTCAGTGGTTAGGGAACTGGACTACAAAGGACAAGAGGTAGGTTTCGATCCCAACCGATGGCTTCCGGGTTCACCCAGCCTTAAATGGGTATCAGATTTTTTTCTGGGAAAGTAAAGCGGCACAGACGTAATACCGACCACATTGCTCCAAAAATCATGTGCTGAAGGTCTGTAAAATATAGGGTCACTAACACCATATTTCCTATACGCCATATGGCGTGACGGGGGTACTTTACTTTACGTTTTATGGTCACTAACACCATATTCACTGGCGTGACGGGTGTCTTTATTTTTACTATATAGAACAGCATCATGTGTTGCGCATAATAAATAGCATCTAGCAATATCTTAACAAGACAAATGCTGATTACGGCGCTAGATGAGTAATAACTATCTATATTTTACGACAAAATATCCTATTTTGATGGTGGGGAGCTGTCAAGGTTTGGACAATAATTCTTTAATGTTTTTTTCATAAAGTTTGAGATCTGATCTATGAAAAGAATGTTGAGAATACCATGGACAGCTGAAAAGATCAACGAAAACGTTCTGAAAGAGGCCAAAGCAAAAAGAGAGCTAATTTCCAATATGAAGAAACAATCATCATTTTTTTGGCCATGCAATGAGAAGGGAACAGCTGGAATATATTGTGACAACTGCGAAAATTGAGGGACAAAGATATTGAGGGAAGCAAAGAGAAAAGATACCAGACAGCTTAAGAGAATGGCTTGGCAGAAAGTCAACAACAGAAATTGTAAATGTTGTATTCTTGCGTTCGCCCGATGACTAAAGGAGTGTACCTCTTTATCATCCGCCCTTAAAAGGACGCTAAGTGGGCGTGTCTGCGATGTGTTGTGGTTTACAGTATAACTTTGATATTTGCGCCTTTCGGCCCAACATATCCGACTTCAGCACGACGTTTTTGAGTACCGGTTTGTCTTCCCTCTTCGATCCCTACTTGCTCAGCCACACTAGACAGGTTAGTCTGTTACTAGAGGCACCACGGAGAGGTGGAGCAGGGTCTGGATGGTTCTGGCTCACCGATCCTGGCGCAAGCCATCAGCTCTGGGTGGCTGACAACTTCCAGCTCTGATGATGTAAGGCGCGTCTCTGAAAGTGTAACTTGGTGTTCAGAAAACAGGTTTACGGTGATTAAATTGAGTCGAACCTCAGCGAGCTTCGATGAAAATTGTTCACGCCATTGGCGGGAAATGAGTTGAAAAACATGAATTTACTAAAACGGAAATGATTCCTCTGCACGAAACAAGAAAGTATTCTAAATATAGCATAAGGGGAAGGGAGGGTGCGTAATGGCTGTGTTGTCATTTATTAACTATTATTAATGGTAGTATTACAAAATAATAATATAATTATTGTAATGGTTACAGCACTGATGGAGCCTCGATAGCTCAGTAGTTTGTGTACTTGACAATAAAAGGACAAGAGGTAGGGTTCGATCCCAACCGACGGCTTACGATTCACCCAGCCTTTAATGGGTACAGGAATTTTTTTCTGGGAAATAAAGCGGCACGGGCGTAATACCGACCACATTACTCCAAAAATCATGTGCCGAAGGTCTGTAAAATTTATGGTCACTAACACAATATTCCCTATATGTCGCTTGGCGTGACGGGAGTACTTTATCTTTTTTATTTATTTATTTATTTTTTAACTTATAGCACTGACTTGGAGATAAGACGAATTTTGATTCTTGGGGATCTTGGCGCTCACTCCAAAAGGTTTTTAGTCAATGCAAAAAAAAAAAAATATATATATATATATATATATATATTTCAGAGACAACATTTTCATGGTTATAAATATCAATCTATCATATTAACATATCAACTAACACATAATATATTATATATGAATTTTTAGATAATTGAACAAGGTATTAGATTTAGCCAATACTAAGCTGTTACAAGTGTATTATCCACACTTATTTATGCATGCGAGAGCTGGGGGGAAAAAACAAACTAAAGAAATATAAAATAAACTGGATGCATTTGAAAACAAATGCCTGAGGAGAATACTTCTTATACCATGGAATGGGTTCAATCTTTCTTTCACAGAAAAAATGACAAAGCATCCGAAAATATCAACTATAATCAAGAGAAGAAGGTGATCATATGTTGCGCATGTGATGATAAGAGACAACAAGAGATGAAGGTGATCATATGTTGGGCATGTGATGATAAGAGACAACAAGAGATGAAGGTGATCATATGTTGGGCATGTGTTGATAAGAGACAACAAGAGATGAAGGTGATCATATGTTGGGCATGTGGTGATAAGAGACAACAAAAGAAGAAGGTGATCATATGTTGGACATTTGATGAGAAGAGACAACAAGAGAAGAAGGTGATCATATGTTGGACATTTGATGAGAAGAGACAACAAGAGATGAAGGTGATCATATGTTGGGCATGTGATGATAAGAGACAACAAGAGAAGAAGGTGATCATATGTTGGGCATACGATGAGAAGAGACAACAAGAGATGAAGGTGATCATATGTTGGGCATGTGATGATAAGAGACAACAAGAGATGAAGGTGATCATATGTTGGGCATGTGATGATAAGAGACAACAAGAGATGAAGGTGATCATATGTTGGGCATGTGATGATAAGAGACAACAAGAGATGAAGGTGATCATATGTTGGGCATGTGATGATAAGAGACAACAAGAGATGAAGGTGATCATATGTTGGGCATGTGTTGATAAGAGACAACAAGAGATGAAGGTGATCATATGTTGGGCATGTGGTGATAAGAGACAACAAAAGAAGAAGGTGATCATATGTTGGACATTTGATGAGAAGAGACAACAAGAGAAGAAGGTGATCATATGTTGGACATTTGATGAGAAGAGACAACAAGAGATGAAGGTGATCATATGTTGGGCATGTGATGATAAGAGACAACAAGAGAAGAAGGTGATCATATGTTGGGCATACGATGAGAAGAGACAACAAGAGATGAAGGTGATCATATGTTGGGCATGTGATGATAAGAGACAACAAGAGATGAAGGTGATCATATGTTGGGCATGTGATGATAAGAGACAACAAGAGAAGAAGGTGATCATATGTTGGGCATGTGATGAGAAGAGACAACAAGAGAAGAAGGTGATCATATGTTGGACATTTGATGAGAAGAGACAACAAGAGAAGAAGGTGATCATATGTTGGGCATGTGATGATAAGAGATAACAAGAGAAGAAGGCGATCATATGTCAGGCATGTGATGAGAAGAGACAACAAGAGAAGAAGGTCATCATATGTTGGGCATGTGATGAGAAGAGACAACAAGAGAAGAAGGTGATCATATGTTGGGCATGTGATGATAAGAGATAACAAGAGAAGAAGGCGATCATATGTTGGGCATGTGATGAGAAGAGACAACAAGAGAAGAAGGTGATCATATGTTGGGCATGTGATGATAAGAGATAACAAGAGAAGAAGGCGATCATATGTCAGGCATGTGATGAGAAGAGACAACAAGAGAAGAAGGTGATCATATGTCAGGCATGTGATGAGAAGAGACAACAAGAGAAGAAGGTGATCATATTTTGGACATGTGATGAGAAGAGATAACAAGAGAAGAAGGTGATCATATGTTGGACATGTGATGAGAAGAGACAACAAGAGAAGAAGGTGATCATATGTTGGACATGTGAAGACACCACAAAAGAATCTCAAAGCAAGTCCTGAAATGTGATCAGACGGTAAAAGAAAAGAGGCCGACCTAGAGAAACACTAAAAAGAACATTAAAGCGAGAAGCAACAAGAGCAGGCATCGGCTCCCTCGCCGAAATTGAACAACTCACCCTTGAACAGAGGCGTGTGGCAAGCAACAAGAGCAGGCATCGGCTCCCTCGCCGAGATTGAACAACTCACCCAGAACAGAGGCATGTGGCGAGCAACAATGCAGGTCCTGTGCATGTTCTAACGATTTAAAGATCGTCAGAGACAAAAGTCTGTCCGATGTGCTGTCTTCGGTTCGAAAGGACAATAGATAGACAGACATACAGATAGATAGACAGGCAATCAGACAGACCGACCGACAGACAGACAGACAGGCGGACGGACGGACGGACGGATGGATGGATAGATGGGTGGATTGATAGATAGACAGATAGACAGATAGGCAGATAGACAGACAGACAGACAGACAGACAGACAGACAGATAGATAGATAGATAGATAGATAGATAGATAGATAGATAGATAGATAGATAGATAGATAGATAGATAGATAGATAGATAGATAGATAGATAGATAGATAGATAGATAGATAGATAGATAGATAGATAGATAGATAGATAGATAGATAGATAGATAGATAGATAGATAGATAGATAGATAGATAGATAGATAGATAGATAGATAGATAGATAGATAGATAGATAGATAGATAGATAGATAGATAGATAGATAGATAGATAGACTAGATGGAAGGATGGATGGATGGATGGATGAATCTGTCTGTCTGTCTTTATCTGTCTATCTGTCTGCCTACCTGTCTGCCTGCCTATTTACCTACCTACTTACCTACCTAATTATCTTTGTACCTTCCTATCTGTATGTTTCTTTGTCTGTCTGTCTATGGTCTTTGGCGTCTTGACAAACGGTCGGTTACAAGCAGTCATTATGAGTCAGTAGTTTGGTGAAATATTAGTCACAGATGCAGGATGCTATTTTATTGAACACCTTCTCTAGTGAGAAATATATCAACACTGAAAAATATAAAATAAGCGACAATTTACAAACAGCAGAAATAGACTCAAGATGCAACAAAGCTTGTCAAATCATTGGACAGTTACACCACTATTGTCCAACAAGGGAATAACTCTGGAGACAAAACAGGCACTATACAATACAATCTTCATCCCAACGTTGTGCTACCACTGCCAGACCTGGACCCTAGATGAGTAGATGCAAGACACAATAAGTAAAATAACCACTACCGAGATTAAATGTGAAGGCTGAATTATAGAAAGGTCAAGGTAAAAGTACGAGACTTGAACCGGCGTGTTATCACGCGAGATTGCACCCAAATGTGGTCGGCCGCCTATCCAGAAATGTTCGGAGATACCGACCACTTTACCCCAAAAATCATGTGCTGAAGGTCTGTAAAATATAGGGTCACTAACACCATATTTCCCTATACGCCACTTGGCGTGACGGGGGTACTTTACTTTTTACTGTTAGAAGTGACTATGAAGTCAATGGTGACTATACTACTAAGATATTATCATACTTTTATTTCCACAGCAGAGACAATCACGATTACGCCTTCGATCGAGAAAAAAGAAGATGTCGAGAAGAAAGCAGAACCAGAAACAGACCATGAAGAGTTCCAGATAGCAGCAGACTTGACTTTGTATGCAAATCCCCTACGATGTCTGTCCAAGAGGTCACGAACTCCAGAGATAGAAAGTGAAGAAACCAAGGAAGCCGCGTCAGGGGAGACAACCGACATCATTGCTGCAGATTTGACAAAGTATGGGAGCCCATTTGACGACAAGAAATAATTAATGATGATGACAATGAAAATTGAAATAAACCATATTTTGTGATCGCTTGTAGTTATTTGTTGTAGTTTGTTTTAGTTGTTATCGAGTCGTTATAGGCGTGTGTACTATGTTGTTTGCATATTGCTCGATATAGGACAGACTCATTCAGAAAAAAAGGAACAACATATGTACGCTGTCAGAAGGACAGAGCTAGTCCTGTAGACGAGCATACCAGCATAACCAGGCATCCACGAAAACGAGAAGGTAGATATGCTCGCAAATGTGGGTGGGAGCCTTCAACAGTTCAACCAAAACCAGCGCCTCAACGAAATACAATTTTAAAAGATAAAGTCAATCATGAAGTAAGCTGAAAACATGACAGTTTAAAAGATAAAGTCAATCATGAAGTAAGCTGAAAACATGACAGCTTAAAAGATAAAGTCAATCATGAAGTAAGCTGAAAACATGACAGCTTAAAAGATAAAGTCAATCATGAAGTAAGCTGAAAACATGACAGCTTAAAAGATAAAGTCAATCATGAAGTCTCTCTCTCTCTCTCTCTGCGATCAGGACTCAGTCAGAGTAGGATTCCAGACTCCCACATGAAGTCAACTGTCAGGTTAACTGTGTTGATCGCCCCCACAGACAGAACGTCACATTTAGAGTCCGCCAGATCCACTCTGACTGAACACCCGTTAATACGTTGCACTGTGTTCTGCGCCAGTGGCCCAGTGCATCCGATTTCAGCCAGCATTTTTTCAGGTTTGCTTTCTTTAGCCTTTGATTGTCCCCAATCTTCCTGCAAGGCAGCAGATTGTCTTTTCTGTAGGGGGATTCTGCCCTTAGATGGTCTACCCTCCCAGGTTTACGAGCACCATCTGCCCGAGTCACTAGAGGTGACTAACACAGACATGCACACACAGAGATATGAGATGTGAATAACACAGACAAGTGCACAGCGATACGAGCCATGACTAACACTGACACACATCAAGATATATGACACATGACTAACATAGACATGCATATAAAGCTATGAGATATGACTGACTTAGACATGCACACACAAAGATATGACGCACACCTAACATAGACATACACACAAAGATATAAGATATGACTAACATAGGCATGCACACACAAAGATATGAGATGTGACTTACGTAGCCATGCACACACAAGAATATGAGATGTGACAGACACAGACATGTACGCACAAAGATATGAGATATGACTAACATAAACATGCAAACAAAGATATGAGATATCCCTAACCCAGACATGCACACACAAAGATATGACACATGACTAACACAGATACACACTAAGTTATGATATATTACTAAACTCAGACGCACATAAAGATAAGAGACATGATTAACACGGACACACCAAGATATGAGATATGACTAAGATGACACACATCTAGATATGAGCCATGGCTAGCACACACACACACACACACACACACAACATACACTTAAGCTAAGATTTGATCCATGGCTAGCACAGAAACACCCCAAGATATGAGCCATGACTAGCACAGAAAAACATTAAGATATGAGTCATGTCTTCACGGAAAAACACCAAGAAATGAGCCAAGTCTAGCACATAAACACATTGAGGTATCCATATGCTTGGGTTAGTCTGCAGACTCTTCTTAACGTGTGAATCATTGACATACGAGACGCAGGCTTCGATTAACTGTCCGCAGGTTTCGTTCAAACAGTTGTCCGGAGATTTGAGAATGCAGTCTGACACGTAGAACTTTCCCTTGCATGCACTGTTCCCGGCTGACTGTTCAGATGTGTCGTTGAAACAGTTGTCTGGACATTTGAGAGTGCTGTCTGACCCGTAGTACGTTTCCTTGCACGTGCAGTATGCACTTTCCGGGTCACATATGATGTCACAGCCATCAGAACACGTCTGTTCGCACTGTAGCCCAAAATTACCATCGGGACAAGTGTCATTACAGGTATAGCCAGGATGTTTACATTGTAGTCATTTTCAAGATTTTTCCCACATAAAGGACAGACACTGAGACAAGACCTGGAGCAATCGTGTCCATAGACCCCATGTGAGCATTTGCCGTGACACGTACAAAGGATGAAGTCGCAGCTTTTGCTACACCCACTATACACTGCACAAAACGACCAAGAATACCCGTCCAGACAATAGGTGTCTGCAAATGTTTGCGCCTCACACACCGTCGGTTCACTGCCGGCCTGCGAAATGATCGGTGAGAACTCAGTCTTAATGTGTGCCATTGGCGTTTGTGTGGTGACTACAATAGTGTTCATAGAAACATTTGGATATGATATATCATTAGACTGGAACACTACACCGCCACTGTCAGAGGAAGCCTTTAGAGTGGCATTCTTTACCCGAATCATAGTGCTAGCTTGATGATAGAATCGAATGGTGTGAATCTACTGGGGCGTGGCAAAGTTCAGATACCAGTAAACAGGACTGTTTCCACTTCTCAGTTTTGTGTGTGTGCAGTCATTGTCATAGAGATTGGTCCTTCTTTTGTCATTTACTGCGGCCTCTGGTCCACATTCGTCTCCTGTATAACAAGAATTAAACGTGTCGGCCTGGTTTGTGTTCTGATTGAGAGCCACATTCCGACCCCCGCCTATGTGGATGGAGCAGATATTTGCAACTATCGACCCTGCAATCATAACTTGTTGATCAGATCAGCTCCAGAGCAAAAGACATCAATCTCGTGCTGACTAACTACAAACCTTGAATCATTGCTACATGAGGCAGAACCATTTAGTAATGTCGTGAAACTGTCCGGAACTATTAAGTCATTTGCATAAATCCTAAACCATGAGAACAGCAAAGATTGATTGAGAGTTGCCTCAACTGATGTAGAATTTGCGTCCGAGCTACAAGTGGTGTCGTTGTAATTAAACAGGAAAGTAGGTTCAGAATTTTTAGGCGTATTTGTACACGAGAACCAAGTACTGACACTGGGGTCCAAAATATTCGTGCTGATAAATGTCATTGTTTGGGCATATCCCTGTAGTTTTGTCATAAACTCTCTCTCTCTCTCTCTCTCTCTCTCTCTCTCTCTCTCTCTCTTCTCTCTCTGCGATCAAGACTCGATCAGAGTAGGATTCCAGTCTCTCTCATGAAGTCAGCTGTCTGTTTAAGCGAATCGATCGCCCCATATAATTTCTCCTCCAGGGAGGTGGGCGTGGACCACATTGCTCTTCTTAGGTCCGTGTACTGGGGGCAATCCTGTAGAACATGTTTTGTTGTCATATTGTCCAGTGTACAGTGGCATAGGCTGGTTGTACCTATTTTGAATTTGGTGAACATGTGATTTCTCATTCTATTGTGGCCAGTGCGTAGGCGAAGTATGATGACTTGATCCCTCCTTGATAGTTGGTGGTATCCGTCACTCTCGTTATGCTTTGGGTGTTCACGTTTCCATTTTTCATGGAACTGACCCTTGAGGATGGATTTGGCTTCATCATAACTGAGCGGATTGTTCTCTTGTGGTAATCTCCCTCCCTCTTTAGCTAATTTGTCTGCTCGTTCGTTCCCGTGTATATTACAGTGTGATGGTATCCACTGAATGACTACTCTCTGGAAGTTATTGCATAGTTGGTCCAGGGTTGTTCTCAAGTCATCTAGTTCATTGTTCTTGTGGTTTATTAGAGCTGATAGTACTGATAGTGCATCAGTCAGAATCACCAATTTATTGTGCATGTTATTTTTGTGTTGAGTAGCCAGTGTTGCAGCTTCTCTGATGGCCTCAGTTTCTGCTTTAAAGTTGTTAGAGAATTTTCCAGTAGCTATTGACTTGTTGATCTCGTCCTGATTGGTCAGCGTCAAGAACACACCTCCCCCTCCATTTCTGAAACAAATCATGAAGTAAGCTGAAAACATGACAGCTTAAAAGATAAAGTCAATCATGAAGTAAGCTGAAAACATGACAGCTTAAAAGATAAAGTCAATCATGAAGTAAGCTGAAAACGTGACAGCTTAAAAGAATTCAGCAGGCATGAGCAGACCAAGATATTCAGATTCAGAACAGGTCACAGTGGCCTCAGAACATACCTACATAAAGTAGAACTCAGTGACTTTGCGACTGCGGAACACAGAGAGAAACTCCAGAGCACATCCTGCAAGGCCATCACCCTACGAATAAAGATATGACCCACAGAAACAACCATGAATGACAAATTATGGAGAACCGATGAAGACCTCAAACATCTTGTTCGTGATCCAAGCTGGTCTGAACGTCTAAATACATAGCAGTAGCTGCTCGCTGAAGAAAAAGAAGTAGAAGAAGAGGAGGAGGAAGAGGAAGAAGAAGAAGTTCGTCCAGCAATATCAGTTTTCGGCATATCTTTTTATATATAATTTGAATGTTTCCAAAATGGCGGATCTAGTCCACGTCCTCTCGATCGCTGCAGAAAATGCACCCAAGGTCTGATTAATTTCGGATCTTCATTGCACTTTTCTGCGTAAAAGTCAAAATGATGATATGCTTGATACATCTGTGTCGCTAAGGCGAGGTCGTAGGTCGACAACAGTCCGTTTTTTGACGAATCAAGTGTTGTGAGTGAGACATTCCAGCTCCGTCTAGACTAGATCTGTGCTTTACGTCACATTAGTGCTGTTCAAGACCGTTATTGGGATTCTTTGACGCAAGTTATTTCCACGTTACACATTAATGTAAACTACTTCGTCAGTCGCAGTTTTGTCTCTTTGGGGAAGTTGCTTCGTGTTTTGTTCGTCGTAGACTGTTTACACTTGAGTAATCAGACATAAGTCTAAAGGTATCGAGATTATGAGTTTGGCGACATTGTGTCCTACGTCATCGTATTGGTTCCCTAAACCGGCCGTGCGCAAATCTTACGGTCTGCTGTTTGGTGTGCAACAAGAATAAATTGACGACTGACTGTGTGTCTATATGTTCGGAATTGGAGTCATCAACGATGGCCTAACATCATCAAGTGCAACGATGATCATCATTTTCAAGAGGACGTGACTTACCGGTATATGGGGATAGGCGGCGGGAACAAATGAAGGCTATGCATGAAATGTGTTCCTTGTTGCAGTTTCCTCATATTACAAGTCGCATGTCTGTGTTAGTCACCTCTAGTGACTCGGGCAGATGGTGCTCGTAAACCTGGGAAGGCCGACCATCTAAGGGCAGAATCCCCCGACAGAAAAGATCAACTGCTGCCTTGCAGGAAGATTGGGGACAATCAAAGGCTAAGGAAAGCAAACCTGAAAAAATGCTGGCTGAAATCGGATGCACTGGGCCACTGGCGCAGAACACAGTGCAACGTATTAACGGGTGTTCAGTCAGAGTGGATCTGACAGACTCTAATTGTGATGTTCTGTCTGTGGGGGCGATCAACACACTTAGCCTGACAGCTGACTTCATATGAGAGTCTGGAATCCTTACTCTGATTGAGTCCTGAACGCAGAGAGAGAGAGAGAGAGATATATATATAATTTCATTCTCTCACTCTCTTTATCTCTTCCCTATCATTTTTTCTCTCATTCTGATTCTCTTTGCGTTCATTGTTCATGTAATGAAAGCATGATCATTATGGAGACATTTAGGGAAGACTAAACAACTAAGTTGAGCAATGTTGTGGATTCACAAATATATTTTAAAACATCGTGAAATATTCGAATAAGACACAGTGCAGCTCCGTACTTCAAACGACCCTAACTTTGAACGTGCTATAGCTTAAACGTTAAATTCCAGAGAAGTATCATCCGGAGTACGAACGATGCTTCTAAGCTCGAAATGAAGATCTTGTAAGGGAGATAAGTCGTTGGCCAGCTGTTCATCATCATCATCATCGAGTGCCGTCTCCGCAATGAAGGTTGGCTACCATGGAGCGCCATTCTGCTCTGTCTCTTGCTTTGATGGTGCAGGTTATCATAGGCCATACTTTGATGTTACTCGTCCATGTTAGTCTTGGTCTGCCTCTGCCTCTTTTACATTGTATTTTCCCCTCCAGGATTACTTTTAGTAGGCTGTTGTGTCTTTTAACATGGCCCAAAAATCGCATTTGTCTTGTTTGAATTGTGTTTAGTAGTTCTCTATTCATTTTTAGTTGTTTTAAGACTTCGTCGTTTGTTTTCTTTTCCTTCCATCCAATTCTACCTATTCTTCTATATATCCACATTTCAAAGGCTTCAATTCTCTGTTCTGTTTTCTTGTCTAATGTCAATGTTTCAGCACCATATAGGAATATTGAGAAGATGTAACAATTTGCTATCTTAGTTTTAGCCCTGGTGTTAGTTGTTTTGATGTTAGTATGTTCTTCATGCCATTAAAATTACCTTTTTCCATTCCTATTCTTTTGTTTATTTCAGTTGTACATTTTCTATCACTGGTTATAGTATGTCCCAGGTAGTTGTAGCTCTGGACTGTCTCCAGATGTATTCCTTCAACTGTGATATTTAATTGTAGGTCTTGAGAATTTTCTTTGTTTATGATTATAGTTTTAGTCTTTTTGATATTCATATCTAGTCCATATTTTTTGCTTGTTATGTTTATTTCATTAAGTAATTGTTGTAGGTCTTTAGGATTGTCTGCCAGTACTACAGTATCATCAGCATATCTTAGGTTATTGATTATCTTTCCATTAATTTGTAGGTCTGGCATCTATATGATGCTTTTAAAGATTTGCTCAGTGTATAGATTGAACAAGCTTGGTGATAGGATGCTTCTCTGTCTTACTCCTCTTTTATATCAATGGGTGTAGAGTTCTCTTTGTTATATTTTATTATAGCTGTTTGTTCCCAGTATAGATTACATATTAGTCGTATGTCCATGTCATCTAGATGTATCTCTTTTAGGCATTGCATAAGTTGTTGTCATCTGTTCATCAAGTAAATTTTGAGAGGATCAGCTGAGTCCACTGGAGCTACAGAATTGCTTGAAAATATGCAAGCTGGGGGATCCTCTCCAAAAAAATATGTCTACCTCCGGATTTTGTTAATAATACCTGCCACTGTCGCCTCTGTAGAGCGCTCATTGAGCAAACTAAAGCTGATCAAAAAAGTATCTAAGATCGACGCTCATTGAGCAAACTAAAGCTGATCAAAAAAAGTATCTAAGATCGACGCTCATTGAGCAAACTAAAGCTGATCAAAAAAAGTATCTAAGATCGACGCTCATTGAGCAAACTAAAGCTGATCAAAAAAAGTATCTAAGATCGACGCTCATTGAGCAAACTAAAGCTGATCAAAAAAAGTATCTAAGATCGACGCTCATTGAGCAAACTAAAGCTGATCAAAAAAAGTATCTAAGATCGACGCTCATTGAGCAAACTAAAGCTGATCAAAAAAAGTATCTAAGATCGACGCCCATTGAGCAAACTAAAGCTGATCAAAAAAGTATCTAAGATCGACGCTCATTGAGCAAACTAAAGCTGATCAAAAAAGTATCTAAGATCGACTACGTCACAATGGGCGACTGGTAAATTTGGCAAGACTCAGTATTGAGTATTAACTTCCAAAAATGATTGATTTTGATGATGTGATTCGCTACTTTGCCAGAAAAGCGGCTAGGAAAGCACTTTTTTTTAGTAGAATATAAAAGCCATTACATCTCAACTAATAACTGCTATGTGCGTGTAATAAGTCTAGTATTAAATTCATTGCTTGCTTTGTTTTTATCATCATCTTTTTACAGAAGTACTTGCCCTTCTTTTTTACTTCTTTTTTTAATATCTGCAAGTATGTTTGAATGTAATTAATAAATGTAGAATTATGACTTTATTGATTTATGTGTCCATGTGTATGTGGAGAGAGGCGGGTGGGGTATTAGTCTTGTGTTCCAGCACATATCAACTGTGTTACCCTAAATGTTGGTCTGCTTCTACGACAACGAAGGAGTTATTCTCACAGAATTTATTACAGAGGAACAGACTGTGACTGTCAAAGTTTATTGAAGTATTTGGAAACGCCTATTAAAACAGAATTTTTCAAGTCCGACCCGGTTATTCAACACCTGACAGTTTGTATTATTCTTGTTGATAATGCACCGGCTCCATGGGCAGTAGTTGTACACGAATTCTTGGCCCCAAAACAAGTGTGTTCTCAACCATCCATCCTATTCTCCAGAGTTATCTCCCTGCTATTATTGCCGATTCTCAAAATAATAATTATTATTGAAAGTGCACAACAAATGATAAATAGCATTTTCATACCAACTTTGTGCTATGAAAGTCAAACATGGACACTTTCTAAATCACAATTAAGAAAGATAGATACATGTGAGATGCGATGCTTGAGAAAAGTAACAAACAACACAAGAGATAGAATACCAAATGAAACCATTAGAAAAATGGTAGGAACAAAACCCTGCCAAGAATATATAGAACAACAACAACTTTATTGGTTTGGCCACCTGGTCAGAATGAATCCTCACCAATCACCATCTAGGGCGTTCTTCTCGAGAATGCATGGAAAAAGACAAGAGGAAGACCCAGAAGAAGATGGATAGATACTGTGACAGTGACATGTAACAACAGAGAAAAATCACTAATTCAGACAGTTCGAGCAGCTCAAAAACGACAAATGATATAAACCACGATACCTTTCAGGTATCAGTGAAAAGAGAAAAGAAGAAGAAGAGGAAGAAGAAGATTGAAAGTGCACCTCTTCGTTGATACTAATGACATTAAAAGGGCCGTGACCTCAACTTGAAGGGTCATACCAACATCAGAACTACAGAGGACGTTCCAGTGTTTGCTAGATCGTGTTACTCTCTGTATCAATGCACAAGGGGCTTACTTTGAATAAAATCCAGGTTACATCATCATCATCATCATTGAGTGCCGTCTCCGCATCGACGGTTGGCTACCATGGAGCGCCATTCTGCTATGTCTCTTGCTTTGATGGTACAGATTGTCATAGGCTGATTTGTCCATCTTTTGATGTTACTCATCCATGTTAGTCATGGTCTGCCTCTGCCTCTTTTACCTTGTATTTTCCCTTCCAATATTACTTTTTGTAGGTTGATGTGTCTTTTAACATGGCCCAACAATTTCATGTCTTGTTCTAATTGTGTTTAGTAGTTCTCTATTCATTTTTAGTTGTTTTAAAACTTCATCATTTCTTTTATTTTCTTTCCATCCAATTCTACATATTCTTCTATAAATCCATATTTCAAAGGCTTAAATTTTCTGTTCTGTTTTCTTGTCTAATGTCAATGTTTCTGCACCATACAGGAATATCGAGAAGATGTAACAATTTGCTATTCTTAGTTTTAAGCCTGGTGTTATTTGTTTTTATGTTAGTATGTTCTTCATGACATTAAAATTACTTTTTGCCATTCCTATTCTTTTGTTTATTTCAATTTTACATTTTCCATCATTGGTTATAGTATGTCCCAGGTAGTTGTAGCTCTGGACTGTCTCCAGATGTATTCCCTCAACTGTGATATTTATTTGTAAGTCTTGAAAATTTTCTTTGTTTATGATCATAGTTTTAGTCTTTTTGATATTCATATCTAGTCCATATTTTTTGCTTGTTATGTTTATTTCATTAAGTAACTGTTGTAGGTCTTTAGGATTGTCTGCCAGTACTACAGTATCATCAGCATATCTTAGGTTATTGATTATCTTTCCATTAATGTTTAGGCCTGGCATCTCTGTGATGTTTTTAAAGATTTGCTCAGTGTATCGATTGAACAAGCTTGGTGATAGGATGTAGAATGAGTGTAGAGTTCTCTTTGTTATATTTTATTATTGCTGTTTGCTCCCAGTATAGATTACATATTAGTCGTATATCCATGTCATCTAGATGTACCTCTTTAGGCATTCTATAAGTTGTTTGTGGTGTACTCTATCAAAAGCTTTGGTGTAGTCTGTGAAGCAGACATATATTGGTTTGTTTACTTCTGTGTACTTTTCGAGTAATGTTCTCATGCAGAATATGGCTTCTTTTATCCCGCTATTTTTCCTAAATCCAAATTGGTGCTCATCTAATTCAGTATTGATTTTATTCTGAATCCTTCCTTGTATAACTTTTAGCAAGATTTTTGTAACATGGCTCATTAGGTTTATTGTTCTAAAGTCACTGCATTCAACTGCACCATTCTTTTAGGCAATGCAATGAAAGTTGATGTTTTTAGTTCATTTGGTATATATCCTGTGTGGTATATGTCGTTGCATATGTCTGTAATCACTTCAATGCCTAAATCTTCTAGTGCCTGTATCATCTCTATCTGTATGCTTTCAGGTCCTGCTACTTTTCCCTTTTTCATTGTTTTTATAGCTTTTTCCTCCTCAGATTTTAAGATTTAATGTACATTTTATTACTAGTTTCTTTTCTTGTCCCTTTGATCATGAAATAGTTATGTTATATATTCCTGCCATCTCTCTATAATATCCTTATTGTCTGTTAGCATTTTTCCTTTTTGTCTGCAATGCATCCACCTTCTATAGCTTTTTAAATTTGTATTAGTCATTCTCTTTATTTCTGTGTGCATTCCTCTTAAGTCTTGTTTGCTTTCCATAGTTTCTATTTCTATACATTTTTGGCTGAGCCAGTCTTCTTTTGCCTTTTTGCACATTTTGCGTATCTCATTATCTATTTTATTGTATTGGGCAGTGTTCTTCGCTTGTCTCCTTTCATCCATTTTTTTCTAAGATGATGTTAGTTATCCATTTTTGTTTTTGTTCTTTTCTCTTTTGGGTAAGGTGTCGCAGGTTTCTTGTATGCTTTTCTTTATGCATTGCCACTTGGTTGTTACTTTTTCATCAGGATTTTCTCTTCTGTATTGTTCAATTTCTTCTTCTAGCAGCTTCTGGTATGTGTTCTTTACTTGTATTGTATAGGTATCTTAATATCTTTTTGATTTAAAGCTGTTATATCTAGTGGACTTGTTGATGAATTAGACTTTTGCTTGTTTCTCTTTAGTTTGATTTTCATTTTAATCATTACAGGATTGTGATCTGAATTAATATCTGCTCCTGGGTAGGTTTTGGCTTTCTTTACGCTGTTACGGAACCTTTCTTTTATCATTTGATTTCATCTATTTGATTCCTCTTCTTATCTCCAGGGCTTTTCCATGTGTATAGTTTCCTTTTCTCTTGCTCAAAGTAGGTGTTACATATTATCAGCCTGTTTTCTTCACAGAATTGTATTAATCTCTCTCCTCTGTCATTTCTTTTTCCTAAACCATGATTTCCCATAATTGTCTTATATCTACCTTTTCCTACTTTAGCATTCATGTCACCATTACAATCAAGATGTCTGAAGATTTCACTTGCTTCATAACTTTATTTAGGTCTTCATAGTATGCCTCTATTTGTTCATCTGTGTAGTCTTGAGTAGGTGCATATGTCTGTATTATTGCTATGCCGAATGGTTTTGCTTTCAACTTGAGTAGTATAACCCTAACACTGTATGTCCAGTCGTTACTTATATATTTTTGTAGCTCTCTTTTTTACATCTTCAACTGTTGTTTATTTATTTATTTTTATTATGGAATTTGTTCTCATTACTTGATTGGCGGACCATGTGTAACTATAGCACTTCGATCTCCTAGATAATAAAGAATAGATGTCATCTGAATGCAGGGACTTCAGAACAATGAGCCAGGTAACAAAAATGTTACTAAAAGTTATACAGGGAAGGATTCAGAATAAAATCAATACTGAATTAGATGAGCAACAATTTGGATTCAGGAAAAACAGTGGGACAAAATAAGCCATATTCTGCATGAGAACATTGATTGAAAAGTACACAGAAGTAAACAAACCAATATATGCCTGCTTTATAGACTACACCAAAGCTTTCGATAGAATACACCATAACCAACTTATAGACTTCCTAAAGGATATAAATCTAGGCGACGCAGACACAATATGTAATTTGTACTGGGAGCAAACAGCAATAATAAGATATAACAAAGAGGACTCTACACCCATGGACATAAAAAGAGGAGTAAGACAAGGATGCATCCTATCACCAAGCTTGTTCAATATATACACTGAGCAAATCTTTAAAAACATCTCAGAGATACCAGGCCTAAACATTAATGGAAAGATAATCAATAACCTAAGATATGCTGATGATACTGTTCAACTAGCAGAAAATCCTAAAGATCTACAACAATTGCTTAATGTGATAAACATAACAAGCAAAAAATATGGACTAGAAATGAATATCAAAAAGACTAAAACTATGATCATAAACAAAGAAAATTCTCAAGACCTACAATTAAATATCACAGTTGAGGGAATACATCTGTAGACAGTCCAGAGCTACAACTACCTGGGACATACTATAACCAATGATGGAAAATGTAAAATTGAAATAAATAAAAGAATAGGTATGGCAAAAAGTAATTTTAATGCCATGAAAATATACTAACAACAAAACAAATATCAGCAGGGCTGAAACTAAGAATGGCAAAATGTTACATCTTCTCAATATTCCTATATGGTGCAGAAACATGTACATCAGACAAGACAACAGAACAGAAAATTTAAGCCTTTGAAATGTAGATTTATAGAAGAATAGGTAGAATTGGATGGAAACAAAAGATAGCAAACGATAAAGTTTAAAAAAAAACTGAAAATAAAAAGAGAACTACTAAATACAATTAAGACAAGACAAATGAAATTTTGGGGGCATGTTAAAAGACACAACAGCCTACTAAAAGTAATATTGGAAGGAAAATTACAAGGCAAAAGAGGCAGAGGCAGACCAAGACTAACATGGACGAGTAACATCAAAAGATGGACAAGTCAATATATGATAGCCTGCACCATCAAAGCAAGAAACAGAGTAGAATGGCGATCCATGGTAGCCAACCTTCGTTGCGGAGAAGGCACACGATGATGATGATGATGATGATATGTCATCACATTCAGTAGATGAACTCTGTAGCACCGACGTCGGTTCCTTACCTTAAGCCTCAAGGTCAAGCAGACAGCTGACTTCATAAGAGAATCTGGAATCCTACTCTGATTGAGTCTTGATCGCAGAGAGTGATAGAGAGAGAGAGGAAGGGAGAGAGAGAGAGGGAGAGAGAGCGAGAAAGAGGAAGACAGAGAGAGCCACAAGGTAAATAGCTAAAGAGAGAGGGAGAGAGAACTACAAGGTAAATAGCTAAAGAGAGAGGGAGAGAGAACTACAAGGTAAATAGCTAAAGAGAGAGGGAGAGAGAACTACAAGGTAAATAGCTAAAGAGAGAGGGAGAGAGAACTACAAGGTAAATAGCTAAAGAGAGAGGGAGAGAGAACTACAAGGTAAATAGCTAAAGAGAGAGGGAGAGAGAACTACAAGGTAAATAGCTAAAGAGAGAGGGAGAGAGAACTACAAGGTAAATAGCTAAAGAGAGAGGGAGAGAGAACTACAAGGTAAATAGCTAAAGAGAGAGGGAGAGAGAACTACAAGGTAAATAGCTAAAGAGAGAGGGAGAGAGAACTACAAGGTAAATAGCTAAAGAGAGAGGGAGAGAGAACTACAAGGTAAATATCTAAAGAGAGAGGGAGAGAGAACTACAAGGTAAATAGCTAAAGAGAGAGGGAGAGAGAACTACAAGGTAAATAGCTAAAGAGAGAGGGAGAGAGAACTACAAGGTAAATAGCTAAAGAGAGAGGGAGAGAGAACTACAAGGTAAATAGCTAAAGAGAGAGGGAGAGAGAACTACAAGGTAAATAGCTAAATGTTCCTGTCCAACAGACATACAAGCCTCATCAATCCATTTCCTTGAAAGTCACCAATCTACGTCCCCACATGCCAGCTAGTACTGCAAGTACATTGCGTTAGGTTTCTATTCTGAGTGGCTTCTCAATGTCATTTGTGGAATCATCATCAAGTGCTATACATTTCAACAATAATGACGATCAACATTTTCAGGAGGATATGAACTTCCGGTCAATATGGCGGATACGCGGAATGAACTGATAAAGGCTGTGTCTGAAAAGTGTTCCTTGTTGCAGTTTTCTCGTATTCCAAGTACGGGTTGCTGCCGGAGCTACTGAGTTAAGTGTTCTGTGCGCACCGTGAGCTGTGTGTTTTATCCGTTTTGATCGTGTTTTGATATACAGATTGCTTACGATGAATGATATATCGTATGACAGGGAACAGATGGCTACGTTCACTTTCTGTGCTGTTTCGCCTTATATTTTTTGGCGTGTGCTGGGACTGCTTTGAAGGGGACTGCAGCCACCTTTATTTGTTTGGGAGATACCATATTATAAAATTCGGATGATTTCACTGGCACGGGCGGTTGAGCAATGATTGATTGCAATTCGTTTGCTGAGTTACCGTTGCCTTCCATAACCATAATCATAACCATAATTGCAAGTGGCAATACATGAGCTCTACAATGTTTGTAAAGGACCAGAGGTAGGGTTCGATCCCAATCGACGGCTTCCGGTTCACCCAGCTTTTAATGGGTACCGGATTTTTTTCTGGGAAAGTAAAGCGGCACGGGCGTAATACCGACCACATTACCCAAAAATAATGTGCCGAAGGTCTGTAAAATGTATGGTCACTAACACCATATTCCCTATACGCCACTTGGCGTGACGGGGGTACTTTACTTTTTTTTTTACAATGTTTGTAGGGAATGGTCCTTCGTGATTTATGTGACATCTTTTTGTTAATCCGGAGATAATGCCTGGACAAATAAAACCATCATCGAATCCACAAGCAATAAGATTACCAAATGACATATCCTGTTTTTTTTTTTATTTGGCTTTCATTGTAGCTTGTGATGGCTTCATCTCTTATATTTTGAAGTGGAATTATGAACAAAAAGTCTCTCAGATTTGTCCACAATCTGTCACATATCTCACACACACACATCTCACACACACATCTTACACATATAGACAGTTCAGATTTGTTGGCAGTGTCAGTGGATTCTTCAACCATTAAAGCAAGTGGTTTCCTCTTAATCTCAGCAACAAACTGTTCATCGAGAACCTATCTCATGTAACATTTCACAAGCTGTGTCTCTACTACAATATGCAGCTAGTTCACTCTGTTTCTGGAGCCATTCACTTCAACATTTCACAAGCCGTGTCTCTACTACAATATGCAGCTGGTTCACTCTGTTTCTGAAGCCAGTCACTTCAACTCTTTACACACGACCCCATCACATTTCACACAATCTTTTCATATTTAGTTGTGTGAGTTACCTCCTATTTAAGTAGGACATACAAACTCCTCTTCAAAATACTTGTGCCATACCAATGTTTCTTCAATATATGTTTTGTATTGCTGATGTAGGATTGAGTAATTAGATCTCCTTTCATGTCAAATACAGAGACTCTCTTTCTCAAGAAAAAGATGGGTCGATGGAATATTAGAAGCACTATGAAACATAACAGCAGCAGACGCGAACAGAAGAGCAAAAGACCGCAAATGATATCTCCCCTCGACGCTGAAAGGCAGATGAGGAAGGAAAGAAGGAGAAGAAGAAGATTACAATCAAGGGCAATGGGGCACATGTACAAGGCTTCAGCTTTTTCGTAGAATTAGAAGTTGTAAAAATATGACAAAACAGTGGGCTTACTACTCATTATGAAAACATGACATCTCAATTCTCATTTATTTCTTTCTAATATTTTTAAAACTAAACAACAGTCACAACTTCAAGAAACGAAAACTGCTTTGGCTCACAGATATACTTATACGGCCCTACATACAAATTTCGTAATTGTTGGCAAACCTTAATAATCTATTTTTCACAACTATGATTTAATAATAACTCTCTCTCTCTCTCTCCCTCTCTCTCTCTCTCTCTCTCTCTCTATATATATATATATATATATATATATATATATATATATATATATATATATATATATATATATATATGTATATAGCTGTCTTTGTAAAAAGTATCGTTATGGAAACAGAACCATAGATTTTAGAAGCAGTGATCTCTGCAATATGTGCCATTTTGACACGCAAGGTTTCTACTTTGAGATTGTAGTTCTGCCCTATGTGCCGTCTTCAGCTCGAAAGGACAATATATATATATATATGTATATATTTATATAAAATCATGGTTTAGAAAAAATAAATGATAGAGGAGAAAGATTAATACAATTTTATGAAGAAAATAGGCTGATAATAAGTAACACCTAATTTGAGCAAAAGAAAAGGAAACTATGCACTTGGAAAAGCCCTGGAGATAAGAAAAAGAATCAAATAGATTACATAATGATAAAAGATAGATTCCGTAATAGCATAAAGAAAACCAAAATCTATCCAGGAGCAGATATTAATTCAGATCACAATCCTGTAATGATTAAAATGAAAATCAAACTAAAGAAAAGCAAGCAAAAGACTAATTCATCAACAATACCACTAGATATAACAGCTTTAAATCAAAATGATATTAAAGATACCTATACAATACAAGTAAAGAACACATACCAGAAGCTGCTAGAAGAAGGAATTGAACACAACAGAAGAGAAAATCCTGATGAAAAAGTAACAATCAAGTGACAATACATAAAGAAAAGCATACAAGAAACCTGCGACAATACCCAAAAGAACAAAAAACAAAAATGGATAACTAACACCATCTTAGAAAAAAAAATGGATGAAAGGAGACAAGCGAAGAACACTGTCCAATACAATAAAATAGATAATGAAATACGCAAAATGTGCAAAAAGGCAAAAGAAGACTGGCTCAGCCAAAAATGTATAAAAATTGATACTATGGAAAGCAAACAAGACTTAAAATTAAGAGGAATGCACACAGAAATAAAGAGAATGACTAATTAAAAAAAAAAGCCACAGTAGGTGGATGCATTGCAGACAAATAAGGAAAAATGCTAACAGACAATAAGGATATTATAGATAGATGGCAGGAATATATAACATAACTATTTCATGATCAAAGAGACAAGAAACCAGTTATAAAATGTACATCAGGTTATAAAATCTTAAAATCTGAGGTGGAAAAAGCTATAAAAACAATGAAAAAGGGAAAAGCAGCAGGACCTGAAAGCATACAGATAGAGATGGTACAGGCACTAGAAGATTTTGGCATTGAAGTGATTACAGACATATGCAACGACATATACAACACAGGATATATACCAAATGAACTAAAATATCAACTTTCATTGCATTGCCTAAAAAGAATGGTGCAGTTGAATGCAGTGACTTTAGAACAATACGCCTAATGAGACATGTTACAAAAATCTTGCTAAAAGTTATACAAGGAAGGATTCAGAATAAAATCAATACTGAATTAGATGAGCAGCAATTTGGATTTAGGAAAAATAGCAGGATAAAATAAGCCATATTCTGCATGAGAACATTAATCGAAAAGTACACAGAAGTAAACAAACCAATATATGCCTGCTTCATAGACTACACTAACGCTTTTGATAGAGTACACCACAAACAACTTATCATCATCATCATGTGCCATACCAGTTGGCTTAGGCGATCATGTCCTTCCACAATCTTCTATCTACAGTGCATCGTATCAGTTCTGTTGTTGACTGTTATCCATGCCATGAAACCAAGCTATCCAGTATTTTCTCTCTTTGTCGTCCGCGATCTCCCTTTCCTTTTATTTTGCCAGTTGTAACCAAGTATTTCAGCTTTCCTCTTCTCATGATGTGCCCGAAAAATGTTGATTGTTTCTTTCTGGTGTTTCTTAATAGCTCCTTTTTTGTTTTGGCTTCTTTGAGAATGTTTTTGTTGGTCTTTTTTTAGCTGTCCAGTGAACTTTCAACATTCTTCTGAGAAATCCACCTCTGTGGCCTCTAATCGTCTTTTCATTTGTTTGTCCACAACTTATAGAATGCCTAAAAGATATACATCTAGATGACACAGACATACGACTAATAAGTAAATTATTCTGGGAACAAACACCAATAATAAAATATAACAAAGAGAAATCTACACTCATTGATGTAAAAAAGAGAAGTAAGACAGGGAGGGATGCATCCTATCACCAAGCTTGTTCAATATATACACTGAACAAATCTTTAAAAACATCACAGAGATGCCATGCCTACAAATTAATGGAAAGATAATCAATAACCTAAGATATGCTGATGATACTGTTCTACTAGCAGAAATTCCTAAAGATCTACAACAATTACTTAATGAAATAAATAAATATATACATGGCCCTTTTCGTCTTGTCAGACGGTCTAGTGGAGGCTATTGCGTATTTTTTTGAGGTATTGTTTTTGCCGAACAGCTTCTCTCGTGGCTAATTCTACCAATGTCTGACAAACACACGCGGTCACATAATGAACAGGTCAGGCTCGCTGGTCCACAGGGTTTACCATCTTTTTTCATGAGTCTCTTCTCTTCTAAGTCCTGTCTTAGCACAGTCTCAAATGTTGTTATACCGTTCCTTATACATGCTCTCCATGATGTGCGATCACTTGCCAGATGTTGCCAGTCGTTTTCACAGATGGAGAAGTCTTTCAGAGATGATTTGCAGATATCTCTATATCGTAGTTTAGGTCTGCCGATTTGTCTTTTTCCGTGTTTTAGCTCACCATATAGTATTTGCCTAGGAATGCGTTTTTCTTCCATCCGTTGGACATGCCCCAGCCATCTTAGCCTTCGACTTCTGAGCATCGACATGATTGTTAGGGCCTTAGCACGTTGCAGGACAGTTAAGTTGGTTACTTTGTCTTGCCATTTGATGTGCATTATTTTGCGGAGACATCGCATGTGGAAGACATTTAGTCTTTTTTTCCTGGTTTGAGTATGTTGCCCAGGTTTCGGATCCATATAGTAGTGTGCTAAGCACACATGTTTGATATATTAGGAGTTTAGTCTTTCGAGTTAGTTTCGTGTTGTTCCATGCCCTTTTTGTGAGTTTGCCGAAGGTCGTAGCTGCCTTACCAATTCGACAGTTTATTTCTTCATCAAGAGAGATGGTTTGCGTAACTGTGGATCCAAGATATGTAAATTTCTGTACTGATTCTAGTGGGCAATCTTTTAGAGTAATAGATAGAGGTTTGAAGTCACCTTGATTTAGTATTACTGTCTTCTGAACATTAATTGACAGTGAAAAAAGGTCGCATGCTTTATCCAGGTTGTTGATCAGCGACTGTAGGGTGGCCTCACTATGAGCGACTAGGGCTGCATCGTCAGCAAATAAAAATTCTTTAAGTAGGGCAACATTTGTTTTGGTTTTGCTCTTAGTCGTGCTAGGTTGAACAGTGAGCCATCTGGTCTAGTGCGAATGTAAATATCTCCTGAGCTGTTTTCGAAGGCGTAATTTAGGAGGGCAGCAAAAAATATACCAAAAAGGGTGGGGGCGAGGACACATCCCTGTTTCACTCCTTTGTTGACTTTGAAATTCTCTGATGGACTCCCATCAAAATGGACTTTGCCATTCATGTCTTCATGGAAGGAAATTATCAGCCTAAGTAATTTAGGAGGGCAGCCTGTGCCTTCTAACACCTTGTAGAGACCATCTCTGTTTACTGAGTCGAATGCTTTTGTGAGATCCACAAAGGCAATATAGAGCGTCATATTTGTTCCCGACATTTTTCCTGCAGTTGTCTAAGAGTGAAGATCATATCTATGGTTGATCTCCCGGGTCTGAAACCGCATTGGAATAAACATGATAAGCAAAAAATATGAATTGGATATGAATATCAAAAAGACTAAAAGTATGATCATCATCATCAAGTACCGGGCATACTGGCGTAGGTGATCATGTCTCTCCACAACTGTCGATTTAGCCAGCTATTTATCATCTCTGCTGTTGACCTTCTGCCAAGCCATTCTCGACATTTCTCGACTATGATCATAAGCAAAGATAATACTCAAAACCTACAAGTGGATATCAAAGTTGAAGGAAGAGACAGTTGGAGACAGTTCAGAGCTACAACTACCTTGGACATACTATAACCAGTGATGGAAAATGTAAAACTGAAATAAACAAAAGAATAGGAATGGCAAAAAGTAATTTTAATGTCATGAAGAACATAGTAACATCAACACAAATAACACTAGGGCTAAAACTAATAGCAAAATGATATATTTTCTCAATATTCTTGTATGGTACAGAAATATGGACATTAAACAAAGAAAAACAGAACAGAAAATTTAAGCCATTGAAATGTGGATTTATAGAAGAATTGGTAGAATTGGAAAAACAAACGATGAATTCTTAAAACAACCAAAAATGAAAAGAGAACTACTAAACACAATTCAAACAAGACAAATGAGATTTTTGGGCCATGTTAAAAGACACAGCTGCCTAATAAAAGTAATCTAAATACAAGGTAAAAAAAGGCAGACCAAGACTAACATGGACGAGTAACATCAAAAGATGGACAAGTCAGCCTATGACAACGTGCATTATCACAGCAAGCGATAGAGCCGAATGGCGCACCTTGCTAGCCAACCTTCGCTGCGGAGACGGTGCCCAGTTTGCTCAAGGGATACTACTCTTCCGAACTTTTCTTACTGAAATCATTTGTAAACTATTATAGACTTGACCTTTACCATATATATGTATATACCCCAGTAGCAGCTGAAAGTAAATTATGTGGCAGAATCCATACAACAAATTAGAGATCTGAGCACTTACGTGCCGGACTTTTGTGTAGTGATTATGCTGACAACTGATCCCGTCGACTTAAAACTTAAACTATTCTTAAAATTCAAAATTGTGAATAAAAAAAGGGCACGGGGTTACTAAAACCCTTCTGTAATATTAATTTGTGTCCATTTTCCTTGTTACAACTCTTATAATCTTACAACCATAAATAGTATCGGTTTATAACGAGTAATATAATTTAATTATTATAATTTTACCAAATAATTTTCCGCCAGGGGGATATTTTCTAAATTCCATGGTGGTATTTCCCCTCACGCAAAGCCCTGAAAGAAACCGTTTCCTTATAAGGTAACGATCTTCATGAGCTTCCGTGAGTGGAGTCCAACCAGCACAGCGACTGGATCATGATTTAATGAGTAGTCTGGGAGCAGTGATATCGCTAACCAGAACATACCTGATGCAACAACTACGGTTATTGCATCATTTTTCTCACAAACACTAACTATTTTTTGTTAAAAACCATCTTTACAGCAATTCTAAATTGCGGCGTTCGTGCACAAACAAAACATAATCAATGAAAAACGTGGACAATAGCTGTTTGTTTCAATCAATTTTGCACTATCATCATTAGGTGCCGTATCCACATCGAAGGGTAGCTACCATGGAGTGTCTTTTTATTCTGTTAGTTGTCTTTAAAGTGCACGTTGTCATAGGTTCACCTGTCCACCTTCTGATGTTATCAGCCCACTTTAATCTACATTGTACCTTCCACTCCATGATGACCTTCAGAAGGTATTGCGTTGTTTCACAAGGCCCCAGAAAGTCAGTTATCTTTTTTTTTTCGAATTGTGTTCAGTAGATCTTTTTTCCATTCTCAGCTGGTTCGGAACTTCCCTTTTTATCTTCTTCCACTCTTCCACCCAGTTCTCTTACATTTCAAAAGCTTCACTTTTTCTGTTCTCTTTCCTTATTTAGTGCCTATGGTTCTGCACCGCACAGAACTGTCGAGTAGATGTAACATTTTACTATTATTTACACAAGAAATGTTTACCGGAACTTTATCACCCAATTCAATAAAGAGAGATATTCGTAATTTCGATTAAAGCTCTGGTGTACTTACTCATATATTTACGGAATTTACCGATACATTTTATGAGATGCTGTGACAAATTGGCGGAGCGGATATGGGGAATTTATGACTGAAATGAAATTGGTTCTATGGATAGAATAAGATACTCTTATATTTATATTATTTCGCATATTTATATTTTTATTGTCAATGAATATAGCATGTAAATGTAAATCGGCGACACACTTATTTTTCATTTACTTATAAAATATGTTTCACGGGACGGTTTTAAAGTCTTGCAAGTTTACTGTGAGTTTACCGGACCGTTGAAAAAAAAAGGCCTCTGTGTGAGTGTGTCATAAATCAGTGTTTTTATAATAATAATAATTATTATTTTTAGCTTAAGAGAATGACGTGGCAGAAGGTCAACAGAAATAATAAAGAACTGTCGAGATCGAAAGTTGTGGAGAGACATGATCACCTACGCCAGTAGGCCCGGTACTTGTTGATGATTATTATTATTTTTATTATTTTTAAAGAGTTTAAAAAACTTCAAACAGGCCAACAGCGCATAGTTAGACACACCAAGCTCAGAAAGTTTGGCTCCCTACATATCTTCAGACTTGTGGATAAAAGGATAAAACAAGACAAGTAGAACATTTATTTAAGAAAATAAAAAACATTGTGAACGATACTGGAGAAGTAAGAAGTGCGTGAAGAAATGACGCATTTTAGTTATCACGTGACAGCATTGTTGTCTAAAATGGCTGTGGTCAAGATCTCACATTCTGATGATAACGAGAGCAAACGGAATAAGCGCCGTGCTGTTGTTTACTTTCTGCATTCTAACTGCAGAGCTTATTTTATTATTTGAATTGCACAGTCTTTGCAAATTAACCATGTCTGAAGAATGCGAAGAGGAGCTAGCTGTTTCTAGTCTTAATCAACTAGACGAAGGTAGGTGGTCTTTCAAGTCGAAAGTTCAGTTTTAAAAAGTAGTCTGTTAAGTCAGTAAGTTGTCTCGCTGTCTAGTCCATCACCATATAAGCAGCTTGTTGCCTTCATGGTTGTATTAACAAATTTAAATGGAAAATGCAGACGCATTATCTACAAAGTAATATTTTATAAGTGCATGTAAATAAACTATGTGGGTCGAAAGTTGTTTTTACAAAAGTAACAGAACTTTAAATTAAAAATGTATAAAGTATAAAGAAGTTCCCAGGTTCTGAGTTCTTTCATCAAATCCAGTGACGTGTAATTTAATGTCAAAAAAGAGGACCATAGATCACAGGCAGTAACAGAATCGTGACAATCACATGAACAATGACAAAGAGATGGAGTCATAATTGCACAGGCTCAATAAAAACTATGTGCCCACTTTGTGATTTAGAGGTGCTATTTTATATTAACATTATAAGTTCATAAACATTTCTTTCAAGTAGTTTCTTATGTAACAAAAATACATTGACTTAGCTGCCTTAGACAGCTAGAGTAGATATCCCTTTCTTTAGATAACAATCTTATTGCAATTCATTTATATATTTATTTTATTAAATATATAATAATTTACTACTCATCATCAAGTACAATGCCTGTTGGTGTAGGTGATCATGTCTCTCCACAACTTTCGATCTCGACAGTTATTTATCATTTCCATTGTTGCCCTTCTGCCAAGCCATTCTCTTAAGCTGTCTAGTATCTTTTCTTTTGCTTCCCTCTATCTCTTCGCTCCTCGATTTTTCCAGTTGTTACAATATATTCAGCTGTTCCCTTCTCATTACATGGCCAAAAAATGATAATTGTTTCTTCCTAATATTGGAAATTAGCTCTCGTTTTGCTTTGACCTCTTTCAGAATGTTTTCATTACTCTTCTTAGCTGTCCATGGTATTCTCAACATTCTTCTGTAAAAAAACCACATTTCTACAGCCTCCAGTGATTTTCTTGCCTGTTGTCCTGTTCCCCATGATTCACATCCATATCTAATATCTTAGGACTGGCTCTACATAACATTTAAGAACTCTTTTTCTTGTTTCTATTGTCACAAATATTTTTTTTTAATTGGTTAAAAAAAAGAACACTTTAGAGTAGTTAAAAAAATCATACTTGTTCTTTTTTTATGTTTGGACCAAATAAAAATTCATTTTCAGTGTAACAAAAAAAATGTTATCTTTGCCTTTTTAGTTATACTATTTCACATTATATTATAGTATATCTTATTAGGTGCAAGATATGTATCACTGGAGAATGAAATAGTTACAGAAATGTAAAATATCAATAAAATGGTTGGTTGTTTGAAAGAATAGTTGTTGCATAAACCTGGGAAGGCAGACCATCTAAGGGCAGAATCCCCTAGAGAAAAGACAATCTGCTGCCTTGCAGGAAGATTGGGGATAATCAAAGGCTAAGGAAAGCAAACCTGAATAAAATGCTGGCTGAAATCTGATGCACTGGGCCACTGGCGCAGAACACAGTGCAACGTTTAACGGGTGTTCAATCAGAGTGGATCTGGCAGACTCTAAATGTGTTGTTCTGTCTGTGGGGGCGATCAACACACTTAACCAGACAGCTGACTTCATGTGAGAGTCTGGAATC
Source organism: Megaustenia siamemsis (assembly GCA_032433765.1). Lineage (NCBI taxonomy): Eukaryota > Metazoa > Mollusca > Gastropoda > Stylommatophora > Ariophantidae > Megaustenia > Megaustenia siamemsis. Next base: position 67,319,201 of record JAVIAB010000041.1, on the reverse strand, counting down.
CTACTCTGATTGAGTCCTGATCGCAGAGAGAGAAAGAATAGTTGTTGCATAAAGAACAAGCATGTTCATGTTCAAAAACATATTTTACATTCAAAATATTCTAACTCACCTTAATGTTTCCATGGTCAGAACTGTCACTTTCAATTATTCTAGCAATTTTACATGAAAGTATTTTTAGTCTTTCAAAATACTGTTTAGTGTTTTGTTGTGTTACATTTTTGTTAAGCTGTCACCATACCATGTAGAAGTGTACATTACACCCCACCTCTTGCTAGCAGCTTTACAGCAGCAATTATTTGCCTCTTCCATGGTTTATTTAATACATTTTATGTGCATGAAAATCAAACAGATGTACATTTCTGCAAGTGATTTCAGAATCAATGCAAATATTATCATCATCAACATGTGCCATGCTGGTTGGTGTAGGCAATCATGTCCCTCCACAATCTTCTATCTACAGTGCATCGTATCAGTTCTGTTGTTGACTGTTTTCCATGCCATGACACAAAGCTATCCAGTATTTTCTCTCTTTGTCTTTAGTGAACTCTCTTTCCCTGGATTTTGCCATTTGTTACAGAGTATTCCAACTTTCCACTTCTCATGATGTGCCCAAAAAATGTTGATTGTTTTTTTCTGATGTTTCTTAATAGCTCCTTTTTTGTTTTGGCTTCTCTGAGAATGTCGTTGTTGGTCTTTTTTAGCTGTCCAGAGAACTTTCAACATTATTCTAAGAAATCCCATCTCTGTGGCCTCTAATCGTCTTTTCATTTCTTTGTTTACTGTCCATGACTCGCTACCATAGGTCAGAATTGGCTCTATATAGCACAGATGAACTCTCTTTCTCACTTCTATTGACATAGATATTGACAAATATCAATTTACATCAAATCACAACACTGTTACTATTTACAAATTTATTTTTTGAACAGCTGGACTTATCATCATCCTAGTCTGCAGACCATTCTGTTCTTTGGATTAATCCTAGCATCACTGCTACTTGATGTTTCAGGGACACTGATAGTCCTTGACTGGGTGAATCCACCAGTTAAACCTAAACCAGACCAACTTGATAATTTCTGATTAGTTTAATTCTTATACTGGACTTAAATGATTCTTCCTCAATTGGTTTTGTTTGTAATATTATTTTCTTTGGTTACTGCATGTGCTTTTTTTCAAATATCTCAATTCCTTGCTGACTTTTGTTCCTGACTTGTAGTGAGTGTTTGAAAACCAGCTTTTTATTCATTAAATCACACACATCATCATCATATTAAGTTTCACGTATTTAAATTTTATTTAAAATATGAATATCAAAGACTGTATCAAAGCGTGAAAATTAAATTCTGTTTAAAACTTTTAATTGTACTGATATTATATGTATAGTAGGAGAACTAAACTACCAAGGACAAGAGGCCAGATTTGATCCTGTTCACCGGCTCCTAGGTTTTCCCATCATTAAATAGATTCGTGATTATCCTAGAAAGTAGGGCAGTATAATACCACCCATAAGATGAGCTGAATGTTGGTCATTGAAAAATAAGGACACTAACATCATGTTCCCCACACTTTAAAGTGTATTTATTATTATGATTTTTACGTTGACACAAAAGAAAAATAGAGAGATGTGAAAGACTGGCCCATTGTTTCAGTAAAGAAGTAGAATTTAAATTTCATTGGCTAAAGTTTATTGCATTTATTCTTCTCTTGGGCTGACGCGGGCACATATGGTAGAAGTCATAGTTCTCCTCAATAGATGATCTACCGCTATTAATCAAGACAAAGTTTATTGCATGGGTTGTTATTATTATTTGATAGATCTTTTGCTGTACCTGTTTTAACATGTAACCAAAATGTAATGTAAATAAAAAAAAAAAAAGTAAAGTACCCCTGTCACGCCAAGTGGCGTATAGGGAATATGGTATTAGTGACCATAAATTTACAGACCCTCGGCACATGATTTTTGGGGTAATAAGGTCGGTATTATGCCCGTGCTGCTTTACTTTCCCAGAAAAAAATCCGGTACACATTTAAGGCTGGGAAAATGTGATGTGCTCTTATTTAATAAACCTGAATGGTGGAGTTAGTCTTATTACTAAGAATAATCATGAGACGTATAAGAAGCAAAATAAAGCCAAAAATAAGTGAGGAAAAATGTGGATTTGTGGAAGGAAAGGGCACCAATAATGCAATATACATCTTAAGAACATTGATAGAAAGATCTATAGAGGTAAAGAAAGATCTGTATATGTGCTTTATAGACTACACAAAAGCATTTGACAAAGTAAAGCATGTGGAAATAATCAATATGCTGGAGAAATTAAACATTGATGGCAAGGATCTGTGAATCATAAAAAAAATGTACTGGCAACAAACAGCAGCCATACGAATTAACAACGAAACAGGACAATTTCAACTTATAAAACAAGGAGTCAGACAAGGCTGTATTCTGTCGCCGGATTTGTTTTCACTTTACAGCGAACATATTATGAGATAAAAAGTAGACAAAAAAAGGAATTTAAGTCAACAGTCACAACATAAATAATTTGCGATATGCGGATGACACAGTCTTAATAGCAGAGACAGAGAATGAACTACCAGAAATGATAGATACAATAGTAAAAGAAAGCAACAAGAAAGGTCTCAGTCTGAATAGTAAGAAAACAGAAGTAATGGTCATATTGAAGAATTCTGACCTATAGAAGCGAATCATGGACAGTAGACAAACAAATGAAAGACGATTAGAGGCCACAGAGATGGGATTTCTCAGAAGAATGTTGAAAGTTCCCTGTCAACAACAGAACTGATATGATGCACTGTAGATAGAAGATTGTGGAAGGACATGATCACCTACGACAACCGGTATGGCACATGATGATGATGATGAATGGTGGAGTAGAAGTGAAGAGAAGGAAAAACATGAAATTCAATCTTTTCATTTAATCTATCTGGTGACATTTGCAGAATAAATTGGTCAAATAATTGTTGAAAGCTCCTGGACAGCTAAAAAGACCAATGAGAAAATTCTCAAAGAGGCCAACACAAATTGGGATTTCCTAAGAAACATCAGAAAGAAACAATCAACATTTTTCGGGCACATCATGAAAAGAGGAAAGTTGGAATACTCGGTTACAACTGGCAAAATACAGGGAAAGAGAGATCGCTGATGAAAAATATAAAAATACTGGATAGCTTGATGACATGGCGTGGGAAACAGTCAACAACAGAATTGATACGATGCACTGTAGATAGATTCCCGTATGTTACCGGGGCTTCGTTATGAGGGAAGTAAAGAATAGTGACTCTGTGACCTTCCAGGCATGTCGTAAGAGGCGACTCAGGAGGTTGATCGATGGCTTGACAAGCTGTCATTGTAAAAAGTGTTGTTATGGAAACAGAGCCATAGATTTTAGAAGCAGTGATCTCCGCAATATGTGCCATTTTGACACGCAAGGTTTCTGTTTTTTGAGATTGTGGTTCTGCCCTGTGTGCCGTCTTCGGCTTGAAAGGACGATAGATAGACTGTAGATAGAAGATTGTGGAAGGACATGATCGCCTACGCCAACCAGTGTGGCACATGATGATGTTGATGATTAGTCAAATAAAATCAACATACTAGAACAATACAGTTGTGATAGCAGGTGTATGTTGAAGTTGGATAGGTCACTTGCTTGAAATTGACCCAGAAACACTGACAAGAACTGCCCTGCTGTCAACACTGGCTGGAAGTCAAAAGAACAAGGATAAACTTGTTGGAGAACAGTTGAAGCTGAAGCACAGTGTAGACTAAATTTGGGACACCATGTGGAGAAAGGTCATCTACCTTTGGGCAAACTTTGTTGTTGCCCTGCAAGATGCCACAAGGCATTTAGGTCACTGACTGAGTTTTCCTGATGGTGGTCAAGGAAAAAAAACAAGGAAAATAATCGCAGAATAGAGTGAACTAGATGTGAACCGAACAAACACTGAAGCATTGAAGCCACTGGGACTGAAGAGAGAAATATTTTAAATAATTCTAGCAAAGTTAATGAAATAATTTGGGCGCATAAATAGACATAGCATCCAGAAATATCATTTTATAAGGAAACATGCAGTGTGTGACAAGTGTAAACAAAGATTGAAGTGGACTGGTAGCAAAGTTAGTCTGGGGAATCAGCTCCAAAGTGTACACACTATCAGGGCAAGACCATCATTATATACTATGCCCGGAGATAAGCACAATATGAAATATACAAAATATTGAATACTATGCAGGATTGCGAGTAGAGCTGCAAAGAGCATGTAAAATAAACATAAAATTAGATCTGTATTTAATTGTATTTGCTGATTTGGATTTATTTGTTTAATTTTTTTAGTTTGTTTTACCTGAAGAAGACTTTTGCAAAAACATTCATTGTTTATCTTATTTTACTTTTAGTTTAGTTGGTCCATATCATATCTCCTAACAATTGTCTATCACTACAACTGTTTGTCACTTCTGTTGTTGGATTTCTACTAGTTCACTCCTTTAAACTGTGTGGCATCTTTTCTTTCTGTTTTCCTATTTCTCATTTCACTCATTTCTACTAGTTGTCACAATATAATCCATATGCTTGTTCCCTTATTATTACATATCCACAAAATAATGATTGCTTCCCCTGATGTTGACAACAGACTTTCTCTTTGCCTTGACCTTTTTCAGGATATCCTTGCTACTATTTTTAGCTGTCCATGGTATTCCCATTTTCTGTAAAACCACATTTCTGTGACTTCCTTTGAAAATTGATGACAAATATTACTAGATAGACTTGCGCCTATGATTCACAGAGCAGATCTAGAAACACATGAGATAATACCTTAAGTCAGATCATACAGATGAAACTTTGGGATTGGTCATTAAGATGAAACCTTAGGACTGATTATAAAGATGAAACCTTAAGACTGATCATAAGATGAAACCTTACTTAAGACTGATCATAAAGATGAAACCTTTAGACTGGTCATAAAGATGAAACCTTTAGACTGATCATAAAGATGAAACCTTTAGACTGATCATAAAGATGAAACCTTTAGACTGATCATAAAGATGAACCTTAAGACCAATTCTAAAAATGGAACCTTGAAACTTGAGACATGTCATAACAATAAATTAAATCTAGAAAAAATTGGTAGGATACAGCAAAGGACAGAAAAACTAATTGAAGAGCCCTTCTTTGTAAACTGAACTCACCTAATCTGTGGAGATTATAAAATAGCAAGAATATAATAAATTATAATTCACTTTTGGTCTTAGAAATGATCATAAAATGTAATTCTTGGTTAATTTCTATATGAAATGTGTATTTATTTAGTCCCTTTTCAGCTGGACACTCTAAAGGGTATAAGAGAAGGAGAAGCTGTTTCTTTCATGTTCAGTTCTTTGCCTTTCCTTACAACAAGAGAAAATGTACATAAATAATTGTTAAACAATTAGTAAAATATATAGTACATTTAAGAAAAAGAGTTCTTAAATGTTATGTAGAGCCAGTCTTGACATATGGATGCGAATCATGGACAATAGGACAACAGACAAGAAAATCACTGGAGTCTGTAGAAATGTGGTTTTACAGAAGAATGTTGAGAGTACTATGGATAGCTAAGAAGAGTAATGAAAATGTTATGAGAGAGGTCAAAGCAAAAAGAGAGCTAATTTCCAATATTAGGAAGAAACAATCATCATTTTTTGGCCATGTAATGAGAAGAGAAGAACTGGAATATATTGTAACAACTGGAAAAATTGAGGGACGAAGAGATATAGGGAAGCAGAGAGAAAAAAATAACAGACAGCTTAAGAGAATGACTTGGCAGAAGGTCAACAACAGAAATGATAAATAGCTGCCGAGATTGAAATTGTGGAGAAACATGATCACCTACGCCAGTAGGCCCGGTACTTGATGATGATGATGATGATAGCACATTTAATGATGATGTATGTTATTGATGACAGATAAATTCTACTCCCCTTTCAAAATTATAAAAAACAAAACACAACTAACATATACATACATAATGTTGAAAATTTTCATTCATATTGTATTGTTTGTAAAAAGTATGTTTATTATTTATTAGTCAAGTGAGTAAATCACTCCCATGTTTGACTTACTGCAGGCTACAAGATACGTCCCCCAAGTAAGAAAAAATATGATGAAGACATGGATAAGCTGGTTGGCCAGATTAGAGAGAAGGAAGGAGAGTTGGAGAAAATGGTATCCTTGAAATAATGTCTATGTTTGGACTAAACTAGAGTGTTGGTACATTCCTGATGTAGAGTTTTTAATACTGAAATGACATAGTAGTTGCTAGCTGGACTTACAGATCAAGGAGCAAAAAGTTCTTTTTTTAAATAAACAACCTGCAATTATATGATCATGAAAAGGTAATAACAGTGAGAACATTAAGACATTCACTGTCAAATACTTTATCCTTCCTTCTGATATTTCTTCTGCCTAGCATTCACCTATTAAGTAGGCATGATACATTCTGTCACTAGTTACATCAAAGCTGCAATATTTACTCCTTTAGGCATACATCCATTTACATGTTGCTAGTTACATCAAAGCTGCAATATTTACTCCTTTAGGCATACATCCATTTACATGTTGCTAGTTACATCAAAGTTGCAATATTTGCACCTTTAGGCATACATCCATTTACATGTTGCTAGTTACATCAAAGTTGCAATATTTTCACCTTTAGGCATACATCCATTTACATGTTGCTAGTTACATCAAAGTTGCAATATTTTCACCTTTAGGCATACATCCATTTACATGTCGCTAGTTACATCAAAGCTGCAATATTTGCACCTTTGGCATGGGTAGATTTCCCAACAATTTTGCCCAGGTAATGACCATTTTTGGCCTACTCTATTTGACTTTTAACTGCCAAGAGTTCTTTAACATGTGCAAGTGCACACAGGACCTGTTTTTCACCATTTTTTAGAGGGTTAGACATCTGGCCTCACTATCCAGAGACCAGGGGAGGGTAAAATCATAAGGAAGCATGGCACCAGTAAACAATCATTCTTCTACTTAAGACTTCTTCTTTAGCGTTCACCAAATAGGATATTATGGATGTGCTGAATCGCTAGTTTATAGCATGCTCTTGTATCTGCACCTTCTGGCTTGACACATTAGACATGGAGTTTTGGAGTTTTTTAAATTTTAAAAAATTTTTTGCCTTCGCCAGCTTTGACCTCTGACGAAGTCCCTAGAGACAAGGAACTGAATTTTGTGTGTTAATCCATTTTACCCTGGCAGCCATGTGCACAGGCTTTTCTCGCAGCACAGGCAGATAACTCTGTCTTCGGAGGTACTCATATTTTTTCCGTCGATGAGTAATTGGCGTTTCAAGCCGGGCCTCGCTGCTGAGACCAGGAGTGGTTGCCGCAGACAGAAATCATAAATAAAAATCCCAACTGGTGCAACCAGGATTTGAACCCACAACCTCTCTGTGTCATGGCCAGCATCTTGCCTCAAGGCCAACCAGTCCCCTGTTCTGTTTTAATTTGTTTAACAATCTTGTCTGGGTAGCAACCAATTTGGTGTACTCTTTTTATTTTTACTGCCACAATTTCTGTAGGGAGGGGCACACATAATCTCCTGTTTTCCATCATTACCAAAATGGCTAGACATCGATCGAGGAGGGGCACACATGACTTCCTGTTTTCCATCATTACCGAAAATGGCAAGACATCGATCGAGGAGGGGCACACATGACCTCCTATTTTTCATCATTACTCAAAATGGCAAGACATCGATCGAGGAGGGGCACACATGACCTCCTATTTTTCATCATTACTCAAAATGGCAAGACATCGATCGAGGAGGGGCACACATGACCTCCTGTTTTCCATCATTACCCAAAATGGCTAGCCATTAGATCTCATTGCTCAGAGACTAGATTTTAAGGGAAAAATTCCCACTGCCTTAGGCAGCACTCAAACCCAGAACCTTCTTGTCCAGAGTTCATTATCCTGCTTCTAGACCACCCCAGATCCTTGTGAAACACTGATATAAAACTTTCTTATTAAGTGCCAAAGTCCTCACTACAAATAGCCATGTAGCAAAGAAGTAAAAGCATCAAGATGCACCAAGATACGTAGAGATGCGAAGCTGCTGTAAAGCTGATGATAATGGCAATTTTTTAAAAAAAAAAGAAAAAAAAAGTGGTGTTGTGACAGCTTTACATGGTAATGGACAAAACAAAAGTCAACGTTTCAGCCAAGTAGGCCTTCAGCTGGTACAACCAAACAACAACACAAATATATATATATAAGGATATGTAAACAAATCTAGCTACATGGCGATAATATGCTAAATACTCTATCTATCTATCTATTGACCTTTCGAGCCGTAACCGGCCCATAGGGCGTAGACCAAGATACACCTTCTCCTATATGAATTTTTGTTCTAGCAGTTTTCTTTTAAAGATATTTTATCAAATCTCGCCATCTGTCTCTGTTCTGTGCAAGCAGTTCTATCTCATTGATACTAAATACTCAAGAAGGAAATAAAAAAAAAGTCACTTCCCTGTGTTCCAGAGCGTAGTCAGCTTCTGAATGAACTAAAATGAGAAGACACATGTCCAACTATATTTCTCACTGACCTGGCAGTCTGGAGAGAAGACAGAACGGAAAAGTTCTAAAAATATGGGGAGGGTGAGTACAAGATATGTATAAATTGTGCATATCTAACTCTATGTGTGCACCTCATACCGATGTGTAAAAAAACATGTGTATATAACAACACATGCGTACAGCATAAATCCGTATATATAGCCATGTAGCAAGCTTGTCAACTTCTTCACAATATTGGATTGTCTGACTTGGGCCATGTCTATGTAAAACTGTATATTGTTTAAAATTTGCCATTAGTAATAGTTTTTATTGCATATTTGTTTGTTTATGTTCACCCAAAAACATTTTCCTTGTCTCCCCCCCCCCCCCCCCCCCCCCCCCCCCCATCATAGAAAGGCAGAAGTTGCATCATGTTTATAACAGACTACAATATCTGCACCTTATGATTAAGCTCATCTTGAATTTCAATGTGTCATTTATATCAACTTGGCTTTCCTCTTTGATTTCCACTACTTTGGCAAGACTAATTATTCCCTTTCCAATGTTGCCCCATGAAGGAGCTGTAATCTCTCTGATCCAGATATCAGCAGCAGCAGATTGTAGCTTGCTGTGCATTGTATAGAGGTTTTGACCTAATGCTCCATATTTTATTTTAGTTACCACCTTTGTTGGCTATATATGTTTGTAACTAAACTGTGTGCTTTCCAAAAAATGAGGAAGATACTATGCAATCCATTTTTGACAATAGAAACAAGAAAAAGAGTTCTTAAATGTTATGTATAGCCAGTCTTAACATATGGATGTGAATCGTGGACAATAGGACAACAGACAAGAAAATCACTGGAGTCTGTAGAAATGTGGTTTTATAGAAGAATGTTGAGAATACCATGGACAGCTAAGAAGAGTAATGATGTTCTGAAAGAGGTCAAAGCAAAAAGAGAGCTAATTTCCAATATTAGCAACAAAACAATAATCATTTTTTGGCCATGTAATGAGAAGAGAACATCTGGAATATATTGTAACAACTGGAAAAATTGAGGGACAAAGAGATAGAGGGAATCAAAGAGAAAAAATACCAGACAGCTTAAGAGAATGGAGTGGAAGAAGGTCAACAACAGAAATATTAATAACTGTCAAGATCGAAAGTTGTGGAGAGACATGATCACCATGCCAGCAGGCCCGGTACTTGATGATGATGATGATGAACTAAACTGTGCAGTATATATATTTTTTAAAACTATTTTCATTGCACTCTATGTGTCATCACATTAATTCCTTAATGAGTGCAAGAAAACTGGAGGGAATATGAATGTAACCAGTGAGTTGCGGAACATTAAAGTTGAAAAATGTGCAACTATTACCAAGAGAAAGCAGATAGACACAGAGTTAGAGAAACTCAAGAAGATTCTTCCAGAAAAGGCAAGTTTCAGTGTTGTTATTTCTTTTGTTGTTGTTGGTGTATATTAAATTCATTGTTTTTATACATCGTCATCATATGAGGAGTTATCGGAAAATTTTCTGACTGTAATTGCTTTAATGTAAGCACATGTAATTGGAAACTCTTTATACTGATCTTTGCAGCAGGAGGAAATCTGATCATCAGTAGGAGACCCTGTTGAGGAAGGGATTCGGCCCTTTAGCTTCTTGACACTCTAAGGGAGGTGGACCCACCTGGATCTTTGATCCCGGGTGTCACCCTCCTGCTGCATTGATCAAAGGCTTACAATACACATGACATATTTGTGCAGAAATCTATAGGTCAGCACTGCAAAGTGTCCTTATTTTGTTTGTCATGTGGCATTATGCTGTCTATCTATGGTCAGCTTCAGTATGCCTTTTCCCACCCTCATGTATGACCCACTCTGCCAACACTGGGATGATTCGCAAAACACTAGGATGATTCACCAAACACTAGGATGATTCACCAAACACTAGGATGATTCGCCAAACACTGGGATGATTCACCAAATGCTGGGATGATTCACCAAACACTGGTATGATTCACTAACACTAGGATGATTCACCAACACTGGGATGATTCACCAAACACTGGGATGATTCACCAAACACTAGGATGATTCACCAAACACTGGTATAATTCACTAACACTACAATGATTCACCAAATGCTAGGATGATTCACTAAACGCTAGGATGATTCACCAAACACTGGGATGATTCACCAAACAAACACTAGAATGATTCACCAAACACTAGGATGATTCGACAAACACTAGGATGATTAACAAATTCAAGCAGCATGTCTGCATCCAGTTTTGTGTTAAGTTTGACAATTCTGCTACTGAAACCTTCAAGTACTTCTTCAGACCTTTGGTGAACGTTCTTTAGGTCAAACATAGGTCTTTGTCTCGTACATGTGATTCAAAGCAAGATGAGTGTCGATTCAAAGTGATGGGCACTCAGGGCACCTTGTCACTAGAAAAATACCAGAAAATCTGCAAGAATTCATGAATTGATCCATGAGGAGTCCATCAGCTCTTTTGGTTCTTTGGTTATGGAAGGCCCCAGTATCACTGCAAACAAATTAAAAACCATAATTGCTCAACGGCCCGTGCCAGTGGAATCATCCAAATTACTAACTCATCTCCCAAACAAAGAAAGGTAACTGTAGTCCCCATTATAGCAGCCTCAGTCTCAGCACACACCAAAAGACATAAGGCAAAACCACACAGAAAGTGAACACAGCCAACTGTTCTCTGCCATACGATATCATCATTCATCGTAAACAATTATCACCTCTTTTATTTGGATGGAATAAGTTTTGGAGTCTGTCAGCAGATTCTAACAGAAAACAAGAGCACCCATTGAATTGCTGCAAAACTCATCCCCAGACTGTTGGCACTCAGGAACAGAAGGTCTTGATGTGTGCCTTGAGTTGTATAAGATTGCTTATGATGACAAAACTTCCATCTCAGGAATCATCACAAGATATGAAAGTTGAAATCACAGCTCTGATCCTGAATTAGAACAGCAATCGTTGCAGGTCCACAGTACAAAAAAAAAATACATACTCATTGTTTTTTTAAAAATTGATGTCAAGGGCTCTATTCACCTAAAATTTGTTCTCACTGGTGCTATTATGAATCTCAATTCTGTTGCTGCATTTTGAGGCACATAAGAGGAAATGTGGCCAAAAAAAAATACCCAGGAATTCTAGTACAAACACAATTGACTGTTACATTAGAAAAATGTGCCAAGCTTACTGAACACTGCAATAGGTTTAGAGTTTTACACCTCTTGGGCTTACAGGTAGAACAAAGCTGTTGAAGCAAAGAACTATAGGCGAGTGTGCATTCCAAACCACAATCTTTATTTAATCTATCTATCTATTGACCTTTCGAGCCGTAACCGGCCCATAGGGCGTAGACCAAGATACACCTTCTCCTATATGAATTTTTGTTCTAGCAGTTTTCTTTTAAAGATATTTTATCAAATCTCGCCATCTGTCTCTGTTCTGTGCAAGCAGTTCTATCTCATTGAGGGAGCAGATTCCTGCTGCTCTTGCCTCTCTCATCAATGTTCTTCTCAGTGTCTCCCTGGGTCTTCCTCTTTTTCTTTTACCTGTTGTTTCCCATATGAGGGCTTGCTTTGCTATTCGATTATTATCTCTTCTCATCACATGTCCAACGTATGACCATCGTCTTTTCTTTATTACTGAAGATATTAGTGGTTGATTGGCGATTTCTCTAATTTCCTCGTTTGTTTTGAATTCGTTCCATTCTATACCAAGTTTTTTCCTTAGACATTTATTTTCGAATGCGTTCAACTTTGTTTCTATATCTCTTGTTGTTTTCCAGCTTTCACACGCATACGTAAGGATTGATAGTACATTTGATTTGAATAGCCTAAGTTTTGTGTTTGTGCTAATGAGTTTTGATTTCCACAACTTTTCAAGGCTTCTGAAAGACATTGCTGCTTTAGCCAGTCTGATTCTAATTTCTTTGCTCGTATCCCCTTCTCGATCAATGTGACTTCCAAGATAGATGAAGTGATCGATCTCTTCTACTGGTTTGTTTTCCATGTATATTTTGTCACTTGTTGGAATTAAACTTTTCATGACTTTAGTCTTTTCATGATTGACCTCAAGCCCAATTTTGCTGGCTATTGATGATAGTTCATTTGTGTTTTCCTGCATCGTTTTTATCTGATTGCTGATGAGAACTATGTCATCAGCAAAGTCCAGGTCCTCCAAATGGTCTCCTTGTATCCATTCGATGCCTTTATTACCAGTGCAGCATTTCTTCATTATGAAGTCCATAACAATTCCAAATAACAAGGGCGATAAAATACATCCTTGTTTAACCCCAGTTTCTATTGGGGTTTATTTAATACCACAATGTTTTTGACCTGTTATTACTAGAGAGAACGTTTGTGTGAGAGAGAGAAAGAGTCAGTCGATTATCTGGTAGAACAGGGGAGGACGTTGGTCTTGTGGCAATCAGTCTGAATATTTTTTCATTGTCTAGCTGCATTGCCTGTCTTAGTAGTTTAGTCTGTAAGAGCCTGGGTCATTCATATGTTAGTCATTTCCACCATTTTTAGATCTGTGTTGTGTTTTCTGGCTTTGATTTCAGTGTTTCATTTGTATAGTTTGTTTGTTATACATGACAAAGACTTTTGCCAAAATGTTGTAGCTTGTCTTGTTTAACTGCTCCATACCAACTTATGTTTATTTTATTTGTTCTCTGCAGCTGTACTCACAGCCCCACATAGGAATACATATTTTGTATGTTTGTGTTTGTCTCTTTTTCTTTAGTTTATCCCCCTTCACCTTTCCAGGAGCTATACTTTCTGTTATTGTTCTCTTTTAAAAACCATTATCATGTTTGATATGGCCAAATCTTGTCAGTTTTGTTGTCCTGTTGTCCATGATTCACATCTATATGTGAAGACTGGCTCTACATAACATCTAAGAACTCTTTTTAAAATTTATTAATATAAAATTCAAATATATATTAGACATTAAATACATGAATCATCAGGTGATCATAGAGTTAATTGTGTATTCTTGGACACATTTTCTCCTGTTGTTTTCTTGTTCATGCTGTGGTCTTTGTTTTTGCATTTCATGACTATATTGTGAACCATTTTCTGTAATTCATTTCCATATGTGTGACACACATACACGTAATGGGAAGGTTATGGATGTAAATTATTATATATAATTGAGTGTTTTATTTTTCAGATGCATCACTTAGTACAGCTTGAATCTTCATTGATCTATAAAAGTGAAGAGAAGATCAATGCAGCCATTCAGTAAGTCATGTACCACCAACTCAAGTCTGGCCTCATCAGGTCACTGTTGCCAATCATTGATTAATATTTGTGGTCAAGTGCCTATGATCTCTTGTTTTTTATGTTCTTTGGTGTGCTTTTTTCTAATTTCTAGTGTTAATTAAGTACTTAATGAAGTGAATATTAACTGGCCCCAGAGTTTACCAATTATTGAATTGCTGTTCCCTTTACAATTTCTTACAAAAACATTTTTAATTATGTACTTTTCAATAATTCGTAATTTATGATTTTATTTCAAGGGAAAAAAATGTTCATGTTCAGTTTTGTGATCACCATCATCATCAAGTACCATGCCTGCTGGCGTAGGTGATCAGGTCTCTCCACAACTTTTCATCTCGACAGCTATTTATCATTTCTGTTGTTGACCTTCTGCCAAGCTGTTCTCTTAAGCTGTCTGGTATCTTTTCTCTTTGCTTCCCTCTATATCTTCATTTCTCCATTTTCCAATTTGTCACAATATATTCCAGCTGTTCCCTTCTCATTACATGGCCCAAAAAATATTATTGTTTCTTCCTAATATTGGAAGTTAGCTCTCTCTTTGCTATGGCCTCTTTCAGAATGTTTTCATTACTCTTCTTAGCTGTCCATTGTATTCTCAACATTCTTCTATAAAACCACATTTATACAGCTTCCGGTGATTTTCTTGTCTGTTCTATTGTCCATGATTCACATCCATATGTTAAGACTGGCTATGCATAACATTTAAGAACTTTTTTTCTTGTTTCTATTGTCAAAAATGGATTGCACACATATTCCTCATATTTTGGAAAGCTGCTTTTGCCTGAGCTGTTCTGCATCTCACCTCTGTTGTAGATCTACCATATGAGGTTAACATTTTTCTCAGGTGTTTTTTTTGTGTGTGATGCTCACACTTAAAGAAATTATAACAAAGAAATTATCAGAAAAATTTGTGGAGATTCTTCAGCTGTTACCATCATTGGTGGGATACACAAGATTTATTTTTATAACCTCTCATCCTTATAGCTTGTTCTCTAGATCTGCTTTGAAAGTCCTTTGAAGTGAAAAAAAAAAAAAAGATGGATGTTGTAAGAGATAACTCTAGTCTGATCATGGAACTGAGCACCATATAATACTTTTAATCTACTCACATTGGCTGTTCGTATGATACCACAATCTCGCATTGGCTGTTTCTATGTTACTGCAATCTCACATTCATCATCATTGAGTGCCGTCTCCGCATCAAAGGTTGGCTACATTGGAGTGCCATTCCACTCTGTTTCTTGCTTTGATGGTGCAGATTGTCATAGGCTGACTTGTCCATCTTTTGATGTTACTCGTCCATATCAATCTTGGTCTGCCTCTGCCTCTTTTACCTTGTGTTTTGCCTTTCAGTATTACTTTTTGTAGGCTGTTGTGTCTTTTAACATGCCCCAACAATTTCATTTGTCTTGTTCTAATTGTGTTTAGTAGTTCTCTTTTTATTTGTAGTTGTTTTAAAACTTCATTGTTTCTTTTCTTTCCATAATCTCACATTGGTTGTTTCTATGTTACTGCAGTCTCACATTGACTGTTTCTATGTTACTGCAGTCTTACATTGGCTGTTTCTATGTTACTGCAGTCTTACATTGGTTGTTTCTATGTTACTGCAGTCTCACATTGGCTGTGTCTATGTTACTGCAGTCTTACATTGGCTGTTTCTATGTTACTGCAGTCTTACATTGGCTGTTTCTATGTTACTGCAGTCTCACATTGACTGTTTCTATGTTACTGCAGTCTCACATTGGCTGTGTCTATGTTACTGCAGTCTTACATTGGCTGTTTCTATGTTACTGCAGTCTTACATTGGCTGTTTCTATGTTACTGCAGTCTCACATTGGCTGTGTCTATGTTACTGCAGTCTCACATTGGATGTTTCTATGTTACCGTAGTCTTACATTGGCTGTTTCTATGTTACTGCAGTATCACATTGGCTGTTTCTATGTTACTGCTGTCTCATATTGGCTGTTTCTATGTTACTGCATTCTTACATTGGCCGTTATGATGTTACCGCTGTCTCACATTATTTGTTATGATGTTACTTCAATATCACATTGGCTGTTTCTATGTTACCGCTGTCTCACATTATTTGTTATGATGTTACTTCAATATCACATTGGTTGTTTAAATGTCAATATTTTTATACTTGACACCACTGAACCCAACCAACCTGTAAAGTATGCTATAGATGAGTGACAGACAGTGCCTGTGACAGAAGTGGAAGCAGCTCTTAAATGACTAAAGTGAGTGTGTGAACCTGGGTTTACTATCCAGGATATGCTGATGTACACAGCAATGAAATAGCTGACAAGCTTGCTGGCAACTCTGGCACTTTTTCAATATTTTTATACTTGACACCACTGAACCCAACCAACCTGTAAAGTATGCTATAGATGAGTGACAGACAGTGCCTGTGACAGAAGTGGAAGCAGCTCTTAAATGACTAAAGTGAGTGTGTGAACCTGGGTTTACTATCCAGGATATGCTGATGTACACAGCAATGAAATAGCTGACAAGCTTGCTGGCAACTCTGGCACTTTTTCCTTACTCTGTACAAAGAGGACATCGTAAAGTTTGTTCATCATTCCTTAAGAGAAGAGGAGAATAGGTTAGACAAGGATATAAACATTGAGAGACTCTCAATTCTAAAGGTGGAAAATGGATCTGGTTGATCTGGAGCGCTTAATAGGAAAAGCAGATGTATCTATAATCAACACTTTACAGGAACAATCAGTCTGTATATGCTTTGAGAAATGCTGGGACGGGCAGTGGAGCAGATATGGGGGTTGCCCCAAGTGCAATGAGACTGATTCCATGAATAGAATAGTACCCAAATATTCAATCAGTTTGTAGATTCAGTTAAAAAAGATTTGCTCAAGAGATAAATTTCAGTTGGGAACAAATCAGACATGGACGAAGTAAATATAATTTGACTCTTTCTTTGTTGGGGGAACGAAGTGGTCTAGGGATAAGACTTCAGTCTCTGGACAAGAAAGTCCGAGATTTGAATCCCGTCGCAAGTGATGGAAATTTTTCTTCAAAGCTTGTCCCTCTGAGATAATGGTGTAAAACAGTAGGTGCACATTATAAAACCCCTGGCAAGTAAAAATCAAAAAGAGTTAGCCAAAACAGCCACTGCTCTGGCAAAGTTGTTCAGTAATTAAATCTACCAATGCTGAATGTGAGGGAGCCGTGATAGTTCAGTGGTTAGTGAACTGGACTACAAAGGAAAAGAGGTAGAGTTCGATCCCAACCGACGGCTTCCGGGTTCACCCAGCCTTTAATGGGTACCTGATTTTTTTCAGGGAACGTGAAGCAGCATGGGCGTAATACCAACCACATTACCCCAAAAATCATGTGCCGAAGGTCTGTAAAATATATGGTCACTAACACCATATTCCCTATACGCCACTTGGCGTGACGGGAGTACTTTACTTTTTTTTTTATGCTAAATGTGCCAGGGGCAAAAGGTGCAGATATTGCAGCTTGCTGTAAACTAGCTTCACTATGCATCTGCACCCACTCAATGGATGACCACTGAAGAAGACTCCCATTATTTATTTGTCAAAGCAGTTATTTTAAAATTACTGATGACATTTTTTTCTCTGAGAGAAAAAAATGCTAAAACATCCCTTTCACAGCTGTAGATTTGGTACAATAGTTGTCATGTTCATTTCATAATTATAACTTGTATTTAATTTGTTTACTGTACATTGAAGTTGATTGTAAGAAGTTATATAGTACATTTTATAGATTCAAAAATGATTTCACTCCAGAAAGTGCCAAATTTGTCAATCTCTGAAAGACTTTTTTTTCATTATTGAGTAAAGTACCCCATGTTTGTCAGTATTCAAAAGATTGATTTATAATCAAGTAGAGTATCACACCTGTGCACTGCTGGGGCCTGAAATATTTTGAATATATTTTTGTTTTGAATGTTTCGTTATTAGTTTTGTGTGTGTGTGTTTCTTGTTTGTTCTTGCTGAAGGCCTATTGGGCCGAAATATCGTTTAGGCTGTGTCCACTTATCATGTAAAGCTTCTAATATACCATTTTTTTGTATTTTTAATTTTTCCTGGGGCCTGAAAGGGATGTGAGGAATAGTGGCACTGTTCCCTTTCAGGCATGTTCGAAAGAGGCAACTAAGGAGGGTTGGGCATGGGACTGGCTATCCCGTACTGTAAAAAAATAAGCCGAAAAAACTTCACAAACATGAACAAGACAAAGATGGTGCTGGATAGGACCACACACTGTGGAGACAACTGAAAGTATTACACAAGCCCTTTTTTAGAATCCCCAGGGAAAAAGACAAAGAGGAAGACCAAGGTATTCTTGTAGAAGACATGGAAGCAGAGATGTAAGATGATGAGGAAGACATGGAATGATCTTAAAAGAATGGCATGAAACAGAACAGCTTGGAAAGTGTTTGACGAAAACCTATGCTCCACAGGGAGCTGAAAGGTAGAAGAAGTAGAGTATCACTAGCACAAAAATTAAGCTATAAAAATGAGCACATCTGCGTAGTGTCACAATCTAACATTACCATAAAATATCATTTGTAAGAGCATGTGACATATAGTATTATATATACTATATATATACTGTTATAGCTGTAGGTAGTCGACTTCACTCAGTGCTGCAACATTTCTTGAATTAATACTAAAATGCCACTTTTATATAAAAACATGCAACGGTACCCTTTGTCAAGCTTGAAATTAAAAGAAAACATCTTTTCTGTTTCTCCAGACGACTGGAATGGAACCTCAAAGTGCAGCCTTTTAAATTGGTGGAAGAGAAGAAGATTGTTTCAGAGATTGATCGTCTGAAGAGATCCAAGAAGACACTTGTGTATGTTGGGTATTTTTTATGTTAGCATTTCTCTAATGTTGATGCATATATAAGACAAAATTAATTTGTTGTTATTGATTATGCATAACATCATCATTGAGTGCCATCTCCGCATCGAAGGTTGGCTATCATGGAGCACCATTCCGCTCTGTCTCTTGCTTTGATGGTGCAGGTTTTCATAGTCTGGTTTGTCCATCTTTTGATATTACTCATCCATGTTAGTCTTGGTCTGCCTCTGCCTCTTTTACCTTGTATTTTCCCCTCCAGGATTACTTTTAGTAGGCTATTGTGTCTTTTAACATGCCTCCAAAATCTCATTTGTCTTTTTTTGATTGTATTTAGTAGTTCTCTTCATTTTTAGTTGTTTTAAGACTTTGTCATTTGTTTTCTTTTCCTTCCATCCAATTCTACCTATTCTTCTATATATCCACATATCAAAGGCTTTAATTCTCTGCTCTGTTTTCTTGTCTAATGTCCATGTTTCTGCACTATATAGGAATGTTGAGAAGACATAACATTTTGCTATTCTTAGTTTTAGCATCTTTTTATGTGATTAATGTCTCTTAAATTACTAGGAAACATATGTCACATTGTGTGATAATGTGTCTCTTAAATTACTAGGAAACATATGTCACATTGTGTGATAATGTGTCTCTTAAATTACTAGGAAACATATGTCACATTGTGTGATAAATGTGTCTCTTAAATTACTAGGAAACATATGTCACATTGTGTGATAATGTGTCTCTTAAATTACTAGGAAACATATGTCACATTGTGTGATAAATGTGTCTCTTAAATTACTAGGAAACATATGTCACATTGTGTGATAATGTGTCTCTTAAATTACTAGGAAACATATGTCACATTGTGTGATAAATGTGTCTCTTAAATTACTAGGAAACATATGTCACATTGTGTGATAAATGTGTCTCTTAAATTACTAGGAAACATATGTCACATTGTGTGATAAATGTGTCTCTTAAATTACTAGGAAACATATGTCACATTGTGTGATAATGTGTCTCTTAAATTACTAGGAAACATATGTCACATTGTGTGATAAATGTGTCTCTTAAATTACTAGGAAACATATGTCACATTGTGTGATAAATGTGTCTCTTAAATTACTAGGAAACATATGTCACATTGTGTGATAAATGTGTCTCTTAAATTACTAGGAAACATATGTCACATTGTGTGATAAATCTATCTATCTATCTATTGACCTTTCGAGCCGTAACCGGCCCATAGGGCGTAGACCAAGATACACCTTCTCCTATATGAATTTTTGTTCTAGCAGTTTTCTTTTAAAGATATTTTATCAAATCTCGCCATCTGTCTCTGTTCTGTGCAAGCAGTTCTATCTCATTGATGGAGCCGATTCCTGCTGCTCTTGCCTCTCTCATCAATGTTCTTCTCAGTGTCTCCCTGGGTCTTCCTCTTTTTCTTTTACCTGTTGTTTCCCATATGAGGGCTTGCTTTGCTATTCGATTATTATCTCTTCTCATCACATGTCCAACGTATGACCATCGTCTTTTCTTTATTACTGAAGATATTAGTGGTTGATTGGCGATTTCTCTAATTTCCTCGTTTGTTTTGAATTCGTTCCATTCTATACCAAGTATTTTCCTTAGACATTTATTTTCGAATGCGTTCAACTTTGTTTCTATATCTCTTGTTGTTTTCCAGCTTTCACACGCATACGTAAGGGTTGATAGTACATTTGATTTGAATAGCCTAAGTTTTGTGTTTGTGCTAATGAGTTTTGATTTCCACAACTTTTCAAGGCTTCTGAAAGACATTGCTGCTTTAGCCAGTCTGATTCTAATTTCTTTGCTCGTATCCCCTTCTCGATCAATGTGACTTCCAAGATAGATAAAGTGATCGATCTCTTCTACTGGTTTGTTTTCCATGTATATTTTGTCACTTGTTGGAATTAAACTTTTCATGACTTTAGTCTTTTCATGATTGACCTCAAGCCCAATTTTGCTGGCTATTGATGATAGTTCATTTGTGTTTTCCTGCATCGTTTTTATCTGACTGCTGATGAGTGTGATAAATGTGTCTCTTAAATTACTAGGAAACATATGTCACATTGTGTGATAAATGTGTCTCTTAAATTACTAGGAAACATATGTCACATTGTGTGATAAATGTGTCTCTTAAATTACTAGGAAACATATGTCACATTGTGTGATAAATGTGTCTCTTAAATTACTAGGAAACATATGTCACATTGTGTGATAAATGTGTCTCTTAAATTACTAGGAAACATATGTCACATTGTGTGATAAATGTGTCTCTTAAATTACTAGGAAACATATGTCACATTGTGTGATAAATGTGTCTCTTAAATTACTAGGAAACATATGTCACATTGTGTGATAAATGTGTCTCTTAAATTACTAGGAAACAAATGTCACATTGTGTGATAAATGTGTCTCTTAAATTACTAGGAAACATATGTCACATTGTGTGATAAATGTGTCTCTTAAATTACTAGGAAACATATGTCACATTGTGTGATAAATGTGTCTCTTAAATTACTAGGAAACATATGTCACATTGTGTGATAAATGTGTCTCTTAAATTACTAGGAAACATATGTCACATTGTGTGATAAATGTGTCTCTTAAATTACTAGGAAACATATGTCACATTGTGTGATAAATGTGTCTCTTAAATTACTAGAAAACATATGTCACATTGTGTGATAAATGTGTCTCTTAAATTACTAGGAAACATATGTCACATTGTGTGATAAATGTGTCTCTTAAATTACTAGGAAACATATGTCACATTGTGTGATAAATGTGTCTCTTAAATTACTAGGAAACATATGTCACATTGTGTGATAAATGTGTCTCTTAAATTACTAGGAAACATATGTCACATTGTGTGATAAATGTGTCTCTTAAATTACTAGGAAACATATGTCACATTGTGTGATAAATGTGTCTCTTAAATTACTAGGAAACATATGTCACATTGTGTGATAAATGTGTCTCTTAAATTACTAGGAAACATATGTCACATTGTGTGATAAATGTGTCTCTTAAATTACTAGGAAACATATGTCACATTGTGTGATAAATGTGTCTCTTAAATTACTAGGAAACATATGTCACATTGTGTGATAAATGTGTCTCTTAAATTACTAGGAAACATATGTCACATTGTGTGATAAATGTGTCTCTTAAATTACTAGGAAACATATGTCACATTGTGTGATAAATGTGTCTCTTAAATTACTAGGAAACATATGTCACATTGTGTGATAAATGTGTCTCTTAAATTACTAGGAAACATATGTCACATTGTGTGATAAATGTGTCTCTTAAATTACTAGGAAACATATGTCACATTGTGTGATAAATGTGTCTCTTAAATTACTAGGAAACATATGTCACATTGTGTGATAAATGTGTCTCTTAAATTACTAGGAAACATATGTCACATTGTGTGATAAATGTGTCTCTTAAATTACTAGGAAACATATGTCACATTGTGTGATAAATGTGTCTCTTAAATTACTAGGAAACATATGTCACATTGTGTGATAAATGTGTCTCTTAAATTACTAGGAAACATATGTCACATTGTGTGATAAATGTGTCTCTTAAATTACTAGGAAACATGTCACATTGTGTGATAAATGTGTCTCTTAAATTACTAGGAAACAAATGTCACATTGTGTGATAAATGTGTCTCTTAAATTACTAGGAAACATATGTCACATTGTGTGATAAATGTGTCTCTTAAATTACTAGGAAACATATGTCACATTGTGTGATAAATGTGTCTCTTAAATTACTAGGAAACATTTGTCACATTGTGTGATAAATGTGTCTCTTAAATTACTAGGAAACATATGTCACATTGTGTGATAAATGTGTCTCTTAAATTACTAGGAAACATATGTCACATTGTGTGATAAATGTGTCTCTTAAATTACTAGAAAACATATGTCACATTGTGTGATAAATGTGTCTCTTAAATTACTAGGAAACATATGTCACATTGTGTGATAAATGTGTCTCTTAAATTACTAGGAAACATATGTCACATTGTGTGATAATGTGTCTCTTAAATTACTAGGAAACATATGTCACATTGTGTGATAAATGTGTCTCTTAAATTACTAGGAAACATATGTCACATTGTGTGATAAATGTGTCTCTTAAATTACTAGGAAACATATGTCACATTGTGTGATAAATGTGTCTCTTAAATTACTAGGAAACATATGTCACATTGTGTGATAAATGTGTCTCTTAAATTACTAGGAAACATATGTCACATTGTGTGATAAATGTGTCTCTTAAATTACTAGGAAACATATGTCACATTGTGTGATAAATGTGTCTCTTAAATTACTAGGAAACATTTATCACATTGTGTGATAAATGTGTCTCTTAAATTACTAGGAAACATTTATCACATTGTGTGATAAATGTGTCTCTTAAATTACTAGGAAACATATGTCACATTGTGTGATAAATGTGTCTCTTAAATTACTAGGAAACATTTGTCACATTGTGTGATAAATGTGTCTCTTAAATTACTAGGAAACATATGTCACATTGTGTGATAAATGTGTCTCTTAAATTACTAGGAACATATGTCACATTGTGTGATAAATGTGTCTCTTAAATTACTAGGAAACATATGTCACATTGTGTGATAAATGTGTCTCTTAAATTACTAGGAAACATATGTCACATTGTGTGATAAATGTGTCTCTTAAATTACTAGGAAACATATGTCACATTGTGTGATAGATGTGTCTCTTAAATTACTAGGAAACATAATGTCACATTGTGTGATAAATGTGTCTCTTAAATTACTAGGAAACATATGTCACATTGTGTGATAAATGTGTCTCTTAAATTACTAGGAAACATATGTCACATTGTGTGATAAATGTGTCTCTTAAATTACTAGGAAACATATGTCACATTGTGTGATAAATGTGTCTCTTAAATTACTAGGAAACATATGTCACATTGTGTGATAAATGTGTCTCTTAAATTACTAGGAAACATATGTCACATTGTGTGATAGATGTGTCTCTTAAATTACTAGGAAACATATGTCACATTGTGTGATAAATGTGTCTCTTAAATTACTAGGAAACATATGTCACATTGTGTGATAAATGTGTCTCTTAAATTACTAGGAGACATATGTCACATTGTGTGATAAATGTGTCTCTTAAATTACTAGGAAACATTTATCACATTGTGTGATAAATGTGTCTCTTAAATTACTAGGAAACATTTATCACATTGTGTGATAAATGTGTCTCTTAAATTACTAGGAAACATTTATCACATTGTGTGATAAATGTGTCTCTTAAATTACTAGGAAACATATGTCACATTGTGTGATAGATGTGTCTCTTAAATTACTAGGAAACATAATGTCACATTGTGTGATAAATGTGTCTCTTAAATTACTAGGAAACATATGTCACATTGTGTGATAAATGTGTCTCTTAAATTACTAGGAAACATATGTCACATTGTGTGATAAATGTGTCTCTTAAATTACTAGGAAACATATGTCACATTGTGTGATAAATGTGTCTCTTAAATTACTAGGAAACATATGTCACATTGTGTGATAAATGTGTCTCTTAAATTACTAGGAAACATATGTCACATTGTGTGATAAATGTGTCTCTTAAATTACTAGGAAACATATGTCACATTGTGTGATAAATGTGTCTCTTAAATTACTAGGAAACATATGTCACATTGTGTGATAAATGTGTCTCTTAAATTACTAGGAAACATATGTCACATTGTGTGATAAATGTGTCTCTTAAATTACTAGGAAACATATGTCACATTGTGTGATAAATGTGTCTCTTAAATTACTAGGAAACATATGTCACATTGTGTGATAGATGTGTCTCTTAAATTACTAGGAAACATATGTCACATTGTGTGATAAATGTGTCTCTTAATTACTAGGAAACATATGTCACATTGTGTGATAAATGTGTCTCTTAAATTACTAGGAGACATATGTCACATTGTGTGATAAATGTGTCTCTTAAATTACTAGGAAACATTTATCACATTGTGTGATAAATGTGTCTCTTAAATTACTAGGAAACATTTATCACATTGTGTGATAAATGTGTCTCTTAAATTACTAGGAAACATTTATCACATTGTGTGATAAATGTGTCTCTTAAATTACTAGGAAACATATGTCACATTGTGTGATAAATGTGTCTCTTAAATTACTAGGAAACATTTGTCACATTGTGTGATAAATGTGTCTCTTAAATTACTAGGAAACATATGTCACATTGTGTGATAAATGTGTCTCTTAAATTACTAGGAAACATATGTCACATTGTGTGATAAATGTGTCTCTTAAATTACTAGAAAACATATGTCACATTGTGTGATAAATGTGTCTCTTAAATTACTAGGAAACATATGTCACATTGTGTGATAAATGTGTCTCTTAAATTACTAGGAAACATATGTCACATTGTGTGATAAATGTGTCTCTTAAATTACTAGGAAACATATGTCACATTGTGTGATAAATGTGTCTCTTAAATTACTAGGAAACATATGTCACATTGTGTGATAAATGTGTCTCTTAAATTACTAGGAAACATATGTCACATTGTGTGATAAATGTGTCTCTTAAATTACTAGGAAACATATGTCACATTGTGTGATAAATGTGTCTCTTAAATTACTAGGAAACATATGTCACATTGTGTGATAAATGTGTCTCTTAAATTACTAGGAAACATATGTCACATTGTGTGATAAATGTGTCTCTTAAATTACTAGGAAACATATGTCACATTGTGTGATAAATGTGTCTCTTAAATTACTAGGAAACATATGTCACATTGTGTGATAAATGTGTCTCTTAAATTACTAGGAAACATATGTCACATTGTGTGATAAATGTGTCTCTTAAATTACTAGGAAACATATGTCACATTGTGTGATAAATGTGTCTCTTAAATTACTAGGAAACATATGTCACATTGTGTGATAAATGTGTCTCTTAAATTACTAGGAAACATATGTCACATTGTGTGATAAATGTGTCTCTTAAATTACTAGGAAACATATGTCACATTGTGTGATAAATGTGTCTCTTAAATTACTAGGAAACATATGTCACATTGTGTGATAAATGTGTCTCTTAAATTACTAGGAAACATATGTCACATTGTGTGATAAATGTGTCTCTTAAATTACTAGGAAACATATGTCACATTGTGTGATAAATGTGTCTCTTAAATTACTAGGAAACATATGTCACATTGTGTGATAGATGTGTCTCTTAAATTACTAGGAAACATATGTCACATTGTGTGATAAATGTGTCTCTTAAATTACTAGGAAACATATGTCACATTGTGTGATAAATGTGTCTCTTAAATTACTAGGAGACATATGTCACATTGTGTGATAAATGTGTCTCTTAAATTACTAGGAAACATTTATCACATTGTGTGATAAATGTGTCTCTTAAATTACTAGGAAACATTTATCACATTGTGTGATAAATGTGTCTCTTAAATTACTAGGAAACATTTATCACATTGTGTGATAAATGTGTCTCTTAAATTACTAGGAAACATATGTCACATTGTGTGATAAATGTGTCTCTTAAATTACTAGGAAACATTTGTCACATTGTGTGATAAATGTGTCTCTTAAATTACTAGGAAACATATGTCACATTGTGTGATAAATGTGTCTCTTAAATTACTAGGAAACATATGTCACATTGTGTGATAAATGTGTCTCTTAAATTACTAGAAAACATATGTCACATTGTGTGATAAATGTGTCTCTTAAATTACTAGGAAACATATGTCACATTGTGTGATAAATGTGTCTCTTAAATTACTAGGAAACATATGTCACATTGTGTGATAAATGTGTCTCTTAAATTACTAGGAAACATATGTCACATTGTGTGATAAATGTGTCTCTTAAATTACTAGGAACATATGTCACATTGTGTGATAAATGTGTCTCTTAAATTACTAGGAAACATATGTCACATTGTGTGATAAATGTGTCTCTTAAATTACTAGGAAACATATGTCACATTGTGTGATAAATGTGTCTCTTAAATTACTAGGAAACATATGTCACATTGTGTGATAAATGTGTCTCTTAAATTACTAGGAAACATATGTCACATTGTGTGATAAATGTGTCTCTTAAATTACTAGGAAACATATGTCACATTGTGTGATAAATGTGTCTCTTAAATTACTAGGAAACATATGTCACATTGTGTGATAAATGTGTCTCTTAAATTACTAGGAAACATATGTCACATTGTGTGATAAATGTGTCTCTTAAATTACTAGGAAACATATGTCACATTGTGTGATAAATGTGTCTCTTAAATTACTAGGAAACATATGTCACATTGTGTGATAAATGTGTCTCTTAAATTACTAGGAAACATATGTCACATTGTGTGATAAATGTGTCTCTTAAATTACTAGGAAACATATGTCACATTGTGTGATAAATGTGTCTCTTAAATTACTAGGAAACATATGTCACATTGTGTGATAAATGTGTCTCTTAAATTACTAGGAAACATATGTCACATTGTGTGATAAATGTGTCTCTTAAATTACTAGGAAACATATGTCACATTGTGTGATAAATGTGTCTCTTAAATTACTAGGAAACATATGTCACATTGTGTGATAAATGTGTCTCTTAAATTACTAGGAAACATTTGTCACATTGTGTGATAAATGTGTCTCTTAAATTACTAGGAAACATATGTCACATTGTGTGATAAATGTGTCTCTTAAATTACTAGAAAACATATGTCACATTGTGTGATAAATGTGTCTCTTAAATTACTAGGAAACATATGTCACATTGTGTGATAAATGTGTCTCTTAAATTACTAGGAAACATATGTCACATTGTGTGATAAATGTGTCTCTTAAATTACTAGGAAACATATGTCACATTGTGTGATAAATGTGTCTCTTAAATTACTAGGAAACATATGTCACATTGTGTGATAGATGTGTCTCTTAAATTACTAGGAAACATATGTCACATTGTGTGATAAATGTGTCTCTTAATTACTAGGAAACATATGTCACATTGTGTGATAAATGTGTCTCTTAAATTACTAGGAAACATATGTCACATTGTGTGATAAATGTGTCTCTTAAATTACTAGGAAACATATGTCACATTACGGAAGTAATAAAATTAATTTGTAGTTTACCACAGTTTCTAGAGGTAGGAGAAATGGTCATGCAATCAACAATTCATCTACAATTAAGAAGGAAGATGGACATATGCAAAGACATGTTGAGAAGAAACAACAAAAGAATTCTAAAATAGACTTTTTTATGGGAAACCCCAGGATACAGAAAATGAGGAAGACCTAGAGAGACACCAAGTAGAATACTTATAAATAAGAGAAGCAAAGTTGGCAGGCATAGACTCATTAGATAAAATCGAACAACTTGCCAAGAATATAGGTAGATGACGAAAAACACTACGAGCCATATGCAACATCTAGTGTCGCAGGAAGGATCAAGATCACAACAGTGAACAAGTACAGTGAGTGATCTGTAGGTGGCTGCTTATGTCAGCTTCACCAGACTATAGCTGACCAAGACCCTACTCTACATCCAAGGTATTGAAAGCTATTTTATTTGTTTGGACATGAGGGTAATGAGCAAAGTTGGAAGACAAATGTCTCAAAATTATATGAGTGACACAGATTTGTCTGACCAGATAAATGTCATAAATTCATAAGTAAAAGTGTCATAAATTCATAAGTAAAAGTGTCAAACAGTCATAAACTCATAAGTAAACGTGTCATAAATTTATAAATAAACATGTAATGCAGTCATAAATTCATAAGTAAACATGTCATCAAATCATACTTTTTTTGTGTGCATATATTTTTTGTGTGCTAATATTCTTTCTGCTTCCACACCTGGTGTTTCTATGCCAGCCCAGGTATGTAAATGTGACTAATTCAACTTGTCTAACTTGACCAGTGTATTGTTTCCAACATTTAGTCTTGTGACTTTGTCCTTTTGATTTTCATATGCAGTTAAAACCTGTGTTCATGTTAGTGTCTCTTTCTTCTTGAAAGTCTTGGTAGAAATTTTCTTGTAATTTGATGTTATCTATCTATCTATCTATTGACCTTTTGAGCCGTAGCCGGCCCATAAGGCGTAGACCAAAATACTTCTCTTATCTAAATTTCTATTCTAGCAGTTTTCAATTTTCAATTCTTTTAAAGATATTTTATCAAATCTCGCATTCGTCTCTGTTCTGTGCAAGCAGCTCTATCTCATTGAGGGAGCCGAATCCTGTTGCTCTTGCCTCTCTCATCAATGTTCTTCTCAGTGTCTCTCTGGGTCTTCCTCTTTTCCTCTTACCTGTTGTTTCCCACATGAGGGCTTGCTTTGCTATTCGGTTATTATCTCTTCTCATCACATGTCCAACAAATGCTATTGCAGATATAAAATTATAGCAAATCATATATATTATAGCGAAACATATGGAAATGCAAAGAAATTAGGCTAAATACAAAAATAAAAATTTTCAACTCAAATGTTAAGTCGGTCCTATTATATGGCTGTGAAACATGGAGAATAACAAAATTGACAATCACGAAGGTACAGACTTTCATTAATGGATGCTTACGCAGAATAAAGGGATGGAAATGGCAGGACAAAGTCACTAACGTGGAATTATGGAAATGTACCGGTCAAATACCAGTGGATAAAGAGATACAGCGATGGCGATGGATAGGACACACACTACAGAAGCCAACTGAGAGTATTACACAACAGGCCCTTTTTTGGAATCCCCAGGGGAAAGACAAAGAGGAAGACCAAGGAATTCTTGGAGAAGACAGATCGAAGCAGAGATGAAGCTGATGGGGAAGACATGGAATGATCTTAAAAGAATTGCAAAAAACAGAACGACTTGGAAAGTGTTTGTTGAAGACCTATGTTCCACTGGGAGCTAAAAGGTAGAAGATGTTGTTTCCCACATGAGGGCTTGCTTTGCTATTCGGTTATTATCTCTTCTCATCACATGTCCAACATATGATTGTCTTTTCTTGATTACTGAAGATATTAGTGGTTGATTGGCGATTTCTCTAATTTCCTCATTTGTTTTGAATTCGTTCCACGCTGTACCAAGTATTTTCCGTAGACATTTATTTTTTAATGCATTTAACTTTGTTTCTATCTCTCTCGTTGTTTTCCTGCTTTCACACGCATGCGTAAGGGTTGATAGTACATCTGATTTGAATAGTCTAAGCTTTGTGTTTTTGCTGATGAGTTTTGATTTCCATAACTTTTCAAGGCTTTTGAAAGACATTGCTGCTTTAGCTATTCTGATTCTAATTGTTTTCTGCAAGCATGATATTATAAAATATAATATAAAAATAATGTAATAAATATAATATAAGAATATATATTTTTTAATATTGTTAATGTAGCTGTGTAAGTATACTCTAAACTTTATTTGGCCCCCAATTTTAGTCAATACCTGGCCCTCAAGCAAGACATATCTGCTATTAGAGATGTGCAGCGTGGAATGAGGGAAGAACGAGATGTAAGTTTTGACTCCTTTAGAATAATGTGGTGTATCTTAGCCATTTGTAATTTTTATATTTAACCGTAGATTACGTTAAATTAAAAAAAGTTAAAAGAGAAAGGAAAGGTCCCCTCCATGCCTTGCTAGGTGTATGGGGAATATGGTGTTAGTGACCATAATTTTCTATAACCACGGCACATTTTTGGGTGATGTGGTCGGTTTCATGCCAGGCTGCCTTTACTTCACAGAAAAATCTCTGGTACCCATTTTTAGAGGCAGGGTGGACCTAGGAGCCTTACCAGTCCGAAAAAAAATCCGCCACTTGTTAAATTACTATCACTCACTTAATAGTTACATTTGTAGTTTGGAAAATAAGATTTTCTTTAAAATTTTGTTACACCATTGTGTGTTTACCAAAGCAGCAACATGAAAATTGGGTGCTGTAATCATTTCCTGACTTAGGTCAGATTTATAGCTTAAAATTTGATCCCATCACTCCTGACTTAGGTCAGATTTATAGCTTGAAATCTGATCCCATCACTCCTGACTTAGGTCAGATTTATTGCTTGAAATCTGATCCCATCATTTCCTGACTTAGGTCAGATTTATAGCTTGAAATCTGATCCCATCACTCATGACTTAGGTCAGATTTATAGCTTGAAATCTGATCCCATCACACCTGACTTAGGTCAGATTTATAGCTATGTTAAAAAGAAATGATTATATTTCCTGCTTTGTTATATTTTAGGTTCATGTTTAAAAATATGTTTACTATTGTTCTAATGTCATGTATAAATAACTATAAACCTAATAAAGAACATGTACTGGCAACAAACATAAGAACTGGAAACCAAATGGGAATGTTTCAAACAAATAAAAACAGGGTGTTAGACAAGGTTGTGTGCTGTCACCTGATTTGTTTAATATTTATAGTGAGATTATTTTAAGGTCCATAAGGGACATACCTGGAATAACAATTGGAGGTCATAATATAAATAATCTAAGGTATGCTGATGATACAGTATTAATCGCTAAGAGTGAAAATGAGTTACAAGAAATGTTGGACATTATAGTGAAAGTAAACAAAAATAAAGGACCCAGCCTTAATAGCAAAAAGACAGAGTTAATGGTAACAACAAAGAAAAAGACATCACCTCAGTGCAAAATAAAGACAAGTGGAACAATATTAAAACAGGTAAATGAATTTAAATATTTGGAACTTTGTTAACCTCAGACGAAAGATGTACAAAAGAGGTGAGATGCAGAATGGCTCAGGCAAAAGCAGCTTTTCAAAAAATGAGGAAGATACTAAAACAAGAAAAAGAGTTCTTAAATGTTATGCAGAGCCAGTCTTAACATATGGATGCGAATCATGGACAATAGGACAACAGACAAGAAAATCACTGGAGTCTGTAGAAATGTGGTTTTTCAGAAGAATGTTGAGAGTACCATGGACAGCTAAGAAGAGTAATGAAGATGTTCTGAGAAAGGTCAAAGCAAAAAGAGAGCTAATTTCCAATATTAGGAAGAAACAATCATCATTTTTTGACCATGTAATGAGAAGAGAACAAGTGGAATATATTGTAACAACTGGAAAAATTGAAGGACGAAGAGATAGAGGGAAGCAAAGAGAAAAAAATAACAGACAGCTTAAGAGAATGGCTTGGCAGAAGGTCAACAACAGAAATGATAAATAGCTGCCGAGATCGAAAGTTGTGGAGAGACATGATCACCTATGCCAGTAGGCCTGGTACTTTATGATGAATGTCATGTATGGGTCAATTATTTTATTTTTTTTATGTTTGTTTGCTTGAACTGATAAAAGTTGGCACATTATAACAAACTTCAGATGTCAAGGTCAAAAAGTAAGGGCAAATTCAGTTCCAAAAATTATTCCTGATGAATTGGAAAATGATTTATGAATTCATACAAAAGGTGTTAATACTGTAGCTTCACTGAGATATACTGCAAGAAATGTTCTTTTCAAAATAAAAGAAGACTTTTCTGTGTTCTTTTCTGCCACTATTATCTATAATTCTGATTTCTTCTTAGTGTTCACCCATTAAGTGGGCATGGATGCGTTGTTTCGATAGTTTACGGCAAAGCAGTGATATCTGTGCCTTTATGGCTTGACCAGCTGACTTCGGTATGGTGATTTTTGTTGAAAAGTTTTGCCTTTTTTTTTCTGCCAAGGGTTCTGTAACATGTGCAAGTGCACACTAGATTTCCTGTTTTCAGCCATTATCTGAGAGGGCTAGATATTGGATCTCACTACGGAGAAAATAGGGAGAGTGTAAAGCGATAAAGAAACCACAGATCTGAAGTGAAAAATTCCCACTGCCTGTGATGGGATTCAACCCAAAACCTTCCTGTCAAATTGCCAATGTCATACCTTTAGGCCACCAAGTCCCTAGTTTATAAAATTAAAAACTGCAGCGATTAGCTTTCACTTGTGAGCAAAGGTTTTTACAGCTCTCTTTGGAAAACTTCGAGTAGAACTGTTTTCTTTAGATTCATCACAGTATTTAGTCTCTTTTCATTAGAAGTTGTATAAAGGTGGAGGAAACTTTGAGTAGAACTGTTTTCTTTAGATTCATCACAGTATTTAGTCTCTTTTCATTAAAAGTTGTATAAAGGTGGAGGAAACTTTGAGTAGAACTGTTTTCTTTAGATTCATCACAGTATTTAGTCTCTTTTCATTAAAAGTTGTATAAAGGTGGAGGAAACTTTGAGTAGAACTGTTTTCTTTAGATTCATCACAGTATTTA
The DNA here is from genome assembly GCA_032433765.1 of Megaustenia siamemsis. Classification (NCBI taxonomy): domain Eukaryota; kingdom Metazoa; phylum Mollusca; class Gastropoda; order Stylommatophora; family Ariophantidae; genus Megaustenia; species Megaustenia siamemsis. Next base: position 67,286,065 of record JAVIAB010000041.1, on the reverse strand, counting down.
GTCTCTTTTCATTAAAAGTTGTATAAAGGTGGAGGAAACTTTGAGTAGAACTGTTTTCTTTAGATTCATCACAGTATTTAGTCTCTTTTCATTAAAAGTTGTGTAAAGGTAGAGGAAACTTTGAGCAGAACTGTTTTCTTTAGATTCATCACAGTATTTAGTCTCTTTTCATTAAAAGTTGTGTAAAGGTAGAGGAAACTTTGAGCAGAACTTTGTTCTCTTCATTATTTTCAATCTCCTTACATTGAAAATGGGAGCCGCGATAGCTCAGTGGTTAGTGAACTGGACTACAAGGAACAAGAGGTAGGGTTCGATCCCAACCGACGGCTTCCGGGTTCACCCAGCCTTAAATGGGTACCAGATTTTTTCTGGGGAAAGTAAAGTGGCACAGGCGTAATACCAACCACATTACCCCAAAAATCATGTGCCGAAGGTCTGTAAAATTTATAGTCCCTAACACCATATTCCCTATTGGTGTGACGATGCAGTTTATTTTTTTTTACTTTTACATTGAAAATTCCCCGAACTCATGAAATCTGTCCTGTGTCTGATATTTTCCTCTTGTTCGTCCAGACCTACTTCAAAGCTGTGGGTAAACTCACCTCAGATGAGGACAAGCTTAGAAGGAACTGTACCACTGCCAAGACAAATTATTCAGTGCTGAAATCAGGTAAACAAATTATTTTATTTTCTTCTTTAAAGTACCACTTAGTGATTGATTCCTCAAACCAAATGAGCTGAGTTCATCTGCCAAATATGGAAGTCATTTTATTTGTTTAGTTAGTTAGTCATTAGATCATTCTCATTGTGATTTTAGTTGTTTGGTTAGTCATTAGATCATTCTCATTGTGATTTTAGTTGTTTAGTTAGTTATCAGATCATTCTCATTATGATTTTAGTTGTTTAGTTAGTTATCAGATCATTCTCATTATGATTTTAGCAGTTTAGTTAGTTATCAGATCATTCTCATTATGATTTTAGCAGTTTAGTTAGTTATCAGATCATTCTCATTATGATTTTAGCAGTTTAATTAGTTATCAGATCATTCTCATTATGATTTTAGCAGTTTAGTTAGTTATCAGATCATTCTCATTATGATTTTAGCAGTTTAGTTAGTTATCAGATCATTCCTCATTATGATTTTAGCAGTTTAGTTAGTTATCAGATCATTCTCATTATGATTTTAGCAGTTTAATTAGTTATCAGATCATTCTCATTATGATTTTAGCAGTTTAGTTAGTTATCAGATCATTCTCATTATGATTTTAGTAGCAGTTTAGTTAGTTATCAGATCATTCTCATTATGATTTTAGCAGTTTAGTTAGTTATCAGATCATTCTCATTATGATTTTAGCAGTTTAATTAGTTATCAGATCATTCTCATTATGATTTTAGCAGTTTAGTTAGTTATCAGATCATTCTCATTATGATTTTAGCAGTTTAGTTAGTTATCAGATCATTCTCATTATGATTTTAGTTGTTTAGTTAGTTACCAGATCATTCTCATTATGATTTTAGCAGTTTAGTTAGTTATCAGATCATTCTCATTGTGCATTAGATAAAATCATAAGTGTTCAGTTCACTATTCTTTAATATGATGCTCAGAATGTTGCAACCATCTCTATAATGGTTTACCAGTCTTTTTTTCACTCTCAACACAGTGCTCTTTTCTGGCTTCCTCACCTTCAGACTTGCTGTTCTTTCAGTTTGGTCATGGTTGCAGATTGGAAATGATTACATGAATCGCTATCTAATTCAGCCTCCTTGAAGGCAGTTAGAACATTATCATGGTCCCATATTTGTTCATTCTTCAAGCGGCTGTAACTGCAAGCCTGTAAACATGTTCATTCTTCAAGCGGCTGTAACTGCAAGCCTGTAAACATGTTCATTCTTCAAGTGGCTGTGACTGCAAGCCTGTAAACATGTTCATTCTTCAAGTGGCTGTGACTGCAAGCCTGTAAACATGTTCATTCTTCAAGTGGCTGTAACTGCAAGCCTGTAAACATGTTCATTCTTCAAGCGGCTTTAACTGCAAGCCTGTAAACATGTTCATTCTTCAAGCGGCTGTAACTGCAAGCCTGTAAACATGTTCATTCTTCAAGCGGCTGTAACTGCAAGCCTGTAAACATGTTCATTCTTCAAGTGGCTGTGACTGGACTGCAAGCCTGTAAACATGTTCATTCTTCAAGCGGCTGTAACTGCAAGCCTGTAAACATGTTCATTCTTCAAGCGGCTGTAACTGCAAGCCTGTAAACTGTTCATTCTTCAAGCGGCTGTAACTGCAAGCCTGTAAACATGTTCATTCTTCAAGCGGCTGTAACTGCAAGCCTGTAAACATGTTCATTCTTCAAGTGGCTGTAACTGCAAGCCTGTAAACATGTTCATTCTTCAAGTGGCTGTAACTGCAAGCCTGTAAACATGTTCATTCTTCAAGTGGCTGTGACTGGACTGCAAGCCTGTAAACATGTTCATTCTTCAAGTGGCTGTAACTGCAAGCCTGTAAACATGTTCATTCTTCAAGTGGCTGTGACTGGACTGCAAGCCTGTAAACATGTTCATTCTTCAAGCGGCTGTAACTGCAAGCCTGTAAACATGTTCATTCTTCAAGTGGCTGTAACTGCAAGCCTGTAAACATGTTCATTCTTCAAGTGGCTGTGGCTGTGACTGCAAGCCTGTAAACATGTTCATTCTTCAAGTGGCTGTGACTGCAAGCCTGTAAACATGTTCATTCTTCAAGTGGCTGTGACTGGACTGCAAGCCTGTAAACATGTTCATTCTTCAAGTGGCTGTAACTGCAAGCCTGTAAACATGTTCATTCTTCAAGTGGCTGTGACTGGACTGCAAGCCTGTAAACATGTTCATTCTTCAAGTGCTGTGACTGGACTGCAAACCTGTAAACATGTTCATTCTTCAAGTGGCTGTAACTGCGTTCATTCTTCAAGTGGCTGTGACTGCAAGCCTGTAAACATGTTCATTCTTCAAGTGGCTGTAACTGCAAGCCTGTAAACATGTTCATTCTTCAAGTGGCTGTAACTGCGTTCATTCTTCAAGTGGCTGTGACTGCAAGCCTGTAAACATGTTCATTCTTCAAGTGGCTGTAACTGCAAGCCTGTAAACATGTTCATTCTTCAAGTGGCTGTGACTGCAAGCCTGTAAACATGTTCATTCTTCAAGTGGTTGTGACTGGACTGCACCTGTAAACATGTTCATTCTTCAAGTGGCTGTGACTGCAAGCCTGTAAACTTTCATTCTTCAAGCGGCTGTGACTGCAAGCCTGTAAACTGTTTATTCTTCAAGTGGCTGTGACTGCAAGCCTGTAAACATGTTCATTCTTCAAGTGGCTGTGACTGCAAGCCTGTAACATGTTCATTCTTCAAGTGGCTGTGACTGCAAGCTGTAAACATGTTCATTCTTCAAGTGGCTGTGACTGCAAGCCTGTAAACATGTTCATTCTTCAAGTGGCTGTGACTGCAAGCCTGTAAACATGTTCATTCTTCAAGTGGCTGTGACTGGACTGCAAGCCTGTAAACATGTTCATTCTTCAAGTGGCTGTGACTGCAAGCCTGTAACATGTTCATTCTTCAAGTGGATGTAACTGCAAGCCTGTAAACATGTTCATTCTTCAAGTGGCTGTGACTGCAAGCCTGTAAACATGTTTATTCTTCAAGTGGCTGTGACTGCAAGCCTGTAAACATGTTCATTCTTCAAGTGGCTGTGACTGCAAGCCTGTTCATTCTTCAAGTGGCTGTGACTGCAAGCCTGTAAACATGTTCATTCTTCAAGTGGCTGTGACTGCAAGCTGTTCATTCTTCAGTGGCTGTGACTGCAAGCCTGTAAACATGTCCATTCTTCAAGTGGCTGTGACTGCAAGCCTGTAAACATGTTCATTCTTCAAGTGCTGTGACTGCAAGCCTGTAAACATGTTCATTCTTCAAGTGGCTGTGACTGCAAGCCTGTAAACATGTTTATTCTTCAAGTGGCTGTGACTGCAAGCCTGTAAACATGTTCATTCTTCAAGTGGCTGTGACTGCAAGCCTGTTCATTCTTCAAGTGGCTGTGACTGCAAGCCTGTAAACATGTTCATTCTTCAAGTGGCTGTGACTGCAAGCCTGTTCATTCTTCAAGTGGCTGTGACTGGACTGCAAGCCTGTAAACATGTTCATTCTTCAAGCGGCTGTAACTGCAAGCCTGTAAACATGTTCATTCTTCAAGCGGCTGTAACTGCAAGCCTGTAACATGTTCATTCTTCAAGCGCTGTAACTGCAAGCCTGTAAACATGTTCATTCTTCAAGCGGCTGTAACTGCAAGCCTGTAAACATGTTCATTCTTCAAGTGGCTGTAACTGCAAGCCTGTAAACATGTTCATTCTTCAAGTGGCTGTAACTGCAAGCCTGTAAACATGTTCATTCTTCAAGTGGCTGTGACTGGACTGCAAGCCTGTAAACATGTTCATTCTTCAAGTGGCTGTAACTGCAAGCCTGTAAACATGTTCATTCTTCAAGTGGCTGTGACTGACTGCAAGCCTGTAAACATGTTCATTCTTCAGCGGCTGTAACTGCAAGCCTGTAAACATTTCATTCTTCAAGTGGCTGTAACTGCAAGCCTGTAAACATGTTCATTCTTCAAGTGGCTGTGGCTGTGACTGCAAGCCTGTAAACATGTTCATTCTTCAAGTGGCTGTGACTGCAAGCCTGTAACATGTTCATTCTTCAAGTGCTGTGACTGGACTGCAAGCCTGAACATGTTCATTCTTCAAGTGGCTGTAACTGCAAGCCTGTAAACATGTTCATTCTTCAAGTGCTGTGACTGGACTGCAAGCCTGTAAACATGTTCATTCTTCAGTGGCTGTGACTGGACTGCAACCTGTAACATGTTCATTCTTCAAGTGGCTGTAACTGCGTTCATTCTTCAAGTGGCTGTGACTGCAAGCCTGTAAACATGTTCATTCTTCAAGTGGCTGTAACTGCAAGCCTGTAAACATGTTCATTCTTCAAGTGGCTGTAACTGCGTTCATTCTTCAAGTGGCTGTGACTGCAAGCCTTAAACATGTTCATTCTTCAAGTGGCTGTAACTGCAAGCCTGTAAACATGTTCATTCTTCAAGTGGCTGTGACTGCAAGCCTGTAAACATGTTCATTCTTCAAGTGGTTGTGACTGGACTGCAAGCCTGTAAACATGTTCATTCTTCAAGTGGCTGTGACTGCAAGCCTGTAAACATGTTCATTCTTCAAGCGGCTGTGACTGCAAGCCTGTAAACATGTTTATTCTTCAAGTGGCTGTGACTGCAAGCCTGTAAACATGTTTCATTCTTCAAGTGGCTGTGACTGCAAGCCTGTAAACATGTTCATTCTTCAAGTGGCTGTGACTGCAAGCCTGTAACATGTTCATTCTTCAGTGGCTGTGACTGCAAGCCTGTAAACATGTTCATTCTTCAGTGGCTGTGACTGCAAGCCTGTAAACATGTTCATTCTCAGTGGCTGTGACTGGACTGCAAGCCTGTAAACATGTTCATTCTTCAAGTGGCTGTGACTGCAAGCCTGTAAACATGTTCATTCTTCAAGTGGATGTAACTGCAAGCCTGTAAACATGTTCATTCTTCAAGTGCTGTGACTGCAAGCCTGTAAACATGTTTATTCTTCAAGTGGCTGTGACTGCAAGCCTGTAAACATGTTCATTCTTCAAGTGGCTGTGACTGCAAGCCTGTTCATTCTTCAAGTGGCTGTGACTGCAAGCCTGTACATGTTCATTCTTCAAGTGGCTGTGACTGCAAGCCTGTTCATTCTGCAAGTGGCTGTGACTGCAAGCCTGTAAACATGTCCATTCTTCAGTGGCTGTGACTGCAAGCCTGTAAACATGTTCATTCTTCAAGTGGCTGTGACTGCAAGCCTGTAAACATGTCCATTCTTCAAGTGGCTGTCACTACAAGCCTGTAAACATGTTCATTTCTTCTACTCCTTAGTGTCCTGGCCAAAAAAATGTGTGGTCTCCTTAGAGACTCCAACCACTGCTTTTGGGCTAGTTTATTCAGCTGTAAATGAGCACCTAACTGATTAGCAAGATGTATAAGGACAGCCAAGAACATGTACTATCATAGCAATTTTAAACAAAAAAAGCTTTTAGAAAAAGAGCTAGGGTCTCCACGGTTCAATCTATCAGTTCTAACATATTGTATACTGTTTTTTCAATATGTGCAATTATCTTTGTAAGGCTGTACATAATAATATGATTGTTAATAAAGTACACACTGCTCAAATATCTTTAGTTTTGTTTTTGTCTTATGCTTGGTGATTTTAAAACTGTGTTAGCATTGTCTAAATCAATTCTGGCTTTATTTGTCTTTTTTGTATTTATATCTTTATCATTATTAACAATATTAAAATAGGTAAAGGAATTTAAATATCTTGGAACAATGTTAATCTCAGATGGTAGATTAGAACCGAGGTGACATGCAGAATGGCTTAGGCAAAGCAGCTTTCCAAAAAATGAGGAAGATATTGTGCAAGCCATTTTTGACAATGGAAACAAGAAAAAGTGTTTTTAAATGTTATGTAAAGCCAGTTTTTAACATATGGATGTAAATCATGGACAATAGCACAACAGACAAGAAAGTCACTGAAGGCTACAAGAAAGTCACTGAAGGCTGTAGAAATGTGGTTTTACAGAATGTTGAGAATACCATGGCCATCTAAGAAAAGTAATGAAAACGTTATGAAAGAGGCCAAAACAAAAGAGAGCTAATATTCCATATTAGGAAGAAACAATCATCATTTTTGGCCATATAATGAGAAGGAAATAGCTGGAATATATTGTAACAACTGGGAAAATTGAGGACAAAGAGATAGAGGGAAGCAAAGAGAAAAGATACCAGACAGCTTAAGAGAATGGCTTGGCAGAAGGTGAACAATAGAAATGATAAATAAGGGTCAAGATTGAAAGTTGTGGAGAGACATGATCACCTACGCCAGCAGGCATGGTACTTGATGATGATGCAAATATCTTTACTGACTTCTCCCATGGAGAGTTAGAAATCTTCCCAAGGATGGTAAATATACTTGTGATCCTAGTATTATGAGCATTATTATATTGTAGAATCCCCTCTTTTTCATTATAAATCTATGTCTGTCATCACTTTTTTGCATAACTCAGAAATTGATGAGCTGTATGAAAATAAACGACAACTTGTGGCTTGCTACAAGAAACAAGTGGATGATTACCAGGGAGCGAGAGATAAACAGAGAAGGGGAAGCTGGAGGAAAAGAGAAGTCTTTAGGAAATCTGTCATCACTGAGAGAAAGAAGCAACAGTAAGTGCCATCTGTGTCCTTGTGCCCTAACTGTCTTGGTTCCTCACTATAGCTGGCTGCTGCTAGCACAATTTCTAAAGACAAATGTGTCATTTTTGTGATTTGTTATAATTTTTATATCTGCAATAGCATTTGTTGGACATGTGATGAGAAGAGATAATAACCGAATAGCAAAGCAAGCCCTCATGTGGGAAATAACAGATAAGAGAAAAGGAGGAAGACACTGAGAAGAACATTGATGAGCGAGGCAGAGCAACAGGATTCGGCTCCCTCAATGAGATAGAGCTGCTTGCACAGAACAGAGACAAATGGCGAGATTTCATAAAATATATATATCTCTTTCTTTACGGAAGCTTTTTATCCATGCAACGGAAGAGATTTCAGAGACAAAATTTTTCATGCTTTAAGAATCAATCTACATATTTATATTTATGTAACATATAACATATTATATATGCATTTTTAGATAATTAAACAAGGTATTAGACTTCATAGTAACTAAGAAGATATAATACTTGTAAAAATAATATGGTTTGATAAATATTCACTCTAATCATTTTGAAAGTGACGCACTATGTGGTGAAACATACACAGCCGAAATCAGCATGGCGCACAGTGCGTAGAAACGTACGGAAAGAGTTAAAAGAATTGATAACTGCTAGAACAGAATTCAGATAAGAGAAGGAGTATCTTGGTCTACGCCCTATGGCCGGCTACGGCTCGAAAGGTTAATAGATAGATAAATAGAATAGCATTTGTGCTTGCTCTTGGTGTTACAAAGATATAATAATAATATTTGTATTGACATTTATCTTAGTTTTCTGTGTTACAAATATAATAATATTTGTACAAGCATTTTTATTATTCTTTGTGTTACTGACATATGATAATAATAATAATATTTCTAAGGCCGCTCACTTATTTTGTAAATTGTATTGTCAATGCCTAAAAGTAACAATAACGTCTGTTCCTTGTTAGCAATCATGACAGCAAATAAGACTCATGTTGTCACCTTTACCACAGCCAGCATTGAGTTATTTGCGGGTCATCCTCATTGCACTCCGAACATGTCCATGAGTGCTCAGATCCCTTCCTCAGCAAGTCCCGCAGGTGTCCAGCGACTGACGACTCTCGGTTCTGTGTTGGTTGATAAGTCTTCTTACATGCCCACTAAGTTTCTCATTTCTGGCTGTGCCCATCTTAACTCCCATCTCTTTCATCCGAAGGAGTGATGTGGATTTGTGGTTGCCCAAGTCCTGTGCTCTTCCCACATCTCGGAGGGCACTGATGATGTCCGCCCGATCCATTGGTTGACCGTCCTCAACAACAGTGTAGCTAGCCAACCTGTCTGCTCTTTCATTTCCCTGTACACCCGCATGTCCAGGGACATAGACAAAGGTGACCTTACGTATTTTTGAACTGTGGAGACCCAGCATACTGTTATGTCTCAGCCACCCCCACTTGTGTTCTTGCCACTGTATTACGTACGTATGCACTATTCTGGCACAGAATCCCTAGCCACGTGCTATGATGGTCAGAATGATATGCTTTATGGCAGTGCATTTTACCTTTCCTCAACAATTTAGTATTTCTTAATGAACTTCTACCTTTCAGCTCACTCTGGAACATAGGTCTTCAACAAACAACTTTCAGCTACCTGTGGAATATAGGTCTTCAACAAACAACTTTCAGCTCACTCTGGAACATAGGTCTTCAACAAACAACTTTCAGCTACCTGTGGAGCATAGGTCTTCAACAAACAACTTTCAGCTCACTCTGGAACATAGGTCTTCAACAAACAACTTTCAGCTACCTGTGGAATATAGGTCTTCAACAAACAACTTTCAGCTCACTCTGAAACATAGGTCTTCAACAAACAACTTTCAGCTACCTGTGGAACATAGGTCTTCAACAAACAACTTTCAGCTCACTCTGGAACATAGGTCTTCAACAAACAACTTTCAGCTACCTGTGGAATATAGGTCTTCAACAAACAACTTTCAGCTCACTCTGAACATAGGTCTTCAACAAACAACTTTCAGCTACCTGTGGAACATAGGTCTTCAACAAACAACTTTCAGCTCACTCTGGAACATAGGTCTTCAACAAACAACTTTCAGCTACCTGTGGAATATAGGTCTTCAACAAACACTTTCAACTCCTTGTGGAATATAGGTCTTCAACAAACACTTTTAGCTCCCTGTGGAACATAGGTCTTCAATAAACACTTCCCAAGCCACTCTGTTTCTAGCTATTCTTTTAAAATCATTTGATGTCTTTCCGATCATCTTCATATGAGCTTCCACCTGTCTTCTCCAGAAATATTTTGTTATTTCTGACACAGAGAGCCTTTATCTTTCCTGTATGGTGAATTTACTTTTTTTTCCCCCTTTCTTTGATTTGTCCAAGTTTGTGAATTTATTTGGCAGTACAGGATAGCGAACCCCATGCCCACCCTCCTTAGTCACCTCTTATGAACATTCCTGGTAGGGAACAGCGCTACAAATCTTTACTTCCCTTTCAGGCCCCGGCAGCACATGGGCATCTTAATGAACTTGTCCACCGTAATATGTGGCCTTGTACAAAGGCTTCTCAAGAGATGAAACCAAAATTGAAACATTTTGTAGAAACTTGAAGTAATTCTTTATCAACTTTCATATTCATCAACTGTCTTTAAAGAGAATGTGCATTTGAATCCTGGTAGGTTAACAAGTTTTTTTTTTTCAGGGGTGAAATACCCAACACCTCGCGGCAACTGCATTGAACATGCTGCCTTTATTCTCCAGTCCTATGTACACACACACCCCCCCCCCCCCCCCCCCCCCCCCCGACAGGCCCCAGAAATGGGAAAATGCTGTAAAGATGGTCACTTGTCACCTCACTACAATTGTCTTAGAATACATTCACCAGGTGGGTTTGGGTGGGGCACTTGATCAAGGAAAACTCCCCTCAATACTAAATAGTTTCATGAAGATAAAATAACCAATCATTGAATATTTATTATAGAGGGTTACTTTTAAGAGAAAGACAAGTATAAATTACACAGCTCTCAGAAAATACCACAAACAGCAGCAGAAAACACAGAGGACATTAGTATACAGCTCTAACTAGGATTTCAACTCATACTTAAAAGTGTGGATAGTAGTTTACAGCCATGAATGCTTTATATTGATTTTTTTTCTTCTGCATTCACCTGGCTATTAACTGCCCCTAAAAGGCGGTAATGGACGTAGATTTATTGAGTTTGCAAGTTTACAACAAGCCACAATATCTGCACCTTTCCCTCCAACATTTTTATCTTCTGAATTCACATGACTCCCCTTTATCATCTGCCCTCAATAGGGTGTAAATCAACTTAGATTCATTGTGTTGCTATTTAACGCAAGCCATGACATCCGCACCTATGGTCCGACACATTTGTCTTCTGCAAAGTTTTCTTTATATTAAATTTATTGTAATATTCATCTATTTTGATCAATGTTTTTTTTTTTTTAATTCTACTTTACAGAGCTGAACTTGAGATAGAGAAGACTCCGTATGAGAAGTATATCAGCTGGTGTAACTCGTTGATCAAGGTTTTGAGTCCTACAGCAGTTTGGCCTTGCAGGAACCTTCTGTCGACAGTCTGTCTCCTGCCTCTAGTGTGGGTGAGTTGTAGGCCTTGACCTTGAGTTTTGTGGATGTTAAAGTTCTTGTCTGTAAACATTTCTCAGCAAGTCCTGTAATGAACATGACATAAATATGCAAGGCTGTAGGTGTTTATATGGCACTCGGAAATGTCTACAAATGAAAAAAAAACAAACAGAAAATGAAAAAAAAATGTAGACAGTCTGAAACAGGTTTTGAACTGTGCCCATCAATGCCATGCCTTGCCATTAGAGAGACCTGCATTTCAACACATTTTGTTATGCCCCAAAAAAAGTATAACTTGGGGGTGGGGGGCTCTGTAGCCCAGTTGGGAAAAGCCACCCAACTAGGCTACAGGTGTTCGGACAACCTGTGTTCGATTCCCGCTGAAAGCAGTGTGAATTGTACTCATGACTCGTGGGTTGGGGGAAAAAAAAAACCCTTGCGGTCGACGACCCACCCAATGACAGAAATGGTCACCAGGGTAGTACTCTGGGAATGTGAGGAATGCTGCCTCGCATCATGAGCTTCGATGCTTGAAGTGACCCTGTCCAGAAGTCTGAGCACTTCTCGAAAGGCTGCCGAGCACATATGGGTGAAAACTTGCATGCTAAGATGCTAATTCAGGTCTCTTACTTGACGTTTTACTTTAAGTATAACTTTCTGAGAGGTTGTTCATGTGGGTGAAAACTTGCATGCTAAGATGCTAATTCAGGTCTCTTACTTGACGTTTTACTTTAAGTATAACTTTCTGAGAGGTTGTTCATGTGGGTGAAAACTTGCATGCTAAGATGCTAATTCAGGTCTCTTACTTGACGTTTTACTTTAAGTATAACTTTCTGAGAGGTTGTTCATGTGGGTGAAAACTTGCATGCTAAGATGCTAATTCAGGTCTCTTACTTGACGTTTTACTTTAAGTATAACTTTCTGAGAGGTTGTTCATGTGGGTGAAAACTTGCATGCTAAGATGCTAATTCAGGTCTCTTACTTGACGTTTTACTTTAAGTATAACTTTCTGAGAGGTTGTTCATGTGGGTGAAAACTTGCATGCTAAGATGCTAATTCAGGTCTCTTACTTGACGTTTTACTTTAAGTATAACTTTCTGAGAGGTTGTTCATGTGGGTGAAAACTTGCATGCTAAGATGCTAATTCAGGTCTCTTACTTGACGTTTTACTTTAAGTATAACTTTCTGAGAGGTTGTTCATGTGGGTGAAAACTTGCATGCTAAGATGCTAATTCAGGTCTCTTACTTGACGTTTTACTTTAAGTATAACTTTCTGAGAGGTTGTTCATGTGGGTGAAAACTTGCATGCTAAGATGCTAATTCAGGTCTCTTACTTGACGTTTTACTTTAAGTATAACTTTCTGAGAGGTTGTTCATGTGGGTGAAAACTTGCATGCTAAGATGCTAATTCAGTCTCTTACTTGACATTTTACTTTAAGTATAACTTTCTGAGAGGTTGTTCATGTGGGTGAAAACTTGCATGCTAAGATGCTAATTCAGGTCTCTTACTTGACGTTTTACTTTAAGTATAACTTTCCGAGAGGTTGTTCATGTGGGTGAAAACTTGCATGCTAAGATGCTAATTCAGGTCTCTTACTTGACGTTTTACTTTAAGTATAACTTTCTGAGAGGTTGTTCATGTGGGTGAAAACTTGCATGCTAAGATGCTAATTCAGGTCTCTTACTTGACGTTTTACTTTAAGTATAACTTTCTGAGAGGTTGTTCATGTGGGTGAAAACTTGCATGCTAAGATGCTAATTCAGGTCTCTTACTTGACGTTTTACTTTAAGTATAACTTTCCGAGAGGTTGTTCATGTGGGTGAAAACTTGCATGCTAAGATGCTAATTCAGGTCTCTTACTTGACGTTTTACTTTAAGTATAACTTTCCGAGAGGTTTGTTCATGTGGGTGAAAACTTGCATGCTAAGATGCTAATTCAGGTCTCTTACTTGACGTTTTACTTTAAGTATAACTTTCCGAGAGGTTGTTCATGTGGGTAAAACTTGCATGCTAAGATGCTAATTCAGGTCTCTTACTTGACGTTTTACTTTAAGTATAACTTTCCGAGAGGTTGTTCATGTGGGTGAAACTTGCATGCTAAGATGCTAATTCAGGTCTCTTACTTGACGTTTTACTTTAAGTATAACTTTCCGAGAGGTTGTTCATGTGGGTGAAAACTTGCATGCTAAGATGCTAATTCAGGTCTCTTACTTGACGTTTTACTTTAAGTATAACTTTCCGAGAGGTTGTTCATGTGGGTGAAAACTTGCATGCTAAGATGCTAATTCAGGTCTCTTACTTGACGTTTTACTTTAAGTATAACTTTCCGAGAGGTTGTTCATGTGGGTGAAAACTTGCATGCTAAGATGCTAATTCAGGTCTCTTACTTGATGTTTTACTTTAAGTATAACTTTCCGAGAGGTTGTTCATGTGGGTGAAAACTTGCATGCTAAGATGCTAATTCAGGTCTCTTACTTGACGTTTTACTTTAAGTATAACTTTCTGAGAGGTTGTTCATGTGGGTGAAAACTTGCATGCTAAGATGCTAATTCAGGTCTCTTACTTGACGTTTTACTTTAAGTATAACTTTCCGAGAGGTTGTTCATGTGGGTGAAAACTTGCATGCTAAGATGCTAATTCAGGTCTCTTACTTGACGTTTTACTTTAAGTATAACTTTCCGAGAGGTTGTTCATGTGGGTGAAAACTTGCATGCTAAGATGCTAATTCAGGTCTCTTACTTGACGTTTTACTTTAAGTAAACTTTCCGAGAGGTTGTTCATGTGGGTGAAAACTTGCATGCTAAGATGCTAATTCAGGTCTCTTACTTGACGTTTTACTTTAAGTATAACTTTCCGAGAGGTTGTTCATGTGGGTGAAAACTTGCATGCTAAGATGCTAATTCAGGTCTCTTACTTGACGTTTTACTTTAAGTATAACTTTCCGAGAGGTTGTTCATGTGGGTGAAAACTTGCATGCTAAGATGCTAATTCAGGTCTCTTACTTGACGTTTTACTTTAAGTATAACTTTCCGAGAGGTTGTTCATGTGGGTGAAAACTTGCATGCTAAGATGCTAATTCAGGTCTCTTACTTGACGTTTTACTTTTAGTATAACTTTCCGAGAGGTTGTTTCATGTGGGTGAAAACTTGCATGCTAAGATGCTAATTCAGGTCTCTTACTTGACGTTTTACTTTAAGTATAACTTTCCGAGAGGTTGTTCATGTGGGTGAAAACTTGCATGCTAAGATGCTAATTCAGGTCTCTTACTTGACGTTTTACTTTAAGTATAACTTTCCGAGAGGTTGTTCATGTGGGTGAAAACTTGCATGCTACGAGATGCTAATTCAGGTCTCTTACTTGACGTTTTACTTTAAGTATAACTTTCGAGAGGTTGTTCATGTGGGTGAAAACTTGCATGCTAAGATGCTAATTCAGGTCTCTTACTTGACGTTTTACTTTAAGTATAACTTTCCGAGAGGTTGTTCATGTGGGTGAAAACTTGCATGCTAAGATGCTAATTCAGGTCTCTTACTTGACGTTTTACTTTAAGTATAACTTTCCGAGAGGTTGTTCATGTGGGTGAAAACTTGCATGCTAAGATGCTAATTCAGGTCTCTTACTTGACGTTTTACTTTAAGTATAACTTTCCGAGAGGTTGTTCATGTGGGTGAAAACTTGCATGCTAAGATGCTAATTCAGGTCTCTTACTTGACGTTTTACTTAAGTATAACTTTCCGAGAGGTTGTTCATGTGGGTGAAAACTTGCATGCTAAGATGCTAATTCAGGTCTCTTACTTGACGTTTTACTTTAAGTATAACTTTCCGAGAGGTTGTTCATGTGGGTGAAAACTTGCATGCTAAGATGCTAATTCAGGTCTCTTACTTGACGTTTTACTTTAAGTATAACTTTCCGAGAGGTTGTTCATGTGGGTGAAAACTTGCATGCTAAGATGCTAATTCAGGTCTCTTACTTGACGTTTTACTTTAAGTATAACTTTCCGAGAGGTTGTTCATGTGGGTGAAAACTTGCATGCTAAGATGCTAATTCAGGTCTCTTTACTTGACGTTTTACTTTAAGTATAACTTTCCGAGAGTTGTTCATGTGGTGAAAACTTGCATGCTAAGATGCTAATTCAGGTCTCTTACTTGACGTTTTACTTTAAGTATAACTTTCCGAGAGGTTGTTCATGTGGGTGAAAACTTGCATGCTAAGATGCTAATTCAGGTCTCTTACTTGACGTTTTACTTTAAGTATAACTTTCCGAGAGGTTGTTCATGTGGGTGAAAACTTGCATGCTAAGATGCTAATTCAGGTCTCTTACTTGACGTTTACTTTAAGTATAACTTTCCGAGAGGTTGTTCATGTGGTGAAAACTTGCATGCTAAGATGCTAATTCAGGTCTCTTACTTGACGTTTTACTTTAAGTATAACTTTCCGAGAGGTTGTTCATGTGGGTGAAAACTTGCATGCTAAGATGCTAATTCAGGTCTCTTACTTGACGTTTTACTTTAGTATAACTTTCCGAGAGGTTGTTCATGTGGGTGAAAACTTGCATGCTAAGAGATGCTAATTCAGTCTCTTACTTGACGTTTTACTTTAAGTATAACTTTCCGAGAGGTTGTTCATGTGGGTGAAAACTTGCATGCTAAGATGCTAATTCAGGTCTCTTACTTGACGTTTTACTTTAAGTATAACTTTCCGAGAGGTTGTTCATGTGGGTGAAAACTTGCATGCTAAGATGCTAATTCAGGTCTCTTACTTGACGTTTTACTTTAAGTATAACTTTCCCGAGAGTTTGTTCATGTGGGTGAAAACTTGCATGCTAAGATGCTAATTCAGGTCTCTTACTTGACGTTTTACTTTAAGTATAACTTTCCGAGAGGTTTGTTCATGTGGGTGAAAATTGCATGCTAAGATGCTAATTCAGGTCTCTTACTTGACGTTTTACTTTAAGTATAACTTTCTGAGAGGTTGTTCATGTGGGTGAAAACTTGCATGCTAAGATGCTAATTCAGGTCTCTTACTTGACGTTTTACTTTAAGTATAACTTTCCGAGAGGTTGTTCATGTGGGTGAAACTTGCATGCTAAGATGCTAATTCAGGTCTCTTACTTGACGTTTTACTTTAAGTATAACTTTCCGAGAGTTGTTCATGTGGGTGAAAACTTGCATGCTAAGATGCTAATTCAGGTCTCTTACTTGACGTTTTACTTTAAGTATAACTTTCCGAGAGGTTGTTCATGTGGGTGAAAACTTGCATGCTAAGATGCTAATTCAGGTCTCTTACTTGACGTTTTACTTTAAGTATACTTTCCGAGAGGTTGTTCATGTGGGTGAAAACTTGCATGCTAAGATGCTAATTCAGGTCTCTTACTTGACGTTTTACTTTAAGTATAACTTTCCGAGAGGTTGTTCATGTGGGTGAAAACTTGCATGCTAAGATGCTAATTCAGGTCTCTTACTTGACGTTTTACTTTAAGTATAACTTTCCGAGAGGTTGTTCATGTGGGTGAAAACTTGCATGCTAAGATGCTAATTCAGGTCTCTTACTTGACGTTTTACTTTAAGTATAACTTTCCGAGAGGTTGTTTCATGTGGGTGAAAACTTGCATGCTAAGATGCTAATTCAGGTCTCTTACTTGACGTTTCTTTAAGTATAACTTTCCGAGAGGTTGTTCATGTGGGTGAAAACTTGCATGCTAAGATGCTAATTCAGGTCTCTTACTTGACGTTTTACTTTAAGTATAACTTTCCGAGAGGTTGTTCATGTGGGTGAAAACTTGCATGCTAAGATGCTAATTCAGGTCTCTTACTTGACGTTTTACTTTAAGTATAACTTTCCGAGAGGTTGTTCATGTGGGTGAAAACTTGCATGCTAAGATGCTAATCAGGTCTCTTACTTGACGTTTTACTTTAAGTATAACTTTCCGAGAGGTTGTTCATGTGGGTGAAAACTTGCATGCTAAGATGCTAATTCAGGTCTCTTACTTGACGTTTTACTTTAAGTATAACTTTCCGAGAGGTTGTTCATGTGGGTGAAAACTTGCATGCTAAGATGCTAATTCAGGTCTCTTACTTGACGTTTTCTTTAAGTATAACTTTCCGAGAGGTTGTTCATGTGGGTGAAAACTTGCATGCTAAATGCTAATTCCAGGTCTCTTACTTGACGTTTTACTTTAAGTATAACTTTCCGAGAGGTTGTTCATGTGGGTGAAAACTTGCATGCTAAGATGCTAATTCAGGTCTCTTACTGACGTTTTACTTTAAGTATAACTTTCTGAGAGGTTGTTCATGTGGGTGAAAACTTGCATGCTAAGATGCTAATTCAGGTCTCTTACTTGACGTTTTTACTTTAAGTATAAACTTTCTGAGAGGTTGTTCATGTGGGTGAAAACTTGCATGCTAAGATGCTAATTCAGGTCTCTTACTTGACGTTTTACTTTAAGTATAACTTTCTGAGAGGTTTTCATGTGGTGAAACTTGCATGCTAAGATGCTAATTCAGGTCTCTTACTTGACGTTTTACTTTAAGTATAACTTTCCGAGAGGTTGTTCATGTGTGGTGAAAACTTGCATGCTAAGATGCTAATTCAGGTCTCTTACTTGACGTTTTACTTTTAAGTATAACTTTCTGAGAGGTTGTTTCATGTGGGTGAAAACTTGCATGCTAAGATGCTAATTCAGGTCTCTTACTTGACGTTTACTTTAAGTATACTTTCTGAGAGTTGTTCATGTGGGTGAAAACTTGCATGCTAAGATGCTAATTTCAGGTCTCTTACTTGACGTTTTACTTTAAGTATAACTTTCTGAGAGGTTGTT